>OZ024808.1:12784283-13384283 GCA_964017045.1 Omphiscola glabra | reverse complement strand
CACACACACACTCAAACACTCAAACATATATATATATATATTTATAATATAACTTTTAGCGGACGTATCTGTTTAAAACGGTATGTTTTTAAAAACAATGTTTCAAACCATGTGCTTATGACGTCATAGTTAATCAATTTTCTCTACACAGAGGAAGCCTCAGGGTGCGTAGACGGTGTACATAAGCGGACATTTATTTAATTAGATTATTCTTGATGCTTGCTTTCAATATCTTAGACGATAAAACATTTTATTTTAAGAAAGTACATTAAAATTAAAGAAAAACTGACTTCCTATAAAATAATACACGTGACGTCTTTTAGTCTTAACAATTGTTTAGTCAGACGTCTTTTAAATTCAGATCAAAAATCGATCCCTTCTGCAAACAAGTTCAACTTAAACAGATAAACTATTGATTTCAGAACTTTTGGACAGTGCTCTATATTAAAGATGGGGTTGTTTGCCCTATGTAGGCAAACGCGTGCACACATAGCTAATGTAAATACGTCCAAGTCCAACAAAAAGTACACATCGTTATTTATACCACCACGACATCGACACAGATGATACTTTTTTTATTTCTTTTAGGTTCAAGTTTTGATTACGGTTGAATGCAGCTTGGTGTACAGAAACGTGTGAGGCTGAGGCACGGAGGCTCAAAGATTTGACATGGGTACTGCAGTATAACAAAGTGGCTTGGGCACAAAATGAACACTTTACTCAGAACCACTTGAGTTTTTTTCATTTATTGTGGATATAAATTGACAAGTTTTATATAGTTTAAAATGTTAGCTTACATATTTTGGGGTAAGTTTATATAAATATTTTCTTTCTTTTTTTAAACTGGGCAAATGGCTTTGTTTATTATTGACACGAAAATTCATTTAAATAATAATGATCAACATTAAAATGAAGTTATGATTTTTAAGTTTTGTAAAAGGTAGTTAAAATCATACAATATGATTACTTAGGTTTTCAAATGTACATAGACGTTTAGAAATGTTGATTCGCTATTTTCATTTAGATTTACAGTGATCAGTGTTAAAATGACATTAAAATTATTACAGAGCTATAAGTAAGTTGCATTTTTTTCAATGTAAGGAAAACAAAGTTAAGAAATAATTTTAAGAAGCGGTCTTTTTCAAAGTTCGGTTTACAATAAGGTATTCCACTTCCTGTTGTAATTAGGCTTTTCACTCTCTGTAACAATTAGATGTTCCAGTAACTATAGTAATTACGTATTCTACTTTCTGTAAAAAAAATTGGGTGTTCTCTTTCCTGTAACAATTATGTATTCCCCTTCCTGTGACGACTTTAAATTCCACTTTCGATAACAATTACTTTTTCTACTTCCTGTTAGAATGAGGTATTCCACTTCCCATAACAATTTTGAATTGCCCTTCCAGTAACAATAAGTAATTAGGTTTTCAAGTTTATGTGATAATAATGTATTACACTTCCTGTAACAACTAGGTTTTCCATACCCTGTAAAAATTAGGCATTCCACTTCAGTAACAATACGGTTTTTCAATTTTCTGCAAAAATTAGTTAGTTCACTATCTTTAACAATTAGTTAATCCATTTCCTGTAAGAATTATGTATTCCACTTCCTGATACAATTTGGTATTCCACTTCCTGTTACAATTTGATATTCCACTTCCTGTTACAATTTGGTATTCCACTTCCTGTTACAATTTGGTATTCCACTTCCTGTTACAATTTGGTATTCCACTTCCTGTTACAATTTGGTATGCCACTTCCTGATACAATTTGGTATTCCACTTCCAGTAACAATTTGGTATTCCACTTCCAGTAACAATTTGGAAATGGGCGACGAATTTTACTACCGCTTCTGTAACGGTTTATCAGAAAATGACACCAGAAACGTGTGGACCACAGCGCCTCTCACTCGGCTGGGTGGATAAGTCAAGACTATCTTGTGCTGTCAACTGTAAGGCGAGGTAAGCTGTCAAATATAATTGGAGGTAATTTGTGATGGCCTTGGTGAGATAACCAGTCAACTGCTCTACAATGTTCTTGTATTTTTTATACGGCTGGTAAAGTTAGTACAGTAAAGAGGAGGGAGAAGAAGAGGAAGACAGAGAAAAAGATGGTAAAGATAACATCAAAGAGTGGACGGGATTAAAACTGGGCAAAGCTATGCGTCGTGCCGAGAGGAATGGAGAAGGATAGTTTTCATGTCATCTGTGGCGCCCCAACGGTCCCAGGAGTAAGGGACATGATGATGATGGTGAAAGTTGGATTGGCCCCATTCCACTGTCTTGTCTCATTGATTCGTGGACTGTCAACGCAAGGTTGGTGGACCACTGCTGGTTCGTGAACACTACTTAAGGAAAAATTGCTTTAGATAACATAGATATGTTCTTGTTTTTTTTTAATTCAAGAAGTTCTTTGGAGAACTAAGTAAGTAGACAGGTGTTTGTTTGTTTGTTTGTTTGTTTTCAATTTTATTTATTGTTATGTTTTATTAATTTTTTCCTGTTGTCAAAACGAAGGGAAAAAAATAGTTTTTCGTATACTTTTACAAACTTTAACAAACATATAATTTAACTTAAGTATAACAGACACTATAAAATAATAATAATAATAATAATGACAACTAAAGACGACGCTACTGGAAAATTATAAAAGCGTTCATGCAATCAGTTTAAGCATGAGAAAATATGTAAATTTAACTATGGGCAAACCTTGGGGGCGGGGGGGGGGGACTGACACAAAAGAGCGTTTAGCAACATACTTTCGCTGTTTTGTTGAGTCATTGTTCGGGTTTTCCCATACTCTGTTTCGCTTCTATCCATAAAATTATTTTATTTCTCGTAGCCTCCTTCTTTTCTCTATTATATTTATAACGCTTCTTACAAGCTGAGTTCAAAATTTCTCCTTTCTGTTTTCCTTACTGCGTCTGACGATGAAGTCTTCTGTGCGAAGCATTCATTGGCTGACGCGCTTTCTTCGTTAAACCTTCAGATATCTTGTACGAATTTACGGATTTTTTTTGCTCTGCACATCCTGCAGAAGTGCCAATACATTTTGCAGTATTTCAAATTATTTTTTATTGAATCGCAAAGACGACTGTAAATCAAATCACACAAAGAACAATATGAATCAAGAAATGTGAGCGAGCATCCTTGATGTAGAGCATAGAGAAGTGGATATACAATTATGTTTTTGAGAGAGTTGTTTTAAAGAAGTTCAACACAATGAGGGTACGGTCTTGTCACATCTATTATAACATTGTGGAACAGCTGCTCTCGCTCGCGCGCGCGCGTGTGCGTGTGTGTGTGAGTGTGTTTGTGTGTGTGTGTATGTTTTTTCGACGGAAGTGATCAATGACATTGCTGCATTATGATTTCTTAAATGTTGGATTGGAGTAAAGCCGTGGACATTAGCCATAACATAACCAAATGTTTAATTTATTTGGTTGAGATTGGGTGTTATATTTGGTGTTATATTTTCTGTTTGAGAATAATTATTCTTAGGTCACTTAGTTCATATTTAGTTAAGAATAGATAGTATATTTGAGAATATATTTTATAAGATTATTTGGTTGAGAATAGATAGTCTAAGTTCATTTAGTTCAGAACAGATACTAAGGTTATATGGTTCATAATATATAGTACATGGCTATTTATTTATTTGACAAGATATATTTTAAGATTATTTGGTTGATAATAGATATTCTAAGGTTATTTAGTTGACAATGGATATTCTAAGGCTATTTGGTTCAATAGATAATCTAAGGTTATTGTTGTTAGGATTTGTATGTATTTAAAAGATGTGTTTATTATAGTTAAATTCTTCTCGGATTTTTGGTAAACCGGTTGGGTTTTTGTTTTGTTTCTGAAATCGGATCGTATTAAACCAATTAACGTTTTTTTTATTTTACAAATAAATCCTAAATGTATCAATTTAAAAGATTAGTTTGTCATATTTCATAAGTTCAAATGCAGTGTTTGAACTTTTTGCTTTTGTAATTATTCCAAGCTGAATGCAGTCAACAATTTGTTTTGTAAACATTCGTCTCAGTCGGACTCGCGAATCTGTTTCATGTTTTTAAAATTGTTACTGAATAAATCTAGACTTACTTTTATAATATTTTATTTAAATAAACTTTTAAATTAAAAATATTGTCAATATGTAGTTTAATCGATAGAAAATCTTATTTTCAAACAACGAATGTTTAAGAAAATCGCGGATAAAATTACTGAGTTAGAATTACTAAAACTGTGTAAAAAATATATATTACTAAAAGAAATAGATTATCCTTAGGTCAAAATCAACAATCTCGTTGGTGGCTTTAAAAAGATAACGGAGATTCTGGCGGTACTTTAACCTGATGGTATTTATAACCGAATTTCTATCATTGTATCGATCAGGTTTCAATGGAAATGTCATAGTTTCTTGTACAATAAAGACACCAACCTGTGCACACCGGCCAGTCTTCTACGGGATAACGAGCCACCAACGAACACATCCGAGGGTGACGTTTACTTGAATCCTTTATTTCGGTAAGTATCGTTACAACTAGGGCCCACAAATATATCACTATATGTGACGATTTCCAGGAAAAGCCGTAAACAACTTTTCTATTGTTTTACGGTAGAAACATGACTGTGACGTATGAATGACGTCATTACAAATTTATTTTTTAGATAACAAACTTTTAAAACTGGTATTTTTCATCGAAATTTAATGTCTTTAATCTTTCTCGTTCATGTTTGAATCGTCCTTAGTCATACTTAGTCAAACTTAGTCAAACTGTGTTATATTTAGTCCATAGTTTATCATACTTTGTGATACTTCATTATACTTCGTCATACTTAGTCATACTTTGTCATACTTCGTCATAAGTCATAATTTGTCACGGCGTTGTCATACTTTGTAATACTTAATCATACTAAGTCATACTTTGTCATACTCAGCACTACTTTGTCATACTTTGCGTTCAAGTCACGTACCTCTTCAGATTTTACTTTAGTGCTATGCACACGCCCCCGTACATCGACGCCCCTGAAAATAAATTTAATATTCCTATGCCACAACTCCTTTTACTTTTAGATCTATTTATAGTATCATCTCATGCTTTAAAACAGCTGAGCATTTAACGCACCAAACGGACTTCAGATACCTTTTTAGAATTTCCTTTAGCGAAATTATCGGGAAGTTTATTTAGTTAAATCACCGCCATCAAGTTGTGTTAGGGACATCGCTACAAAGAGAATGGTGTATTTTGATATTTTATTTCAAACAGTAGGTTTTGATTAAGATGTATTGTTTTATATGCACGTTTTTTCTTATGTTTTTATATTATGTTATAGATAATTTTTGGCACCAGTTACATTAAGATTATTTCCCTCTTTTAGGTAATTGATATCAATTTTTTTTAATAAAATATTTTGAAAAATGTTTTAATTCATTTTCTTTGCCAGTGTGATCAGTGGAGGCAATGTTACGCTAAACGTCGCGTACTTGACCGAGCCACTCAATTACACAGACGCCGAGTCTGTCTGCCAGTGTCTTGATGCGCGTCTCCTGGTCATGGACAGCCTAGACAAATTTCGTCTCTTGGGTGAAATCATGACGCCACCCTACTTCACATGGATCGGTCTGGACGACAGGGCCACAGAAGGTTCGTTTATATGGGCCAACAGCAGTCGGGTCATAGATCCCGTTCTAAAAATAAACATTTTCCAAGATTTTCAGCCAGACAACGGGTATGGTCGCAATCAAGACTGCGGAGCAGTGTGGCCAGATTCCCTGATGTTAGATGACTGTGAATGTGAAAATCCCATGAGCTACATTTGCGAGAGACCATTCGGTTAATCAAGAGGACATTGTTATGAAAGGAAATTAAGAAATGTTGATTTTTTTTTTTTTTAAATTGTAAACTTACATCTTTAAACAAAAATAAACAAAAAAAAATATTCATTCTGCACGAGAAATTAATTTTTTTGTTGTTTTTTTTTTAAGTTTGTTAAAGACATTTAAATAAACATTCGATACAGTAAAATCAATTCATCAAAAAACAACAGCATGACGGCTGAAAAGTAAAATAACAATTATTCTGTAATTTAAAATGGATGAAATCACGTTGTGAGGTTGTAGGTGATGAAGGCGAGATTGGAAATTTCATTTCTTAAACATTAAGTGAGAACTCTTGATAACTTTTGAATTTGTTGACAACATTGATTCCTTTCATTTTTTTTTTTTTAAATTGCTATGAAAATATTTCTAAAAAAATTTTTTCCTTAGATTTGAAATATGAAGCTATAAATATTTCATATTTCAAATCTAAGGAAAATTTTAGAAATATTTTCATAGCAATTTAAAAAATAGCAATTTAAAAAAAAAAAAAAAAAAAAAAAAAAAAAAAAAAAAAAAAAATTGCTATTTTTTAAATTGCTATGAAAATATTTCTAAAAATTTCCTTAGATTTGAAATATGAAATATTTATAGCTTAAATATAAATTAGAAGCTTCAAACGAAAATAAAAAAAAAAGTTTAATCCTCTTGGTGCCATAGCAGTTACATTTCCGTAGCTATAATATTTAAAATACTCTCTGTGAAGGTCAAATTCTTGTTTTTCGCACTTTCACCACAGGCGTTGTCTTAAGGGAGGTTTTGGTCTAATCATTCTTAGGACTTAGTGGTTCTTATTTCAGCTGACTTATGGGTTTTTGGTTTCATTTGTGAAATTTAAATCTGTGCTACAACTCCATCCCTTCTTCTCAGTCGCTGAGGCTGAGAAGATTCTGTAGTAATTTTGAGGATTTTTGGGAAAGGACGGCTGAAATGTTGGATTTTTTGCGACGCAAGTCATATCATGAGTAAGTTTTAAAAGCAGCTGTCACTCGAGTTAAATGCATGACTAGACAGCTGTCACTCGAGTTAAATGCATGACTAGACAGCTGTCACTCTAGTTAAATGCATGACTAGACAGCTGTCACTCGAGTTAAAGACATGACTAGACAAGATTATTTTAAAGCCACTCATTCTGACGCTAGTGATAGGTCTAAATTTATTTTGACTTTTCATCCACATAACCTTAAAGCTCGTTTTCTGGTTCTGAAAAACCGATCAATTCTTTTGCAGACCCTGCCACCAATGAGGTTTTCAGAAAACCTCCTTTTTTTTCGCTTCTGGAGGGACAATAGCTTTAGGGACATACTAGTTAGAAGCCACCTCCCGGCTATTCAAGTGCATAAAGGCACCAAAAGTTGCAATCGTAGCCGATGTAACACATGTCCCTACGTGATTCAAGTTGATAAGATCACTTTCCCTCTGGAAATATTCAAAATAATGGATGGCTTTACCTGCACAAGTCGCAACGTGATTTACACCATCCTTTGTCAAAAGTGCGTTAAATTATATGTAGGAAATACATGTCGTCGCCTTGTAGACCGGTTTAGAGAACATCTCTATATCATAAATAAACAGGCTCTCTGTCCCGTTTCCAAACAATTCAATAGCACTAACTATAATGGCAATTTAGTCATCGCAGTTACTGGTATAGTGTATACTAGTAACCGACCGGAAAGGATCTATTTGGAGAATAAATTAATAACAATATTTGGTACGTTATGGGATAAACCAAATCCACAATTTTACGTAACTGCCATGACTTTTCCTGATTGATCTTTTCAATTTTACTTCAAGTCACTTCCTTTCCATTCTTATTTATTTTGTTTCTGTCTGTTTCTTTTCGCCCACTCCTATTGTATCTCTCTTTTTAGGCAGGACATATCTATATATATGCAACGTAAATTTGATTTATACTTATTCATATGTATTGTTGTACTGATGAAGGCATGTGCCTAAATGTTTGCTTAGGTAAATTGTAAAATTATTATTAAAGCTTAATATATATTGTTATATTGACACAGATGGTTCGTGTCTATTTAATCTGTTTTAAAGCATTATCGCAGTCCAACACTTTTATAATTAGTTAACTAATTTGTTTGCAGGTCCTTCATTTTTATCCCTTTACGTAATAAAATTTTTATTTTTTTATTTACTAAAATATATAAAGAATTTTTTTTTTTTAAATTTAATTTTTAACATAATTGTTTAAGTGTGTAGTCCAGTTATGCCTACAATTTTAAAATAATAACTAGTACCAGAATAACTTTTTTTAAATTGAAACACATTTTATATATATTTTTGTACACTTATTTTTTTTATGTGCAAAAATTAAATTTTTCTAATTTTTTACGCTTTCGGTTAGTTTTATATAAAATCTATAACAATAAATCCCAAGTTTGAGTAGAATGCCGCGCTAAAGAAAGGTAATCCAGTTTAACCCCTTTTAAATAGTTTTTAATACTTAACTCCCCCAACAGAAAGCTTTTGACATTTATAAAAATTAAACAATATTATTACAAATTTAAAAAAAACTATTTATCATGTATGTTCTAACTTACTATTATAGATTTTATGTGGCAGTGATGCCATTCCTGATGTTTGATTCATTAAATGAAATGTGTGTGTACAATTCTATTTAAAAGCATCAATTGAGGAAGACATCGTACTAAATATAATTGATTTAAGCATAGTGATCATTGTCCAAATTTCACAAATTCCAGCTAAAATAATACATTTTTATAAATAAACATAAAACTGCAAGAAAAACAAACACACAAAAAAAATTTCAAGTGTTTAAAAAATGTATCGTACTTTTCCTACACCATTGTATCAGCTCCGTAAAAAAGATTATTGAAACTAACTTATCAAAGGAACATTACTCAGTTTAAGTAAAAGTGTAAGAAGGAAATGTTTAATTAAAACGATAAGGAGCAGATAAAGATTAAAATAATACCAACGATAAGATTTAAAAAGAAAAAAAAATATAATGTATTACTTTAGAAAATTGAAATATTGAAAATATATTTATATATATGACCGCAGGCTAATTTTCTATAAGCGTTTTTTGTGCCGCATATGGTCTCTTAATTATTAGAAACACTAAGGCACTATTCGATTTCCATCGTCTTTGTTCACGAATTGCAATAGGCTATCATAGTACACAAAGTGGTGTCATAGTGCTCAAAGTGGCATCCTAGTACACAAAGTGTATCATAGTACACAAAGTGGTATCATAGTACACAAAGTCGTATCATGGTACACAAAGTGATATCATAGTATACAAAGTTTTGTCATAGTACACAAAGTAGTATCATTAGTAAACAAAGTGTTATCATTATATGTAGATGCAGAGAATATATTTATATATAATAAAATTATTTCCAAACACTAAAATATAAGAAAATAAATATGATTTTAATTTTTCTAGGCCACAGCTCAGTAACAGCGTTAGACTGATAACTATTTTAAAACTAAATGCACATTGTTTTTCTCTTTAAAGTGTTCAGACTTGTGTGTCCAGCCCATTATATTTCCTTGTTTACCCCGTTTCACATCACATTTACACTGTGTATCAGCGGAAGCATAAATAGTATATTTATTTTTTCGTAATGTAAATTTATTCTAGGATTTATTTATTTTTTTTAAAATGGGGATTAGATCAATTGTATAGACCTGGTCATAACATTTCAAAGCTATACTTTCATATGACTAAATTTCATGTAATTTAATATCATTTTTCTTCTCTTTTTTTTTACTCTAAGGAACAATTGATCAATTTAATTAAAATTTAGTTACTTAATTGTAATCTTTTTTTAACAAGATTTTTTATAGAAAATTGTCATTTATAGACATTTTAATACATCGCATTAGCTTTCAGTGGTAAAATTACTTTTAAAAAAAATAAATAATAATACCGAGAATTTCATTTTTACCAATAAATTATATAGCACAGGGTTTTGTATGACGTGTATTTGCAGCCAAGAAGGTTCAAATGACGTCCTACAATGTCAGGTAATCTGGATATTATTATTATTATTTGTTGTCTTATATAGCGCTGTACCCCAGCCTAGGGCTAGGCTCACCGCGCTGTACATAAAAATATTAAAAAAGAGACATAATGGTGACAATAACATAAAATACATATATATAATAAAGAACAGCTGTATAAAGACAAAACAAAATCTAATGCATATTCACCTCATCCACCCCAGAACTTTTACATGACAAGCCATGGACGGCGGCCAGCAGCAGCGTTTATCGGTCAGATGTGGGGAATCAGTCGGGGTAGTAGAGTTTAAAGAGATGAGTTTTGAGTGCAGTTTTGAAGGCTGTGATAGTTGATATATTGCGGATGTGTAGTGGAAGAGAATTCCATTGTTTGGGGGCACAGTAAGAGAAAGATATTACGTTAAAGTTGTCACATATAAAACCTCATTTGCTAATATACAACAACCCTAACTTAAATATCAACAGAAAATTGGCTTTGGCACATACAAAATTAACAGTTATTCGAAACCAGGAAAACAATAATCTCACTGAGCTATTTTTTTAATGCAATATAACTAATTAGTGTTGTGTACTAGACTTAATAGCTTGAACTTTTGGAATGAAACGTTTTTTCCATGGATGGTGAGAGTTTGGTATGAGAATCACTGTTGTAAGTGTGACCACGTTTTGGTCCAAGGGTTATGTCATGAAATGTATTATTGTGGCTAAATGGCCATCGGATGACAGAGAAATACTAATAAACAAGTGAATGGATACAAGGCGTGAGACAAGGGAGTTTTTTCAAAGGTTCACGAACGAGGGCTGTGTGATAGAGTGAGATCGTGATGAACACCTGTGGTAGTGCGAGGTTACTTCATACCTGTTTAATAAGGATTGGATTGTGTACTTTTAAATGATCAGTGCCATTGTAATGATGTTTGAGCAGAGGACATTTTCTTGAATTGGTAGCTCGTCTGTGTAAATAACTTTTAAAGAACTGTTGTATTTTCATCCTGGAGTTTTTTATTTATATCCTGGGATAGTGGTGTAATCCCTAGATCACGTGGAGTCTACTGACCATACAGTAAACATAACTACTGCAGGATTTGTTTAAGTGTAAGAAGGAATATCCTAACATGTGAAGTCTTAAGAAGGCCGTAATATTTGTGATACCAGACAACGAATGAAGGCCGTAACATTTGTGATACCAGACAACGAATGAAGGCCGTAACATTTGTGATACCAGACAACGAATGAAGGCCGTAACATTTGTGATGCCAGACAACGAATGAAGGCCGTTACATTTGTGATACCAGACAACGAATGAAGGCCGTAACATTTGTGATACCAGACAACGAATGAAGGCCGTAACATTTGTGATACCAGACAACGAATGAAGGCCGTAACATTTGTGATACCAGACAACGAATGAAGGCCGTAACATTTGTGATGCCAGACAACGAATGAAGGCCGTAACATTTGTTATGCCAGACAACGAATGAAGGCCGTAACATTTGTGATGCCAGATAACGAATGAAGGCCGTAACATTTGTGATACCAGACAACGAATGAAGGACGTAACATTTGTGATACCAGACAACGAATGAAGGCCGTAACATTTGTGATACCAGACAACGAATGAAGGCCGTAACATTTGTGATGCCAGACAACGAATGAAGGCCGTAACATTTGTGATGCCAGACAACGAATGAAGGCCGTAACATTTGTGATGCCAGACAACGAATGAAGGCCGTAACATTTGTGATACCAGACAACGAATGAAGGCCGTAACATTTGTGATACCAGACAACGAATGAAGGCCGTAACATTTGTGATACCAGACAACGAATGAAGGCCGTAACATTTGTGATGCCAGACAACGAATGAAGGCCGTAACATTTGTGATGCCAGACAACGAATGAAGGCCGTAACATTTGTGATGCCAGATAACAAATGAAGGCCGTAACATTTGTGATGCCAGACAACGAATGAAGGACGTAACATTTGTGATGCCAGACAACGAATGAAGGCCGTAACATTTGTGATGCCAGACAACGAATGAAGGCCGTAACATTTGTGATACCAGATAACGAATGAAGGCCGTAACATTTGTGATACCAGATAACGAATGAAGGCCGTAACATTTGTGATACCAGACAACGAATGAAGGCCGTAACATTTGTGATACCAGATAACGAATGAAGGCCGTAACATTTGTGATACCAGATAACGAATGAAGGCCGCAACATTTGTAATGCCAGACAACGAATGAAGGCCGTAACATTTGTGATGCCAGACAACGAATGAAGGCCGTAACATTTGTGATGCCAGACAACGAATGAAGGCCGTAACATTTGTGATGCCAGACAACGAATGAAGGCCGTAACATTTGAGATGCCAGACAACGAATGAAGGCCGTAACATTTGTGATGCCGACAACGAATGAAGGCCGTAACATTTGTGATGCCAGACAACGAATGAAGGCCGTAACATTTGTGATACCAGACATCGAATGAAGGCCGTAACATTTGTGATGCCAGGCAACGAATGAAGGCCGTAACATTTGTGATACCAGATAACGAATGAAGGCCGTAACATTTGTGATGCCAGACAACGAATGAAGGCCTTAACATTTGTGATGCCAGACAACGAATGAAGGCCGTAACATTTGAGATGCCAGACAACGAATGAAGGCCGTAACATTTGTGATGCCAGACAACGAATGAAGGCCGTAACATTTGTGATGCCAGATAACGAATGAAGGCCGTAACATTTGTGATGCCAGACAACAAATAAAGGCCGTAACATTTGTGATACCAGACAACGAATGAAGGCCGTAACATTTGTGATGCCAGACAACGAATGAAGACCGTAACATTTGTGATGCCAGACAACGAATGAAGGCCGTAACATTCGTGACACCAGACACCGAAAGAAGGCCGTAACATTTGTGATACCAGACAACGAATGAAGGCCGTAACATTTGTGATGCCAGACAACGAATGAAGGCCGTAACATTTGTGATACCAGACAACGAATGAAGGCCGTAACATTCGTGATGCCAGACAACGAATGAAGGCCGTAACATTCGTGATGCCAGACAACGAATGAAGGCCGTAACATTTGTGATACCAGACAACGAATGAAGGCCGTAACATTTGTGATGCCAGACAATGAAAGAAGGCCGTAACATTTGTGATAACAGACAACGAATGAAGGCCGTAACATTTGTGATACCAGACAACGAATGAAGGCCGTAACATTTGTGATTCCAGACAACGAAAGAAGGCTGCAACAATTGATAGATCTAATCGCCTTTTTAAAAAAACAAAAACTTTACATTCAAAACACTTCAGGATTTATTTTTGTAAAATGCCATTGCATGCGAGGGAAGCTTTTAAGATGTTGTTATCTTTATATATTGTTTACAAAAATATCAGATTCAACTTTTCTTTCGCCCCAAGCCTTTGCCAACCTCATCTACATCCTGAACCACCCGCTAACAAAATGTTTGTCTGAGATGGGAGCCTACTACAAAAGAAAAATGACGATTAATTTATTAGTTTAATTATAACGAAAGCATTGGAACTAAAGAAATTAATCTTTTGATAAGTTACAGTAAAATCTTTAAAAAGAAATGTTTCGATGGAAAGATGTAAAGGTTAGCACTCAGTATAGGATTCAGTAGCTAATAAAAATGAGTCCTCTACTAGTCCAACAAAGGTGATATGCTGTTAATTCAAGAAAGGTGATATTCTTTTAATACAACAGAGGTGATATTCTGTTAATTCAACAAAAATATTTTCTGTTAACTCAAAAAAATGATATTATGTTAATTCAACAAAGGTGATATTCTGTTACTTCAACAAAGGTGATATTCTGTTAATTCAAAAAAGTGATATTCTGTTAATTCAACAAAGGTGATATTCTGTTAATTCAACCAGAGGCGTAACTGGGTATTTGACGCCTTTGGCTAATTTATTTTTGTCGCCCTTGATAAATTGACAAAAATTTAAAAATTACAGATTTAGCGGCGCCCTTTTGAACTGGCGCAGGCCGGCGCCCTTGGCAACTGCCCCAATGCCAAGCCGTTTTTACGCCACTGAATTCAACAAAGGTGATATTCTGTTATTTCAACAAAGGTGATATTCTGTTAATTCAAAAAAGGTGATATTCTGTTAATTCAACAAAGGTGATATTCTGTTAATTCAACAAATGTGATATTCTATTATTTTAACAAAGGTGATATTCTGTTAATTCAACAAAGGTGATATTCTGTTATTTCAACAAAGGTGATATTCTGTTAATTCAAAAAAGGTGATATTCTGTTAATTCAACAAATGTGATATTCTATTATTTTAACAAAGGTGATATTCTGTTAATTCAACAAAGGTGATATTCTGTTATTTCAACAAAGGTGATATTCTGTTAATTCAAAAAAGGTGATATTCTGTTAATTCAACAAATGTGATATTCTATTATTTTAACAAAGGTGATATTCTGTTAATTCAACAAAGGTGATATTCTGTTATTTCAACAAAGGTGATATTCTGTTAATTCAACAAAGGTGATATTCTGTTATTTCAATAAAGGGGATATTCCGATAATTCAACCAACGTCATATCATCTTAATTCAGCACACAAAAAATGTGACAATAGCAGTTTAAGCAACCATTGTGTGCTTGGTCCTAAACGCAGTGGCGTTAATTTTTTGTTTTGTCCTGGAGGCCGCAGGCTTCTCATTCAAAACTCTTTGTTTACACTGGTCTAGCAGAAGAGTTTATCGATTATAACTATTGAATTTAGTTTTTGTGTTGAAATAGATGTCTTTGAAATGAAAACAAATAGCGAATTGACCCTGTTACTAATTTTTATTTTTTCATCGTATATTTTTTTTTTAGTTTAAGAATGAATTTATTTTCATTCTTTACGCTTGACTGTCGTTCTCATAATCCCCTGACGGACAAACACGGTAATAGAGACGTTAGTCTCGTGACAATAGTTTGACAAGACTGAATGCAGAGATAGTAAAAGGGACATTAGTCTCGTGACAATTGTTTGACAAGACTTAATGCAGAGATAGTAAAAGGGACATTAGTCTCGTGACAATAGTTTGACAAGACTTAATGCAGAGATAGTAAAAGGGACATTAGTCCCGTGACAATAGTTTGACAAGACTGAATGCATAGATAGTAATTGTGAAATTAGACTCATGACGCGCGGTTGACAAGACTGAATGGATAGAATGTGTGGGGATCGCATTGTGTTAACGACACGGCAAAAAAACTGATTTTTTTGGAAAGTTTTGTAATGACTTACAAAAATGCTCCGGTGTGCAGACAACACCTCATCTATTATAAGTTTCTAATTTTTAGAAAAACTGACACATTGGTCGATTTCCTTTTTCTTTTTTTCAAGAATTGCAAATATGGTGTCGAAGTACACAAGGGTTTATTAGTACACAAATGGTATCATGGCACGAAAAATGGTATCATGTTACAAAAAAGGTATCACAGTACATAAAGTGGTATCATAGCACACAGAGTAATATCACAGTACAAAATGTGATATTTTAGTACTTAAAATGGGATCATACAACAATAATAGCTATCATATTACACAAAATGGTATCATAGTACACAAAATGGTATCACAGTACATAAAGTGGTATCACAGTAAAGAAAAGTGATATCTTAGTACTCAAAATGGTATCATATTACACAAAATGTAATCACAGTACACAAATTGGCATCATAGTACACAAAGTGGTATAAGAGTACACAAAGTGGCTTCATAGTACACAACGTGGTATCATGTACACAAAATGGTATCATGTACACAAAATGGAATCATGCACACAAAATGGTCTCATGTACACAAAATGTTATCATCTACACAAAATGATATCAAGTACACAAAATGGTATCATGTACACAAACTGATATCATAGTACACACATCCAGCACAAGTTAAAAGAAAAATCTTTAAGAAGAAATGTGTTGATGGAAATGTAGACATGTTAGCACTCAATAAGAAGTTTAGAAAATGTGTACTCAACTCGTCTAAACATACGTAATATTCCATTAAGTCAACAAAATGTGAACTATTATTGTAATCATCCAACGTGCTATCATGTTTATTCAACACAAAATAATTTGAAAATAGCCGTTTAAACCAGGCTTGATGGCGGGGCATTTGTTTGTTGTTGTCCTTGACGCCTCGGGCTTGGCTCAAAACTTTTCGTTGACACCGGCCTGGTGTATATCGATTAGAACTATGGAATTCGGTTTTTTGTTTGGTAGAGATGTCCTTGAAATGAAAACAAATAGTAGAATGACCTTGATACTCATTTTTTTTTCTTCATCGTATTTTTTCTTTTTTTTTTATATTTATAAATTACTTAATTGTCATTCTTTGCATGGCGTATTTAAGGCTTGACTGCACTTCTCATAATCCCCTGGCAGAAAAAGGAACACGATAGTAGAGAAATTATACGATAGTTTGACAAGACTTAATGCATATGTTGTGAGAGGATATCATTGGGTTAATGGCAGTAAAAATAAAAATGGATGCCTCTTGACAAAGTTAGGCTAGAGAGTAATCGTTGCGTTTATTTTGTATTAAATTCAGAGCTAAATTTTTCAGCGTGCTTGCTATTTCTGTCTCTTGTTTAAAAAAACTATTGCAATGTAAAATTCAAAAGATAAGACTATTTGTTTTTTATCCCAGTAATGAAACTGGTTCGAGTGGATTTATTTTTGTCAGCACAAGGATAAATATTCTTATGACCACAATCAAATTCAACTATTACAATTACTCAAGTGCAAATATCAGTCTTCATACATTATAAGACTTTACTCTTAAACTGACAATATGGACTTGAAGAAGTTTTTTTTTTAGAATTGTGTAGCACTTGGAGGAGCGCAATAAACTCGGAGAGCTTCTTTTTAAAGTTTTTAAATCACTACCAAAACGCATAAATGATGCACTATGTGACATAGAAAATAAACGAGTGTTGAGCAAATCTTGTAAGTGTCACAAATTTATGTTTTTTGAAATTTAAAATAATTTAATTTTTTGCCTTGCAAAAACATAAATTAAAATATTTACAGCTGACTAAAATTTAATGACATATTAAATATAAACATATATTATAAGACCAAAGATTGGACAGTGCTGTGGCAAAAATATGTCGATTCACAAAACGTAAAGGAATGTTGTCTTCATTATCGATGTTGATTCTATACACAATGGTGGAGTCAAAAATGGCAAGTCGTGGAACGATAGAGTTTGCACAGATAAGACCTTTGCACTGTGGTCCACGGCGGTTAGGTCAGGCCTGGTTCGACAGGACGGTGTCATCTTGTGCTGCAAGCTGCCTGGACAGGTTATATTATAAATACAAGTGCCATAAGTAATAAGATATTCATAATATAATTTTAGGATTTTCATACAAAGTTTTTGCTTCGAAAGTTAAATAAATATGTGAATTCTATAAATAAATTAAAAAAATCAAACAATTTATTCTGATAATCTTTTCCATTGCAAAAAGAAAAGTACATCTTAAAACAATAGCACTGTAGTTAACTGTTAATTTTTTTTATTTGTAAAATTATTTTATACAATAGCAAATAATGACATATTTCAGATTCTCCAACTGTTACGGGTTCATATATAACACTGTTACAAGAATGTGTACACCGTCATCTGGTCTGAGTGCCGAACAACCACCACCATCGTTAGAGGAAGGAGACTTTTACTTTACAGACAGCTGCCAATCGTATCCAGATTTTAGGTAAAGTAGATATCGTTTACGTTTTTATTTTTAAAAAATTCAAGGCTGAGAAAAAACAAAATCTATGACATTTACATCATTTCATAGCCTATCCTGTAGGGTTTAATTTAATTATTCGTTTTTTTTTGTTGTTTTTTTTGTGTGTAATTAAAAAAAGAATCCAATATCCATGTAGTACAAAAGAGCGCAAAGCAATACCAACTAACTAAAAAACCTCGCGAAGATTTCCGCCGAAACTGCAACTCAAAGATCGACGTCCCAAGTCAAATGAGGAATTGTGAACATTTTTTTTTTAAATTTGACAAGCTCTACTCTCTAAAAGTTGGAATGAGTAATGACAATAATTAGTGTCGGTTCAAACGATCAAATTTCGCGTCAAATTGTTGTATGAAAGCACTATTTTGTGCGTGGTTTCATTTTTGGGGAATTTGATCAAATAGTAATTTGAAAGTTGTAACCAAGCTTTATACACGAATTGCATCAAATGCTGAAGGAAAATTTGATCGTGTGAACCTACCCTTATTTGAAAGTTGTGACAAAGCTTTATACACGAATTGCATCAAATGCTGAAGGAAAATTTGATCGTGTGAACCTACCCTTATTTGAAAGTTGTGACAAGGCTTTATACACGAATTGAATCAAATGCTTGAAGGAAAATTTGATCGTGTGAACCTACCCTTATTTGAAAGTTGTGACAAGGCTTTATACACGAATTGAATCAAATGCTTGAAGGAAAATTTGATCGTGTGAAGCGAACCTTCGAGAAAGATCATTTACAAAATATTCAGCATCCCTAGCTACTTCTTTGCTGTCTCCAAATATATCTGTGGGGAAAACAAGATTTGCAAATAAAAAAAAAACATAAATAGAAATGATAGTGCCAAAAATTAGTTAATTAAAATTTATCAATAATCACAAAGCAGAAACACATTTCCCATCCTTTGTTCTTAAAAAAACTCTGATGCGTTTTAGCACCCGAAGAGCTTCGAACACCGACATACCATTGCATGTCTTCTTATTGCATGTTTAAACATTTTTATAATATGTAAAGAGTGGGTCCATGTATTTGATTTAGTTTTAGATGAGCACGTAGATTAAGATGTGTCAGTCGGCTAACATAGTCTATACAAAAATCCCATTAAGGTTTTCTTGTTGCTCTAGCGTCAAGTCCAACGGCTCCACTCAAGCCAGCGTTGCCCTCTACTACAGCCCACCGCTGAACTACACCAACGCCTGGGCGGCGTGCGAGTGCATGAACTCACACCTCTACGTTGCCACCAGTCTGGAGAAATTTTGGCTCATCAACGCCATTAAAGACAGCACACATTTTATCTTCATGGGTCTGGACGACATTGCTACTGAAGGTAAATTCTTATGGGCGGACAGTGGCCAGGAGATTGACAGTAAGCTGAAGAAAGCAATATTTACCACTGGAGCTCCTGATAACAAAAACAATGAGGACTGTACAGTCATCCACCCTAGACTCCAGACAGTCAATGACGGAAGGTGCACATCAGCCCTGGCCTATATATGCGAAAAACCGCATTGTTGAAATTTGAATGAACTGTAAAATAATGCATTTATTTTGGTTCTAAATGAATTTATATTAATTGCTATGGTAAATTTTGAAAACAAACTGACTAATAAAAAATACTTTATACTAAATTCGGTTTTGTTCCTGGCAAGGAAAATATTCAAACGGCTAATTGACCCATTTCCCGTCAATCTATTGCTCAGAAACTGAGCACATAGACTCTCTGCCCTTTTCCGATGAAAAGAAAATCTACAAACACTGATTTTGAGGGGTTGGGGCTGGTCTTTAGAATATTAATTAAGTTCTGAGGCGTAAAAAATGTGTGGTTGCAAGCTTTGGGGGAGGAGCACTAATTTGGATTTTTATAAAGTTCGTTACTTGTATACATGTTTTGTCAACCAGCCCCCCCCCCCTTTATTTCCAAATTGCTTTATATTGCAATTTATAAATCATTTATACAAAAACCTTTGTTTTTATGGTTTGTTTAATTTTATTACCATGCAGTGGCGTAGCGAGCTTAACTCGCGCCCGGGGCACAATACCTTTTTAGCGCCCCCCCCCTATTCGAAAACCATACACTATTATATGTAAAATATACCATTTAGCGCCCCTTTGTGAGTAGCGCCCGGGGCATGATGCCCCACTTGCCCCCCCCCCCACTACGCCACTGTTACCATGACGTATTAAATGTGCGAAGTGAAATATCTTTCAATCAAGAAAGCTTAGTTCAACAATAAAATGTCGCATATTATGATGTTTATTGTCATATTCATCTTGAGAGACTAGAATAAATCCAACCAAATCAGCGCAGCACGCTGTTGAATCTCCCGAAAGACAACAAAAAAAACACACACAAAAACTCCCTTTTGTCTCAAGAGATCATAATCGTATTGTCCTCTTAAATTTGAGACGAGATTAAACACTTATATGACAGGAACGGACGGAACACAAAACAAAAAGATGACAACTAGAAAAGAACTATTTTAAATAGACACGACATTAAAATCATACTGATAATAAAGAGAACAAGATCTACAAATAACTCTTACATACCTATTCCAAAATATTCGCAAATATTTGAATATTTTAGATCAAACACATATTTTTTTATGTTGTTGTAAAATATGAAAGTATTGACCAACTATAAACACTGAAAATTACAGTTTTGGGGGGGGGTGGATACAAAAAAAAGGATCAGTGGCGTAGCGATCTTAACTGGCGCCCGGGGCACAATACCTTTTTAGCGCCCCTCCCCTATTAGAAAACCATATCATATTATATGTAAAATATACCATTTGGCGCCCCTTTGTGAGTAGCGCCCCCCTCACTACGCCACTGAAAAGGATATATTCAAAATAAACATCTATCTTATCGAGCGGAAATTTGGTCGAATCTTTTTTTCAGTTCACACGTTAAAATTTTCGTCAAATTTCTTTTTGAACGCACTATACTATATAGTAAAACAAAATAATGCGTTCAAAAAGAAATTTGACGCAAAATTTCCACGTATAAACAAAAAAAAAAGACTCGACCAAATTTCCGTTCGATCAAATTTCAGTCGATCAATTTTAAGTCGACGAAATTTCTTACGATCAAATTTCCGGATACGAAAAATAAACATCTTAGTGAGGTCTATAATTGTTACGCTTAGTGTTGTGCTAGGGGTACGATTTAAGCTACTAGTTTACTATTCTAAGCTAACATCAACACACTCACACATACACCCACTGGTACTCTCTTACTTCTATTAACACTGTTACTATATGAAGATATGAACGCAAGTGGTTCAGCCCACGAATATGAATATTTAATTACTAAAAAAGAGAATTAAATGTAAACATTATATTACATATAATATAAACAACAACTACGTATACGTTATAATACTAATTGCTTGTACTAAATTATGACAGGCTGGTTATCTTGTACTTGTCCTCAGTTAAGGCCCAACTCACACACACACACAGCTGTAGTATGGTACTCTGTTTGCCCACTCTCTCACGCGGTCACTGTGGAACTGCGGGCGTATTAGTCTAGACCTAACACTCTAAAGGCCTTCCTAACACTCTAACGGCCTTCCACCCACGATCCGTGTTGCTAGCGGGAGCCCATGGTTATCTCCCGTAAGCCCGACCTACACTTGAATTCTTTATAGAAAATGTCAGCGTTAGCTTAGCCACTAACCAACTGACTCCCACTGCAGTGCAATGACGACTGCACTATATTAGCCTGTACTACGCTAGACTAGACTGAACTGAAATGGACTCGACTGGCTAGCCAATTATGAATGAACAATCATCATCATCATCATCAGGTCCCGTAGTCCTGCGACCGTTGGGGCGCCACAGATGACATGTACACTATTCTTCTCCATTCCTCTCGGTCTTCTGCCCTACGCATAGCATCGCCTAGTTTTAATCCCGTCCATTCTTTGATATTATCTTCCCATCTTTTTCTTTGTCTTCCTCTTCTTCTCCCTCCTCTAGTAGTGCCCTGCAAGATCTCTTTGGCGAGCCCTTGTTTTCTGGTCACGTGGCCATACCACTCAAGTTTGCGCTTTTTAACAGACGTCAGGAGGTCATCGTATTGCCCAATTGCCTGACGAATCCTTTCTTTTATTTGAACAAACCTCATCACAAAACTATAGCTAGCCAGTCTGTGCACCAATTACAGGCAAAAGAGGGCGAAAACTTTTGGGCATTGACTTAGACAGTACAGGGTGGCGTTTCGCCCTGCATTATAGTTTAGGTAGAGTGGGTAAGCTTTTCCAGAACGCTCATTGTTTTAATTGTGCCACGGTCAATGTTACCAGGTTAATTTCCATTCATTGCTAATGCCGGCCCTAATTTTATTATCTCACGTAGTGTAGGGATGGAGAGAGTGTGAGCCAGCAGGTCTCAAAAAGTAAGGACCAGCGGCTCTCAATAATAGTTTAATATCCCCGGACCTATCAGGTTGAACCTATTGTGACAACATTTGTATTCTCACCACATTTATTTTGAAAAAGATGTGACTGTCATTAAACAGCCCTACTTGACATTTCCTCCATTTTCACAGCTTAACTCTAAAAAAACAAATATGTTATATCGTATTCTCTAATTGGTAAATATTATTTAAGCAGTTGAGGAAACAAATGCAGAGTTTAAAATGGCTAAGGTGTGTAGATTGAATAGGTAAGAGAATATGTCTATGATTTGGAAAGAGTGGAGTTGAAATAGTATAGCAGCTGGGTATAATACCTCACAGCTAATGTCAAGTAAAGGTATTCAACTCGCATCGCACTATATTTCTGGTAAATGTAATAAACGGGTAAAAGTTATACCAGTTACGCTTTAGCTCTATGTTGGGAGCAAACAAACATAGCTGAATCATATAAGATAAAAAATAACATGAGTAACGGGGAAAAAAAAGGTGTTTAACTGGGTGAAAATAGATGATGTGCGTTACTGGATGCAGCTAGAAGATGTGGGTTATTGGATGCAGCTAGAAGATGTGGGTTACTGGATGCAGCTAGAATATGTGGGTTAATGGATGCAACTAGAAGATGTGTAGTTATCAGATCACTAGCCCTTATCGACCAAACCCATACAAATGCATTTAAAGATTGTAACAGTTCATCATCTTGTCCTTTTTCTTTTGTTCATTTCAAATGAAGAAGTAATTATTGTTAGGATATGCATTTTTTTTTAAAATGTCTAACCTCAGCAATCACACACAGGCAGAAACAATTCAATCTCAACTGCAACATCACACAAGCAGACAAGTTTCAAAATTATTTTTTTTTTAAAAGAGCATTAATGAAACCCAAAGAGTTAAAAAACACATAACAATATTCATGAAACCACAAACCACAAACTTTGTAACGTGTGTTACGCTAATGATACATCAATAGTTCTTTCAATGACCTTGGCCAAGACTGTTTAAGATGACCCAAATAGTTTTGGTGTATTCAGTAAATTGCGTTGAGTTTTTGACGCGTCTGGCGAAACTTGTCACACAATAACAGAATATTCATAAGGTTTGGCAAATATGGTGTATGCCTTTCAGCGATAATTTTGCTCCCCCCCCCCCCCCCACCAAAAAAAAAAAAAAAGGCAGCCCTTCTCTACCCAGATTTTCTATGCCGGTGGGTTTGTTCCCTCTTTCCTAAAACATCTCTGGCAAAAAAAAATTGTTTACATGAAAATAAACGTAAAATAACAGCTACCTTTGACATGTTTAAGTAGCTTGTGACATCAAACATTCATATTGTGTTTCCTGTGTTTCAATAAACCAATGACCACTGAGCTGTTTCAACAAATAATATAGCAAATATTTCCGACAACCTTTCTTTATCGATTGGACTTTTCTTTATTAAGAGATGGAATCATTCTTCTATTTATTTTCAACATTGATAGATCCCATGTTGGTGAAAAGCAAGAACTTGGTTCGCTGCTTATTATGTTTTTTATCTTTGAGCCATGGAGCAAGAGTTTGTTTTGTTAGTAGTGGGTGATGGGTGCAGACCTGCAGGAGGGGTTAGGGTGTGGGGTGTCGACCTTAGTCGTGTTTGGGCCCTAACCGGATTTGGGTCATTTAAAAATGTATCGTGACGCCTGTAAGGGGGCAGGGCGGGAATTGACACTGGGGCCCCTTCACCGGAAAGCAGCGCCCCTGTCTTTAAATATACTGTTCGTAGACCTTTCTACAAGTATGAGTTCCTGATAATTTTACTCTTTTCGTGTCATATAAATTATGGAAATTGCATCCGCGGGCCGTCGTTCTAATACTTTTTATGCCCTCCCAAAACACCCACACCCTATGCCCGAAAATCGGGCCGCCAAGCGGCACGTTGCATATGTCCCTTTGCAAGGACCGCCCCCACCCGAGTCCGCTCCATGGGGTTCCGCTGAGGGCCGCACCAACCCAAAGACACCCGGTCGGTCCGACACTGCGCACACACACAGTGCACACGACCGACTTTCCTTGAAGATGTGTCGGTAAATTCACGTCCTAATGTCTGCACCCACTGCTCCACCGGGAAGCGTCGGACGCCCCATAAGAGGGTTTCTACGGTGGGTTTCCACCACGCAACTTGATTGCGAAGTTGCTGGGACGAAAAGGTTGCCGTTGGAGCAGCTTTGTTATGGCTGTATATTTAGTATCTTCGGCCAGAGGCTTCCACCTTAGCCTCTCGCCTCTTATCCATTAACAGCCGCGTGTCATCCCGATCCCTACAATGCCTCAGCCTTTACTGCCATCTGTAAGCAAAAGGCAAGTCACTTGAAAATAATATTATTTATCGTTTACTTTCTCATTTTCATTCTTTTCAAAATAAAAAAAAGTTTTAATATCATCGGAATGGGAGCAAAAATTCCAGAAGCAGGGCCACGTCAGTCAGTAAGATGAATTATGATAGTTTTTTTTAAATTTTATTATCTCAAATAACATAAATAATTACAATCATACCTTCAAACATAGACACATACAAAGGTGGAGGCGTGATTACTTTTTAGTCGGTGGTTTTTTTTTTTTTTCTGGGTGTTATTTTGTTGTTAGTTATTTTGAGTAAAAAATTTCAGGAACCCTATTTTGGTAAGAAAGTATAGTCATGGTATACAAAAAACCACACGGAAAAGGAGCACAATGTAAGTAACATCTAAAAGGAATAAAACACAAAATTATTCTTGACTTCTTTATTGGATTTATTTTTTTTTAATTGGATTTAAAATGTACAAAAATATATAACCTGTTTTTAATTAATAATAACAAAAATTAAAAACAAGCAACGCATTATAATTTTCTTATTTAGTAAGTAAAATAAAAAAATTGTATCTCTACTTCAGTTACCCAACTGAGATATTCCTTTTAGGAGTGTTGCATGTGTTATGCAGTGCGCTAACACGGCTTTTTAGAAGAGGCTTCTTCAAAACATCACCTTCGCTGTTAACCTGTTTGCTTTTCCAAGTCAAAAATGTTCGTAGAAAGAAGATGGACGATATTGTTTTAAATAAATGTCCATATTATATTGTCAACCTTTTTTGTTTAAAAAATAAATTGAAAGCATACGCCTTCTTTAATGGGAATTGAAGACTAGACACTATTTAGTAAAACTGAACATAATTATAACAATTTTACATGTTAATTTTTTTTTCTATTGTAGTTTACACTTACAGTTAAAAAAATAATAATAACAATAATCTCTGTACAAAAGACTGCAGCCCATAATCTATCTTTTCATTGAACCACAATTTCAGAGACGGTAAATAAGTAGCATACTTTGTTATTTACATAATAATAATAATGAATTAACTTTTTTTCATAATTTTAATTTTGTGCATAAGCTCAAAAAGTGTAGCCTTGTTATTTTTGCAATTATTTCACATTTGGGTTGGATACCTAAATAGAGAGAATTCAAAATGCATGTATGTAGAGTCTGTGTGTCAAGGTTGTTAGGGGCCGCTACTCGGTATTCAGCGTAGATGGAGTCAGTGTGTAAAGGTTGCTAGGGGACGCTACAAAAAAAAGGTCATCGCTGTTAACACACAATCGATTTGCAATTTTTTTTGCTTTTTCTAGTTGTAATTAAAATATAAGAATTTCTGCCTTCAAATTGACTCGACACATTCGTAAAATATTCTCTGTTCTCATAAGTTTGCGACATGTTTGTTTAAACTCAGTGACGAAAGTTTCGGCTCCAATTCAGTTCGACCTTCAGCAGTGCTCAAATTCAGTGGGTTCAGTTCAAGTTCATCTTAAAGAGATTTTTCTTGATATTTAACCCCCCCCCCCTTAAACTGTGCGCCCCCCCCCCCCCAAAAAAAAAAATTAAATATTTTGACAAATTAAAATTAAAAAATGTCCACAAAAAAAGTAACGAAAAACTAAACTTAAAATCTGAGGCAACGTGGACAAATGTTCCTATCAATTTCCGTTATGTACGGGTGTTTGTGTCGGAATAATCTGTGTACTTCTGAAGAATAGCTATATGTCTTTAAATTTAAATGCGATATTATCTTTATGCCATACGATTATTACTATTGATTTAATCTTCAATTATAATTGGTTTATTTTTTAGCATCACAATCAAATATCTGGTTATTCCTATGGTAAAGTGACAACATGTGTTGGTCATTGAACAATACGCTTCACTAAAGTAACGATGTAGGAACACAAAAAGTATTGATTTGGTTCAAGAATTCAATGCAAACTCTATGTCAGCAGATTACTATCCCCTGTTATGGATGGTTCATTTATCGCAATACGTGTAAACTACCGTTAAAATTCTGAATTTGAATATTATATCCTCCAGCTCATCTAACAATGAATATCATATCTTCCAGCTCGTCTAACGTTGAATACCAAAGAAATCTAACCTTTTCCATTGGTTCTTACATCTTTGCACACATCTCTTCACCGGATAACTTTGCTCCTTCCTCTTCCTCTTAGAACTTGAGAGTTCCATACAATTGCTTATCTTGTTATATTTTGCATTGGTATCGTACAATTGCTTATCTTGTTTTTTGGCTTCGTATACCCTATACATATCCACATTATTTACCAACAGTGCTATGTGGGATGCCATTCCCAACATTGCTATTTGGGCTGTCATTCTACACAGAATGATATTTGGACTGTCATTCCTTAAACTGCTATTTAGGCTGTCATTCTACACAAAATGCTATTTGGGCTGTCATTCCTAGCACTGCTATTTGGGCTGTCATTCTACACAAAATGCTATTGGGCTGTCATTCATAACACTGCTTTTTGGGCTGTCATTCTACACAAAATGTTATTAGGGCTGTCCTTCCCAACACTGCTATTTGGTCTGTCCTTCCCAACACTGCTATTTGGGCGGTCCTTCCCAACACTTTTATGCTGGAGATATTCTGACACCACTTTATGTTGAGTATTTTACTCTGACAAACCTTCAGAAAGGTTTGCCGTGTTTTCAAACTTTATTGGTTGATCTCCAGCATTCTCAGCCATGCAGAAGAACAGACTTAACATTTGAGTAAAACAGTCTGTCTTTTTGTCTTTTTGTCTTTTGACTTACGTCTTATTTACCAAGAGACCTGTTTTATAATTTCATCAAAAAAACTCATGTTCTTTTCTGTATTATTTTCTTTGTATCCGCCTTTGAACCCCATTTGTATTAACTATACTTCCTAGAGAGATAGAACCCCCATTTGTATTAACTATACTTCCTAGATAGATACAAGTATCTACTTCTCCTAGTGGTTTCAACATTTTTGAAACTCCTGTGTTATGTGCACTTATTATCTGTCATAGATATGATTATGAATCTATGAACCACTAAAGGGAGACGAGTAATATACTTAAAACGCATTGTGCTTGTTATACGGAATGTTAGGACTTGAGCGGATTGGCCAATCAGAGTTGTGGGACGTGAGAGAAACTGGCCCTGCTTCATTACTACTAAATTATTTTGTAGCATTAAAAATACATATTACTATGACACGTTTTTTTTTTGTTGTTGTTTAGAAGCTTTGACTTAAAATTTAGAAATATATAAAAATAGGTTGCGTCTCCAATCATCAGAAAGGGGTTTTGCAACGAAGCGTTTGGCAGATAATGATAAAGTGGGATAATTTAAGTTATAAAACAAATGTCACTAAACAATTTAGTTTTTTTTCTAGTTTTATTAAAATTGTAAGATATTCTCGCTTGACTATTGTTACACAAAACTTGTTAAACATTGTCGGTTCTAATAAGTTCGCGACAGATTTGTTCGTGCTTGGCAAAAAAATTATAAAAAAATATATTTAAATAATGCTATTGTGAAAATTGAATATGGGTCTAGACGTGCCAGTGTTATCTTAAGGCATGAGCCCATTGTGCACGTGAGCGGGGCCTCACGCCTCTACAGAGCCTTGAGACTCAAGCGGGCCTAGAGCCTCTGGGGAGTCTCACGCCTCTATGGTTTAAATAGCCATCCCAATTCTTCTTAAAACCTTTTCTACACCAAAGGTTCTACAACACAAGATCTACAACAAACGTTTACAACAAATGTTCTACAACACAAGTTCTACAACACAAGTTATACAACACAAGTTCTACAACACAAGTTCTACAACACAAGTTCTACAACACAAGTTCTACAACACAAGTTCTACAACACAAGTTCTTCAACACAAGTTCTACAACACAGTAAATTTTAGAAAAAGACCATTAAAGTTTTTAATAAATGCAAAAATAGTAATTATGATACTAATAGTGTGTTTGTTTTATTGAACATCTGTTTTGGAAGGAAAAAAATATTTTCAAAATAATATATTTGTGGAATAGTTTAAACAAATAAAACGTTTCAAAATAAAATTATGAAACAAAAACTACTTTATAGATACAACTAAAACTAAATGTTATCGTGTAACCCGTGCATGGTCAAGGTCAAGGGAAACTAAATTTCTACAAGCATCTTTTTCTGACGCTAGGTTGTTGAGTGTAGAATGGTGCAAAAAAAATTTTTGGTATGCGCTAAAATGCATCCCATCATTTTGAATTGATCAAACATTTCCATGGGATTAGCTTACTAAGAACTATCCCCAAAGCCTTACCACCAGTCTCGTTCAGCGCATTCGCTATCTTCTACCTCTCCTAATTAAAGGGACAGTACTCTCCTAATTAAAGGGACAGTACTCTCCTAATTAAAGGTACAGTACTGAAACATTGTATCTAAAAAGGTTCTGGATGCAAACAATTACAAGGATTTTGTTTTTGTACTGATAACATTCTGATTTGCAATCTTGTTCGATATGTAGTTTAGGAAATGGTGTCAGTGAGCCGTTAAATCAAAGCTCTTAATTCCATCCCAAAACGTTCGTCATATAAGCCAGAAAAGTTCTTGTAATAACTGGTCGCATAGTATGCACGTTCTAGATCTCCTACTGCCAGGACAGCCCTTGCACGTTCTAGGTCTCCTGCTGCCAGGACAGCCCTTGCACGTTCTAGGTCTCCTGCTGCCAGGACAGCCCTTGCACGTTCTAGGTCTCCTGCTGCCAGGACAGCCCTTGCACATTCTAGGTCTCCTGCTGCCAGGACAGCCCCTGCACGTTCTAGGTCTCCTGCTGCCAGGACAGCCCTTGCACGTTCTAGGTCTCCTGCTGCCAGGACAGCCTTTGCACGTTCTAGGTCTCCTGCTGCCAGGACAGCCCTTGCACGTTCTAGGTCTCCTGCTGCCAGGACAGCCCTTGCACGTTCTAGGTCTCCTGCTGCCAGGACAGCCCTTACACGTTCTAGGTCTCCTGCTGCCAGGGCAGCCCTTGCACGTTGTCACAAATGACTGGGTTGGGATTGAAATATGGCGCGCCATTGATATTCATATAACTTATAATGTGTTTTGTTCGGGACTTCCCCATATGTGGCACCACATTTATTTAATGATAAACGTGCTGAGGTGGATTTCCGGTGGAAGTGAGGATTGTTTTGGGTGAGAGCTTATGGAGGTTGAGATTAATGGAGGTTAACGTTACGTTTGAAAGTTGAAGAAGCATTACTGGACTATATTAATCTATCAATACATTCTTTTGTTTACAATAGTTAATAAAGAATTCCTTGGTTATTCATTAACGTCTGTGTTGTCTTCGTTAAAAATCCTCAACGTCTGGATACTGAACTTTCGCAGAGAGGTACAGCCCCGCATTAATCAACACCAATATTACTTGGTACGCGAAGGGCCATACCTTAGAAGATCTCATTCTGTGACACACGTTCTAGGTCTCCTGCTGCCAGGACAGCCCTTGCACGTTCTAGGTTTCCTGCTGCCAGGACAGCCCTTGCACGTTCTAGGTCTCCTGCTGCCAGGACAGCCCTTGCACGTTCTAGGTCTCCTACTGCCAGGACAGCCCCTGCTCGTATCCTCACATAATAGACTAGATAAACGGGGTCCACCTCAGCCTGAGTACATCCGGTGGGTTTTTAATGTTACATCAGTATCGGGATCGGGATGGTACACATGCATCCTAATATTCCCACCCCCTTTAAACATCCAGAAGAAGCGTTGGCCAAAGATGTTCTTGAGCAGTAGGTGATTGAAGTGACATCTCCAGTTTAAGTTAACCCCATGCATTTCTCACGTGTATTTTGTACTCTGCAGCTGCTATCTGGTGACTTCATGTTTTCAGGATCATTTGCGTATAGAGTAGAACCACAATGCTTGGTACTTTACCACATTTGACCATGTGTTTGTGTCTTTACCAACCGCTTTAAAAGAGGTTTCACATTTACTTTGACCACAAGCAAACCCGCCATGCAGTTCTTGAGCTCAGCATAAAATATCCTTTTGGACAAGCTGTTGTCCGACGTTTGCTCCCATATGTCCCCTCCACTGAAGCTTTGACTGCATCAAAGACGTCAAGATGTTGGAGAGACCTTCCTTTGCTAGTACCTCAGTGCCTGGGACCCCCATACACATTATTGCATGGTTTTAATAAACTGTCTGCATCATTTCATTGACATAGATAAGCACATGTGGTACAATAACCTTTTATACCTACATTTTAGTTTGCTTATACTGCCCCCTTTGGGTGCTGGGTGGCCGACTGGTATAAACTGAGCAAATCTCAAGTTGGTCTGGAGTTCAACCCCCACCAAAGCCAAGTCAAACAAAAAACATCCCCACCCCGGAGTGGATGGATGGGACTCGTTAATCTTGGATGGTAACTCATCTAAGAGAAGGAAACTCTGATTTCAAACCCTTAGATGGAGTCCCGAAGGCGGATAACATTGGTACAATGAAACATTCCGACAACTCGTGCGACGCCACTGGTGCCAAGCTGTCTCATCCACATGATGTTCCATTGGAGTTATCCAAGCGATTTGTTGTTGGGAACCAGCTTATAATCCCAGAGGAATAATCCCAGGCCTTGTGGATTTCGTCCTGTGAATTCCATACCATCGTCACCTTGCGACGGACGGACGCCAACTGCCCCCTGGTTGTGCTGATGGATTGTTGACCAAACTTTCCAGAAGCAGCTCTGACTCAGTAAGAGAGACCGTTTATCATTTGGAAGCGATCCATTATATTTATCTTCTTAGGTTTTCAAATAACACCGGTTTGTGCATGCATGCCTCCACACATAATAACACTTACATGTATATAACAAATAACAATTACAAGGTTTTTTTAAAAAAAGAGGGGGGGGGCAAATAAAAATGATACAACATAAACTATTATATTTTAAGGCTTTATTTCCATTTTCATGAAATCTTTAAATTTAACTTAGTTTTTAATGATAATAATAAAACACTAGTAGGTTGTTTTTTTATATTACTATTTTGACAGAATTTTAAAAAAAAAAAACTTAATTAATGTATCCGCTAGTTAATTATAAATGTCTATTTCTAACATAAAAATTAAAATTTACTTTTCTGCTTTCAAAATCTAAAATTAAATTTCTCCTAGCAAAATCTAAACTTCCATTCATCCTACCAAAATGTAAATTTCTATTTCTGCTACCGAATTCTAAATTTCCATTTCTCCTTCCAAAATCTAAATTTCCATTTCTGCTACCAAAATCTTAAGTTCTATTAATGCTATAAAAATTTATTTTACAAAAATCTAAATTTTAATTTCTGTTACTAAAGAATTATAAATTCTTTTATAGTTTTCTTTATAAAAAAATAATTGATTAAATTTCGTAGTTTCTTAGTTTTGACTTTTTTTTGTGTATATTATCAACGACCCCGATGTAACATGAGGCATTCATGATGTCCAGCTGCACAACCTTTCCTGCACTCTCGATTCCCCATTGGACAATCTAGAAAGTAGATATACAATATATTTGTGTATATGTCTACATTATATAATATTAAGCTTTGTTAACAACATACAATCATCTGGATTTTTTACACAGAAATTACATAACAAACCCATTTCTAGTTAGCAAAAATTATAAATATAATATATATACATATATATATATTTACATATTAATTTTAGATTTACATATATATATATATATATATATATATATATATATATATATATATATACTTTTTAAATAATAAAGTATTTGTTTTTAATTATGATTATTGAATTACTCTTTCATTAATAACACCAGCATCGCGCTGCAAAAGTCGTCAGCCAATCAGATATGATTAGTTCTTTCAAGTTTTAATTTACAGACGATAACAAGTTGAATACTTTGATATATTGCACAACAGCAATGATGGATGAAATCAATATCCAAAATAATCGTATCATATGTATACAAGATAAAAGATGAAAAGAATGGATACCAATCCAGACCGCAAATGTGTGAGAGCCAAGATAAAGAATTAATCACGGAAAATCGTTAAGTGCTGAAGAGGTTTGGTTGAATATTTTGGTGATATTCTGAATGCAGACAATAGAAAAGATGAAGATTACCAACTACCACAGGGAGGACCAGACCCTTTTATGAACTCCCCAACTGTAGAAGAAACTAAAGAACTAATTAATGATATGAAAAACCACAAAGCCCCTGGAGAAGACCTCATCACAGCATAACTTATTAAATATGGAGGAAGAAGGCTACACAATCAGATACATGAACTTATTACTAAAATTTGGCAAGAAGTGAAACTTCCAAAATAATGGGAAACAGCATTAATAACCCCAATACACAAGAAAGGCCCCAAACTTCAGTGCACAAACTACAGAGGAATCTCCCTATTAAATATTTCTTACAAAATACTGACGAAGCTAATTGCCGAAAGACTACAACCGCACACTGAAGAAATACTAGGTGATTACCAATGTGGATTCAGACAAAACAGATCAACGACTCATCAGATTTTCACCATCAGATGCCTTTGAGAGAAATGCTATGAATATAATATACCAGTACATCAACTCTATGTGGACTATAAAATGGCATATGACAGCATCAAACGAAAATATCTATATGAGATTCTACAGAAGTTTGGCATACCCAACAAACTGACAAGACTGATATATGTAACATCGAACAATAAACTAACAAGACTGATACATGTAACACTGAACAACTCAAAAAGCAAAATCAAGGTTCAAGGAGAATATTCAAGGGAATTTCAGATTTGACGAGGCCTACGACAGGGAGACTCACTGGCTTGTATGCTATTTAACCTAACATTAGAGAGAGTTATGATAACCATACACATTGACACCCGAGGAACAATAATAGGATACTTTCTGAAGGAAACCCAAGACCCACTACTAATGAGCACACAGTACAATCAACCCCTTTAGTATCTTACACATGCTGATTTCATATCACTGCTAGCGAAAAGTATTAAAGACATACCAAAATCCTTTGTTGAATTAGAAGACGCATCACTACAAGCAGGGCTGGATGTTAACAACCAAAAAAGAAAAATACATGATTATGATAAGAGAAGAACAGACAGATGAAGCCATTAAAATTAGAAACCAGACTTTTGAAAAGGTAAATCAATTGAAATACCTAAGATATTTATTAAATGAAAGAAACGAATTACTAACAGAAATAAAAGAAAGAATATTAGCCAGAAATAGGGCATAATTCAGTGGTCAGAAACAAAGAAAACTATTTATAAAACTGTAATCAGACCAGTTGTAACAAATGCAAGTAAAACTTGGACCCTAACAAAAATGCCAGGAAACCTATTAAACACATAGGAGAGGAAAGTTCTCAGGAAAATATATGGACCAACAACGGATGAATATGGATGGAGAATACGAACCAACCATGAATTGTACAGTCTATAGCAGGATCCCACGACAGTAGCAGAAATAAAAAAGGGCAGGCTACGCTGGGCAGTACACCTAGAGAGAATGTCCAATGACAGAGAAGTGGGTGCATCACCAAAACCACAGAGCAAGACGGCTGTAGCGCCACATGGATAGATGTATATATAAGGGACTGGAACTACACGTGACACATTTGCGTCTATTCCCAACTGTCTTCTAACCCACCAGTTCATAATACCACTGCTGAGTAGCCCTTGCAACCAGTGAAGTATCCTCTTCAAAACCACGCACAGTTACATCGCGAACCCCTCTGAAACATAGGAGCCAGAATGATCAGTTCATTGATCGTTGGCCCTCTGAAACATAGGAGCCAGAATGATCAGTTCATTGATCGTGGTCTTTCAAAATATAGAAGAAGAAGATAAGGGTAGCTACTAAGTTTAGTGCTTATAGTTTTCTTTCAAATTTCAGTTTGAAATTTAATAAAATTACTGCAGTTCCAAACGCATTAAATTACTTATGTCGTCTTATGTTGGTCATTGTTAAAAATATCAAAATGTCTAGTTGCATAAGAATACTAACTTTTAAGGCATCTTATATATTCATCATTGCATTCTGCCTCGCCCAAACCATTTGTCATGTTCACTGACAGCACACTTAGTGCGAATAATAACACAAGGACTAATTTTAACATCTTTTCCTTGACTGTTAAAACAGAAAAAAAATACTAAAGTAAATGTATATATATATAAATTTCATTCTTACCATTAACAATACAAATAGTTATCATTAGTTTTATGTTTAGAAGATCTAAAATAACAATTTTTTAAAAAATACGGTGACGAGCTGGGGATGTAATGATAAAATGAGATCATTTAAGTTTACAAAAAAATCGCTTTAAAATTAAGTTTTTCTAGTTGTAATTAAAATATAAGATATTCTGACGTCAGTGTGTTTACGCCACATTCGCAAACTGACATTGTCAGTTCTAGTAAGATTGTGTTAGATTTATTCGGGCTGGTACACTTTTAGTAATGTTGGGGTTCGGGTTCGGTTCCATTCGATGTTCTGTTGTCTTCGATTTCAGTGTGTTGGGTTCTGGTTCAATTTGAACAGACTTCTTCCAAATATTTAAAAACTCGTTTTATAGCAATATGACGAATAGACCGCTAATAATCAGCAGATAATCTTAGAAGTCGTTGCAAGATAATCATGGGTTTGTAAAATGGCAAATCTGTTCGTAACTAAAATGTTAGTAGGATAGTTCAATAAGGGTTCTAGAATTTGTGGGGAAAAAAAACCGAGTATCGTGTCTGAAACAGAGGGGTCTCAATCTTTGGCCCGAAGGCAATAGATGGCCGACCATGTTTTCTTAACCCAACCCGCCGAGGTGCGCGTTGGACTAACCTGTTAGGTATCTGACCATTATTATTATGAACAAGTTATGACACAAGGAATTTTTTTGAGATAGTAATGCTTGTGATATTTTTCAAATGTATTTTGTTAGTGGATGGCAGAAAGTCATTATAGTAATTATTGGAACATAAGATATAAGCCGACAAGTACATTATTTCAAAACTATTGAAAAAAAGTAAAGGTGTCGCGATAATTTTACTTAGGTCTAGATAACCTAACTCCATGTTAAGAAATATTTACTCTTCGGCTGAAGCTTAAAGACAATGAATACAACTAAATAATACATTCAGATTTAAGCATGTCGTGTAGATGGTGTCAGTTAAACTTACACGTGGCTTACGTCGTTAAATAAGACTGTCTGCTACAGACTTTTTAATTTGATTACATTTTTTAAGACTACGAGCAGCAGACCCTTACACTTGACTACCCTGTTAATGCAGACTAACTACAGCAGACTCTTTTATTTTATCCTATTGTTAAAAAAATAATGAACACAGCAGACTATGACGTCACTATTATTACGTCACATTCGTGAAACACTGTCGGTCCTAAATATGTTTGTGACATAATTCTTGCGGCTGGTTCATCCTCAGCAGACTACCACAGACTCTTCCATTTGATTACATTGTTAAAGAAGACAGGCTACAACAGACTCTTTTAGTTGATAACAGTTTTAAGACAAGTAAACGATCTGTAACAAATAAAATGGATTAATGCAGCGAAGTTGTGGAATAAAGTTTACTTTTAAATAAAGGCAATATTTCTTACCAACTTGCGCTGTGTTGTGTGCTGCTGGCGGCTACTGGTGCGTCGTCTAGAATACCCTACCGAGTTATAGGTCTTGACATTAAATAGTCCATCGTCCAGCTCAGTGATTCTCAACCTTCGTAACGCGGCGACCCTTTAATACAGTTCCTGGTGTTGTTGTGACCACCAAACATAAAATTAGTTTCATTGCTTCTTCATAAGAAGGGTTTTCCGATGGTCTTAGTCGACCCCAGTGTAACAGCAGGTCTTAGTCGACCCCTGTGTAACAGCTGGTCTTAGTCGACCCCTGTGTAACAGCTGGTCTTAGTCGACCCCTGTGTAACAGCTGGTCATAGTCGACCCCCGTGTAACAGCTGGTCTTAGTCGACCCCTGTGTAACAGCTGGTCTTAGTCGACCCCCGTGTAACAGCTGGTCTTAGTCGACCCCTGTGTAACAGCTGGTCTTAGTCGACCCCCGTGTAACAGCTGGTCTTAGTCTACCCCCGTTTAACAGCTGGTCTTAGTCGACCCCTGTGTAACCGCTGGTCTTAGTCGACCCCTGTGTAACAGCTGGTCGAACGTCTTCTCATTAAACAAAGGATATTAAAAAGTTTTTTAAGTTAATTTTTTTGCAACAACATTACATTTTTCGATCATTTAAATGACATTGTTTGTATTACATTGTTTCATGATTTATATTACATTGTTCCGTGATTTACATTACATTGTTCCATCATTTAAATTATATTGTTCCATCATTTATATTACATAGTTCCAAAAATTATATTACACCGCTCTATCATTTTTATTATTTTGTCTCATCATTTATGTAACAATTTTCTCATCATTTATTTTACATAGTTACATCATTTATATTACGTTGTTCCTTCATTTACATTACATTGTTCCATAATATATACATTCGTAACATCTCTTTTGCTGAATGGGGAAATAACAAAAAAGAACTATTACAGAACGGGAATATACTTCTTTTAAAGTGGCCAATATTGTGGGTGTGTGTATGTGTGTGGGCCCTTATAATGACATGTATCAACTACATCTTTAAAATAAATTAGGACATAAACCTATTTTCGTTATGCTTCATCAACTAGATATTAGCAAAATTTGTTGATGGCTAATTAGGATTTACTTAGAGACTATACCAAAAAAAAAAAATTAATTTCAGAACCATTCCTAGCTGTATGTATTACAAACATGGTAGTAGGCTCGAAATAATGTGTACGAAAAATGTGTACGACTTTTTGTTAGTTTGTTAGTAAAAATATTTTTTGATCTCCACAGATAATGTGTACATGCATCTGGTCACCTTGTCGACAAATAACCTATTTAAAAATAATAACACCCTTTAGAATTTCAACCATGAGGTCATGACCTTCTTTTCATTTCAAGATTATTTTGACCTCTTTAGAATTTAGTTTTTTAATACAAATCAATATTTATTAAATTTATTCGGTTGTTTACTCATATACACATTTAATATCCAGTCACTTAAATTCAGTACTGCTCAGCGACGCCAGGTGTTTGCTACTCACATAGGGCCGGAGACGCTTGTTAACAAAAGGATCGATGTTGTTAACTGTAAGAAAATGTTAACATATGGGATTTTTTTTTTATTAATGTTAACATGTGACGAACTGTTAATGAAGGTTAAAGTTTAGGGGAACTGCTAATAAATATTAATTATCCAACACCAATTCAGGTAGTTTGATATCCATCGCCATTTGAAGTAGTTTGATATCCAACACCAATTCAGGTAGTTTGATATCCATCGCCATTTGAAGTAGTTTGATATCCAACACCAATTCAGGTAGTTTGATATCCATCGCCATTTGAAGTAGTTTGATATCCAACACCAATTCAGGTAGTTTGATATAAAACACCAATTCATGTAGTTTGATATAAAACACCAATTCATGTAGTTTGATATAAAACACCAATTCATGTAGTTTGATATAAAACACCAATTCAGGTAGTTTGATATAAAACACCAATTCAAGTAGTTTGATATAAAACACCAATTCAGGTAGTTTGATATAAAACACCAATTCATGTAGTTTGATATAAAACACCAATTCATGTAGTTTGATATAAAACACCAATTCATGTAGTTTGATATAAAACACCAATTCAGGTAGTTTCATATAAAACACCAATTCATGTAGTTTGATATAAAACACCAATTCATGTAGTTTGATATAAAACACCAATTCAGGTAGTTTGATATAAAACACCAATTCAGGTAGTTTGATATAAAACTCCCATTCATGTAGTTTGATATAAAACACCAATTCAGGTGATACAATGAAAAAAGGGCGAGATTTACACTGAAATTTAATGTGCCTTAAATAATTGAACATGCTATGTAAAGGACAGTGTGTTGACACATATGTTATATAACATACACGATTACAGTATAAACCTACTTAACAAAAGTATACAGTAGAGCTTCGATATTCCGAACGCCTATTAAACAAGAAGTCGATAATACGCACGACACATGTAAAAACACTATATAATTATCGCTTATATATAAATTACGCTTCTGGTGTGACTCGTGAACTGTTTTCTAAAGAGTGTATTTGATATTTAGAGTATATTACAAATTATTCTAAATGTTTGAAAGAAAGTATGGTTGAATATTGAGTTTAACATCGCACAAAATATAATTCCCGATAACTGCACCATATGATTTTTTATAACGCAACTGCGTTTGGTGCGTAATATTTTCTTTTCGAAAAATGAAATCGTCTCAATTTAAGTATGAGTAAAAAAATATTCGGTTTAAAAGTGGTTGGGACATCAGGATATTTGATATAATTCATGGGCGTGAAATACAAAGTGTGCAGTGACATTTCGCGGGGGAAGGGGTGTAGCAAAAATTGGGATTCTTAAATGTGCGTTACATGAGTTCATGTTTTGTCAAGTAACTTTAGTAGATGGGAAGTTCACGCATTGCTGTCGCCAAACGCTGGCGGGCTATATCTAATGATTATTTTTACATTCGCAATTCGCGAGGCTAAGCGAATAATAATACTACAAGGGAAAAACATCGCTCCGTTACATTATCCAGTTAAATTCTACACAACTGCTGTAACGCCGCGACTAGTTTGAGATAATGCGATCGTCAGACATCTCAATAAAATAAATATACCGTATCATTTCGATTGTACGCCGTTACTAATTACAAGCCGCGACTCATCTGGGATAATGCGATCTTCAAACATCTTAATAAAATAAATATTCCATGTTGTTTCAATTGTATGCCGTTACTAATTACAAGCCCTTATAAGCCTATTAAAGTGTTGTGCAGAAATAAAGCACTTTATTTTGTTTGCAAGCTCTTGATTGCAGACGCACCCCTATTTGAGAGACTTATATTAAGGTAAACATAAAAAGTGCTCCTGCTTCTAGGAACAACACTGTATCATTGCCTACTACACGCCTGCAATGATTGAATGGCGTCCAGCGTCAATTGTTTGTTTCTGAAAAGGTCCTCTTCTCTCTAGCCCTGATCGTTGTTTTTTTTCGTAGCAATCAACCGACCCAGTGCGGTGCGGTTAAAACAATGAGCAATAAAACAATGTACGTTTAAACGATTCCTTATTAAAAAGACAGTGTACTCTCTACCCTGACCTAATTAAAGCAACCATTCTGTACCAGTGTTCGGGTATGCGAACAAAAATGTATCCCGAGCACACCCCATCTCAATTCGTTCGGAAAATCGACACTCTGCGTTATTTAGATTAACACGCCTAGTTTATTTCTTATTTTTAGATTGCAGTTCAAGAATTGTTTCCCAGAGTTTTGACAAGGCGTGCCACGAGTCTTGTGAACAAAGATGTCAATCCAAGTGTGGGATCAACAAATAAAAACAGTAAAAATTTTTTTTTTTTTTTAAACTACCAATAAAATCACCTTAAATAAAAGAAGTTTAATTTTTTTTTTTTTTTTTTTTTTGTTTATTTTTATAAACTGTTTTTTTTTTTTTTTAAATGGATAAATTTTTTAACAAAAAATCATTGCTAAACAAAAAAGAAAAGAAGTAGTAACCCAAATTTTAATCAACTATTAAAGATGTTATGCGTTCCCAGATCCTATAATCTATCGCATACGTTTATTATATCGTTTTTAAAAATAATTTTCCAAAGTTTTACACCTCTATATTTTGTATCCAAATGATGTATGTTTAAGTGGCTCGTTATTCTCTTTCCTAAATTACTATTCTTTTTTTTAGTACTCCCAAAACTATCGTACATTCGTCTCTTGGCCATGGTTTTCAAACAGTTTTGCTGTCTTATCGTGACTGTGCTTAGGAATGACTTTAATTAAGTATTTGTAGCACATTTTTTTGAGACGAATAAGAAAAGGTGTTGAATATTAATCATGCATTTAATTACTATTTTTGTTTTTTTGGAGTAGGTTATGGAGTAGTGAGAGCATCATGCAATGTCATTTTGATTCAAGACTTTCTCTCTACTCGTATAACCATTTTTTTTTTTTTGTAATGTAATCTTCTGTTTGGAGTGTAATTTGTTTTGTTTACACAAGTGACATGAATTTTTTCTTCACTTGTTCATTGGTGATATGGTCTCTATAGTAGATGCAAAGAATGCCCCTGAAATATTTCATCTCCATCGCCTTTATTTTCCTATCAATTTCTGCTGGTAATGTCCAGGCCTCACAGACATATAAAAAAATGGAGAGGATAAATGAGCGCATCAGCCTGATTTTGGTGCTGGGGGCTATATTTTTGTCGTTCCATATTTTCTTGAGCCGCTTCGGTGCTGTTGTGGTCTGCGCAATCCTGACCATCAATTCGGGCTTAGAGCCTTCTTCCAAGACTATTGCTCCGATGTACTTCAAGCTGTCAAATGTTCTCTAATCTTTTCTCCCTGACCTTAATTTCAGTGGTTCTATTCGTCATCAGTTTTGTCTTTTCTGCACTGATTTGCATGCCAAAGGTGGATGAAGTCTTGTCGAGACGCTTTACAAGGTTGGCTAGCTCTTCTTCGCTTCCAGCCAGTCCGTCTATGTCATCCGCAAAGCGTAGGTTGGTGATTGTTCTGCCACCAATGCTGACTGTCCCTACATGCGTTTCCAGTGCATCTGACATAATTATCTCTAAGAAGATGTTGAACAGGGTAGGGGGGAGCAAGCAGGCTTGTCGTACTCCAAACGTGGTCTTGAACCATTCTCCGATGTTATTGTTGAAGAAGACTGCACTGGTGGCCTTATCATAGAGGTTGCATATCATTCTGGTTAGGTTTGTGTTGATGTTGTAGTGCCTCATGGTGGCCCATACAGCAACATGCCAAACCCTTTCGAATGACATCTTAAAATCCACAAAGACGTGGCATAGGTTTTGTTGTTGTTGAGAATATTTCTCTCATAGTATTCGGAGGTTTAAGATCTGATCAGTAGTGCCATGTCCTTGCATGAAGCCCGCCTGTTCTTCAGCAATGATTTTTTTTAGCATATGGTTTTAATCGGTTCAGTATGACCTTCAGCATGATCTTGCTTGGGTGGCTTATTAGGCGAATGGTGCGATAGTTTTGGCATAGCGGAGAATAGGAAAATTTTCATTGTCCGTTGCTGGAAAGGGGGGGGCATTAAGGATCTCTGGGTCTATCTTTATATTTTCCTTATACAGCTCTGAGCAGTATTCAGTCCATCTTTTCAGGATATTATTTTCCTCGGTCAAACATTTACGACTGTGTCACCTGTGGTGGATGGTCTGTTATGGCTCTTTCGTCTGAAGAGGCGAAAGGTAGGCTTTGATGGTTGCCTTGCTGCATCCTAAATGTGGTGTATGGTAAGGTTGGGATGGTTCTTTGGCTGGTATGGGCGGGCTCTACTGTGTCGAATGATTAGGGTTGGTATGGCTTGTTTGGACTTAGTTGAACCAGTGAACCACACATTAAATGGTGAGCTGGCATGGTTGCTTTGATGTACCCTCACGGTGGCGAATGGCAGACTTGGAGGGTTGCTCCACTGTGGTGGATGGCCTGGTATGGCACTTTTGACGCCCCCCCCCCCAATGTGGCTCTGGTACGTTGGTCTAGAGGTTAGGTCCCCTACGTTATAGCCATATAAAAAAGTTTACCTGTCTAGAACACCTGTTGAATGACTTTCTAGTCCCTACAGAGCTGATGTGTTGAATGACTTTCTAGTCCCTACAGAGCTGATGTGTTGAATGACTTTCTAGTCCCTACAGAGCTGATGTGTTGAATGACTTTCTAGCCCCTACAGATCTGATGTGTTGAATGACTTTCTAGCCACTACAGAACTGATGTGTTGAATGATTCAAGTAACCAAAACAAAAGCTAAAAAAGAGTCAGGTTTCTTATTATTTATTGGCTTCATATATGCGTGACAGAGAAAAAGTGCTTAAGAAATAATCTCTGGTGTTCAGAATAAAATAGACGCGTCCAGAGATCCTAAACATAGTATAACAAAATATAGTTACATAACTCCCTTCTAAAATGTACCAAGTCCTTTTCCATCCACAGCAATGGCATGATCTACAAAAAACAAAACTTACACTGCATCATCAGCACTCGTCACTGTCTGTTCAACACGACGTCATCTCACACACCCGTCTTCTCATGTTGTTTTTCATGACACACCACCACGGTCATACGTGTCTGAGAGAGATCGTAGGATTCACTATCGTCAAATCTAAAGGGAAAAGCATCCATCATCGAAACAGACCCATAACTGAATCACTCGATCTGATCGTGACATTGGCCTCTCACAAATGTATACTTTTATATTTCTCAAATAATTAACGTATTGGCATCTCACAAATGTATACTTTTACTTTTATCAGATAATTAACATAATGACATCTCACCAATGGATACTTCTTCATTCCTCAAATAATTAACATATTGGCATCTCACAAATGTATACTTTTACATCTCTCAAATGATTAACATATTGGCCTCTCACAAATGTAGGCCAAGTTTGGTGCACAACTCCCGTCATTTGCTGTCCTGACTTTAGGATCGATGACTGCACAGTCCTCGTTTTGCCAGTTGTCCGGTGTTCCAGGTTTAAATATTGCTTTTTTCAATGTGCTATCGATCTCCTGACCACTGTCCGCCCACACGAATTTGCCTTCATTAGCAATGTCATCAAGACCTATATAGATAAAATGTCTGGTTTCTTTAATGACGTAGATCAGCCAGAACTTCTCCAGACTGTTGGCCACGTATAGATGGGAGTTCATGCACTCGCATGCTGCCCAGGCATTAGTGTAGTTCATTGGTGGGTTGTAGTAGAGCGCTACATTAGCTTGAGTGGAACCATTAGACTTGATGCTAGACCAACAATGAAAAGTAGCTGGTTTAATATATATATATATACATTACCAGGCTGATCAATACAAATTTCCTTTACCGAAACTTTTCTTAAAAATTTTAAAATATATTTAAACAAAAAAAAAGAATTGAAAATCTAAAATAATTGATTTCAAGAATGAAAGAATTCAACGAAGTTTGATAATGCTAATCCTAGAAATTAAAAACAATCGACATTTTACAGACCTTTTTAATTCTTTTTTTTTTATTATAGGTATGTCTAATGTTACTTATAATTTAGATATTTCTTTGAAATGGGGTTATGTTTATAGTATTGTCTTTATGGTGTAATTTACATTGACTAATCACAGTTCAGGCATTCATTGTCAGACTATTGTACTGTGCCTAAGCGACTCCCCCAAACTTCATGCATTGATTAAACTGCCAGAATTTATTGCTTTTGAAGATGTTCAATCAACAGTTTTACAAGTTTTAAGTTTACTGCTTCAATACAAATTTAAATCTAACTACTTCACCTAAAATCAGGGTACGACAGGCAGCTCTCTGTAAAGTAAAAGTCTCCTTCGTCTAACGATGGTGGTGGTTGTTCAGCACTCAGTCCAGATGACGGTGTACACAGTCTTGTAACTCTGTTATACATGAACCCGTAACAGGTTGAAAATCTAAAACATGTTTTAAAAAATATCATATTATTTTTGCATTAAACTGTACTTGCAGTTTAATTTAAAAAATATCATATTATTTTGCATTAAATTGTACTTGCAGTTTAATTTAAAAAATCGAATTTTTTGTTTGAACGACTAATCGTAATACTGGAAAAATAAAAAGGGTGGGGGGGTGTTTTGAAGGGGAGATTACAATGCTACGAGACAAATATCAAATCTTAAATGAATTCATTGTATAAATTTGTATTTATTATGATCGATTTAACTTGAATAACAACACATTATCAAGCCAAAAAGGTATTATTTTAAACAATTAAAAATTCGTCGGGTACAATAAGTGGTTAGTATTACCTGTCTAGGCATCTGGCAGCGCACGAAGTCAATGTCCTGTCCACCCAAGCTGGACCCAATCGCTTTGGACCACAATGCAAAGGTTTGATCTGTGTAAACTCTCTTGCATCGTCGCGTCCATGGGTGAACTCCATCCTCGTGAATAGAGTCAACGCCGCTGATGAACATGAAAAGGTAAGATACTTTATTTTTCATTTCACAATAATCATGGCATTCCTTAGCAAGTATTAACTCGTTTTATACAGCTTAAAATAATTTAAGATTTTTTAAAGATTTACTTTACTTTCTTCGCTATTTATGAAATGAAAATTAATAAAATTATATAAAAATCGATGTGTCTCATGATTCAACGTATTGCTCACCCCAACATAAGAATACATCTTTTGCATAGTTCATAATTGGCTTCATTGCACAGTGAATGAAGCAAACAAATACTTGGAGTATTTTTTTTTATATTTTTTTTTTAAAATTAATAATTTGATGAGGTTTACACCATGAAAATTATAACAATTTAAGTTCTACGAAATGTAATTTCCAAGCCTATTTTAGTGAAACGGAAACACATTAATTAGCGGCCGTTAGGACAATGACAAGTACAAGACTAATTATGTACGTCTTTTTCAACCAGATCTAACAGAATATGATAGCTTGTCGAATTTCCCTATGAACCATATGTTTATATGAGAAACGATTATTGAATATTAACAGCACACAATAAAAAGCACCTTAAATATGTAATATTAAAAAAAATCATATTGAAGATTCGCAATTTAAAAAAAAATCATATTGAAGATTCGCAATTTTAAAAAAAATATAGACATTTGTAATTAATGGTAATAATTTTTTTTTAAATTAGTATCATGAAATATTTTTTCTTACAATAACAATTTCAAGAGCTTTTTTTTTAAAAATGTTAGCAAGCTTAACCAATAAAGACATGGTGTTATAGCAATGTCAATAGGGCGTGGATACACGGGGCGGCTAGACACATTTTACGACACGGCGTGTGAGACCGTGGAAGAACCTTTCTTCTTTTAACTGTTTGATCAAGCGTCTTTGTGTGGATTTTAACAGAGCTGTACGACGTCCGTTCGACAAATACGTTTTATTTGACCATCATTACTAAACTTGTTTATGGATTGCGAAGACGTCGAATATATTCATCGAAAAGTTTTTTAAAAAAAACAATTTATAATTAACAAAATACAACTTAATCAGTTTTTTTTTTTAAATGTCAATGTACAATAAAAATGATTACACAAATATTTAAAACTGCAGCACTTGAAAAAAACAAAAACTTTTTTTCAGTGAAGAAAACGGTTTTCAAATAAACATAATATAATATTACAAGATTCAACAATCCAACATTCATCTGCATCCTTCAAATTCTTGTGAATTGGAAAGTTTTAAAGTCTATACATCTATTTTAAAATAACTTTAAGATTGCTTGTCATTTTTTTTTAAGTCTCTTTTTTTTGTTTTTGTTTTTTTTGTGTCTTCTTTTTTTTTTGTTCCTTGTTCCTTTTTTATTTCTGTTTCATATTTGTGTGTTTTAGTTGTCTTTAAATAAAATGAATTTTACTTTCTAAAATTTATTTTCTTATCTATAGGAATCGATTTCAAATAAATCAGTGCAAGTCAATAAAAGTAATCCTCATTGATGACAATAAACAATCTGTTTGTCAAACATACTTGGAACTACTTTGTTAATTTAAACTCTAAACAAATTAAATAGCAGCGAAAACTCCCCCCTCCCCCCCCTTTCCCCCTTTCCATTTAGGTAAAGCTAAAAATGAAAGATGACATGACCTAATAACAATTTCATGTATCAATTCTTAAAGAAAATCTTTTAAAATAAAATCCAATAACTTCATCTAGTTAATCGTTATGATTATTACCTGAGTTCAGGACACTGGATTATTCTTATTCAATGATTAAAAAATATCAAATTTCTTATTTACGTTTCTAAAAACACATTTTTTTTTTTTTTAAACTTTAATTCAGTAACAAATTGGGATAGCTAATAAAAAATTAAAGTGTGTCGAATGTCATTACATGTGCCAAAAAGTTATGTGTTAATAGCTTGAGAAATGCAACCCCTTTGCGCGTGTACAATTCTGAAAGAGGTGCAAAATCAATGAGGGATAATTGATTGATCACGTACACACCAGAAGCCTACAAATTAACACATTCGTTACCCACCATGCTTTGTGTCGTGATGTGTGCCGACTTGTGGTTGCTCTACTAATCATTGGTGGATATATGGAACACCATCTGAAATGGCATCCCCACCACCTAAAATCTCTATTGATAAGTTGCCAAATAAATGATAAATGGTTTATAAAATTTGAAATAATAATAAGTCACTTTTAAGAAATGTCAAAAGCTTTTGCTAAGGGAATTAAGCTGTAAAAACTATTTAAAAGGGGTAAAACTGTATTACCTTTCCTGAGCTGGGCAGACAACACACACTTGGGAATTATTATTATAGACTTTTAATAAAACTAACCAAACGCGTAAAACAAAATGAGGAAGCAATAAATTTTGCACATAAAAAAAAATAAGTGTCGATAAAAATAAATAATTGTGGTACTAGCAATTCTTTTAAAATCATAAACATAACTGGAAATATTAAAATAATTTTCTCAATCATTAAACGTAGTAGAAATGATTTCTATTCATGTGCAATGAAATCGAAAACACAACAATTTCTATACATTAAGGGACAAAACTTGTGAACATGCTAATAAATAAGTACAGATTTAAATTTGACTTGAGACGTGAGTTGCAACGGTAAAACTAAAAAAAAAAAAGTCCTAAGATGATTAGTCAAGAACTCTCTAAAGACAACGCTTCTAGTAAAAATACACAAAAACAACAAATAAACCCTCAATAGAGAGTATTTTAAAATGTACGGAAATGTAACTGCTGTGGCACCAATAGGATTATACAGTATTTTGCATGTGTGAATTTTAAGTTTTAAATTGTACTTGCTGTTGTATTTGATGATTTGATTCTTCTATATCAGACTTTAAAGAAGAAAAAAAAAGTCTGCAACAAATTAAAAATTTTAAAAAGTTATTTATCGTGCAAAATTTATTGTTTTTAAATGTCATTTTTGTTATAAGATGTACACTTGCAATTAAAAAAAAAAACTTTTTCTAAATTTCTTTTCATAACAAGGTCGTCTTGATTAAAACAGTGGTCTCTCACAAATTTAGCTCATGAGATTTCCACATTCAGCGTCATCTAACTCTGGGGAATCTGACAACACAGCTCCACAGTCTTCATTGCCAGCATATCCGTTGTCTGGCTGAAAATCTTTGAAAAAGTTTATTCATAGAACGAGATCTATGACCCGACTGCTGTTGACCCATATGAAGGAGCCTTCTACCGTCATATCGTCCAGACAAATTCAGGTGGAGGCCATATAAACGAACATTCTACCGCCTTATCGTCCAGACCAATACGAGTGAAGACCATATCATGAAGAATGTCATGCTAGAAAATTATGTTTTGTGTAATGAAGAATGTCATGCTAGAAATCATGTTTTGTGTAATGAAGAATGTCATGCTAGGAAGACGTGTTTTGTGTAATGAAGAATGTCATGCTATAAAATCATGTTTTGTGTAATGAAGAATGTCATGCTAGAAATCATGTTTTGTGTAACGAAGAATGTCATGCTAGAAAATCATGTATTGTGTTATGAAAAAGGGCATGCTAGATTAGAAAATGACCTCCTAATGATAACCTTTAGATGGGGTGTTTGACGTCAATACTTATTGTGTTCGATTTTGGGCACCTGGTGGGTAAGAAATATAAATCGTATTACAGTTAAGGTCGTAATATTGCTATGTTTTAATGTAGGACGATAGAATTTTGAAACAAAACAAATCTGGTTATTGTAGAGTGTATTGAATACAAGATCATCAATAAAGGCACCAAAGAAGATGAATTTATGTAGAACCAGAAGAGAAAAAAAAAGGGGAAGATAAGTCAAAGTAATTAGATTTGCTATTTAATTTTGTGATGATGCATGAAGTTTGTTGTGATAATAGGAACTAAATTAAATATTGACTACGTGTTAGGCAGAGGAAACGAGCGCTGATCGGAGTTATACGGTCCCCACTATGGGTAAACACGGTTGGTCGAAAGTTACGTTAGAGTATTTAAAATGATGTGTACATACGCACTGGTTGGGAGGAATGAACAAATGCACTGGTTGGGAGGAATTAACATATGCACTGGTTGGGAGGAATGAACATATGCACTGGTTGGGAGGAATGAACACATGCACTGGTTGGGAAGAATGAACACATGCACTGGTTGGGAGGAATGAACACATGCACTGGTTGGGAGGAATGAACACATGCACTGGTTGGGAGGAATGAACACATGCCCTGGTTGGGAGGAAAGAACATATGCACTGGTTGGGAGGAATGAACACATGCACTGATTGGGAGGAATGAACACATGCACTGGTTGGGAGGAATCAACATATTAAGTAGCGCGTGATTGAAAGATACCACGTCATTCGAGTCGTGGAAATGTGTGCAGATTTTTTTTTTTTTAAAGTGACGCTCGCCGGGAAAACACGTGGTTGCCTTTATGGACACGTTATGAAGTGAAGTGAGAGTTGTGGGCAAGTGACCAGACAATCGTGTTTACAAATTAGTTGTAACCTCTAGACTGGCGACGGTTTCTTCTCCGTCTGTTGTTAAAAACAAGAATCAAGGACCAGGGCGTATACCGCGTGAGGTCTACAGATGAAGATGTCCATCCATTGATTTCTTTCACTAAACGAATTAGGCTCTTCTATAATTTGATAGGATTGTGTGTGTGGGGGGGGGGGGAGTCCTGTCAACCAAGCAGGCATTTTTATAATCACTGTTCCTGTGGATGGGGCGCTCATACAACTGGTTATTTTATTATTATTAGTTGTCTTATATAGCGCGGTACCCCAGCCTAGGGCTAGGCTCACCGCGCTGTACATAAAAAATATTATCAAAAGAAACATAATCGTGACAATAAAATAAAATACATTTATGTAATAAAGAACAGCTGTATAGAGACAAAACAAAAACAAATGCATATTCACCCCATCCACCCCAGAACTTTTACATGACAAGCCATGGACGGCGGCCAGCAGCATTGTTTATCGGTCAGATTTGAGGACTCAGTCAGGGTAATAGAATTTTCTTCTTTTATGTTGGAATTCGTCACCCCCCCCCCCCTTTTTCCCCCCACAATCCAAAGATGTCTTTTCATCTGTTTAATGTTTATATATTTCCGCGTATTGAACATGTTTTCAGCTGTATTTTGTTCAAGTCACTGTCTCACATGTACGATCACTACCCATCTTATATATATACGTTCGAAATAAAGTTAAGTAGAGTGCGGCACGTAGTGATACACAATTAACATGTAGCTCTTTAAATATGACCTAAAATGATTGAAAGGATTACATGTATTTAAATTAACAAAGAAAATGTATCAATTAACTGAGGGTAATTCTATAGCCATGTAGTACCCCTATTATTACATTGACAAAAAAAAAAATTAACACAGAAACGCTAACAATCAACAGTTTTACAGTAATTCTCGCTAGCTGTCAGAACACTCGAACGTAACATGCAGATTCGTTGCTTAGAGATTATACTAAAATTGTACACAATTTAAAATTAACATATTGCGATTCTCACTAGCGATTTAAAAAAACTGAAACGGGTTCAAACAGAAGGCTGGAGCAGACAATAGTTATAAATTATTGATACGAAAGAAGATGCTGTTGCAAGGAGAATGAATTTGAACTTTTGTATCGTAGAAAAGGCCTTTTTTAACTAACCCTATTTTGAAAGTGACCAGGCTGACAGGCTCAAAATTCCCCCCACTCGTCCACAATAGCGGCAATTTTATTTGGAATTCTTTGATACTGTGTCAGATTGCTATGATTTTCACAATTATGGTTATGCATTACACACTAACTAACTTTTTAAACATTTGACATAAGCATATACAATATTCAAAGCGTGTTTTCTCAAAACTCCACGTTGGCCATGTTTGTCTCATAAAAATGCTATAAAATCAAATCTTTTAGTTCGATTTAAAACGGTTTTTACCATTATAATCAACGTCCAAAACTATACAAAAAAAAAAAAAAAAAAGAAAGAATGAGGATTAGACTAGTCGGTGAGATTCGACTGAAAACCGTCGCGGAGGGTCCCATCATAAATATGAGAATGGGGAAAACGCGTGGGCCGCATTAACACTAAACTTTGCTGTCAGGTGTCGGGCCGCAAATGGCCCGCGGGCCGCGAGTTTGAGTTCCCTTTCAGCTAAACGCTATTCGATTGGTAAAAGAAATGCATTGATAAATCTTTTCTTTGATGCAACAACGGATTATGTGACTGATTAAATAATACCATATTATGTGTCAGATTAAATAGTACCAGATTATGTGACTGATTAAATAATACCAGATTATGTGTCAGATTAAATAGTGCCAGATTATGTGTCACATTAAATAATACCAGATTATGTGACTGTTTAAATAGTACCAGATTATGTGTCAGATTAAATAATAACAGATTATGTGACTGTTTAAATAGTACCAGATTATGTGACTGTTTAAATAGTACCAGATTATGTGTCAGATTAAATAACTACAGAATATGTGTCAGTTTAAATAACAGATTATGTCTCAGATTGAGTTACAACAGATGACCATCAAATGAATGTTACAGATTAATACATCTTATTTTCCAATACAATAGAATAAGATAAAAGAATTTTAGCGTGTGAAAGTAAACGTGACTTGACCAGAGCTTCTTTAAACCTAGCATGTCTATATATAGCACATTTTTAATACTAGCATATCTATGTATAGCACATTATTAAAATTAGAATTACTATATAGCAGCACATTGCTTTATATCATGCCTGCTTAATTCGTTACCTCGCGGGCCATGATGCGGAATCCACGTTTAATTTTTGTCAAAAGGTTTCGAAGATTTTTCATTTTGTTGCTACGGTTTATTAGGGGTTTTTTTTTTTTGGTGGGTTTTTTCAATGATGGTATAATGACAAGTTCATTTAATGTCAATATTAAACCCCGATTATGTTGACATGTAATGTTTTAGACCCTTTATTAATTTTCATTATGAATCTCTCGCATATGTTTTGCTTGTGGTGTGATTGCTTCCTTTACCGCAAAATATAATTCCCGATAGCTACACTTAATTAATTTTATTAAATAACGCAACTGCGTTTAGTGCGTAATATTTTCATATCGGAAAAGGAAATCGTCTCAATTTAAATATGGTGTAATAAATATTCGGTTTAAAAAGTTGTTGGGACATCAAAATATTAATATAGTTCATGGGCGTGAAGTACAAAATGTGTAGTGACGTATCGTGGCAAAATTTGGGATTCTTCAGTGTACATATCTTGAGTTCATGTTTTGTCAGGTAGCTTTAGTAGATGATAAGTTCAATCTTAGCTGTTTCCAATGTTTGGCGAGCTATAAATAAGTATATCATAATCGTGAATGTCTTGAAATGTGTGTGTGTTTCGTCTAGTTTTACATAAACGAACGGAACACAATATTGTAGTCAATTCCATTTATTTTGTGAATGACTTAAAGTTCCAGCGTTCACTAAAAGCTCATGCACATGTCATAACAGGTGCTGTACACATCGGTACAGGCCTCGTCACACAACAATCTGGTCGCTTCATCGATCACTTTAGCACAACCTAATAGAAAAATACGTGTTTAGCATGCTTTCTCTAATTATTATAAATACTTTGTGTAAACTTTACAAGCTCCTTAAATAACAATAATCATCTTTATCCTTGAAATAAATAATTTACCCATTGCATTTATGGCACAGTTTCATATTGTATATATAATAGAAGCATTTATATATACTATTCGCCTGAAGTAATTTCTTGACTGCTTACTAAATGCCCTAGGCAGGGGTTATGAAGCCTACATGGGTATGTGTCGTCTGTGTTGTAATCATGTTTTATGTCATCGCCCAACGCCAACATATGTGAAACGCTTTGCATGCTTTATCTGAGTAGATTTGCTATTGAGGACTAAACCATCCCAGATTGTGCATAAAAGTTATTAGTAGTATATGATGGCGCTTTGGTTTAAACTATTGCAACATAAGCTTTTTAAGGTTCATTGCAAGACTTCCAGTGTTAATTTACATACTGACCTTTGATAGAAATACAATGGTTATATTCCTTATCGCACTGGACATTGCAGTCATTAGCACAAATTTGTGGTGCACAGGAAGCCATGATTAAAACAACCAAGAATTGCACTATCATTTTTTAAAGTTTGATACTTCTGCAAATATATAAATATAAGTTTGATTTTTCACTTTAATGTTGAGTTAATCTATTAACAAGGTCAAATTGATGTCATAATCTGAACCATTAACTGATATACTTATGAAACATGGAAAATGTGGGGGAGGGGGTGGGGGTGGGGGAGAATGATCAAACCTGAATACTACGACTTTTGGGATGAAATATTAAATAAAAAGTCGAGCACAGTTAAGTAATTCGTGGTATAGTCCGGTGCCGTGATACCCATTGAAATGTAATGTTATGTAATTTTAAAAGTCGTACATGACAACAACATTCAGTTTAGTCGTCCACTTGTACGATACATGTGTTGTTAAACAGGGGCACGTTTTTGCGTCAATATCTTCACTGAAATTTTTTCAAGTTTGATAATTTATTGATGTGGTACATAGCATTATATTCATCTAATCTGCTTCAATAGATATGGCAAGTCCATGAAGTGACATACTTAGGCCTATTCGTGAGACGATGCTCGAATCTCAGCCATCCGAGAAGACGAAGATCTACACAAATAAGCTTCAATAGATATGGCAAGTCCAGGAAGTGACATACTTAGGCCTATTCGTGAGACGATGCTCAAATCTCAGCCATACAAGAAGACGAAGATCTACACAAATCAATGTACTATTGGTAGATGGGACACGCCAGCCTAGAATGATTCCGTATTTGAATTTTATAAAGGAAAACTGAAAGAGTTATGCTCCGTAGACTGAATGACATTATACTCAAGAAAAAGTTCAGCCAATTGTTGCAGATTCCCAATCTGTTACAACAACAACAAAATGTAAGCGAAACTTTGGTTCTCAATCTTTGAGCTCATGGGGATCTTCTGACTGGCATACAATTTCAAACTTTCTAACCAGAACTCGCACAGGTGTTTTCGTTTTGCTAGCGACACTTCCAGTGAAATAAAAAAAACATTTGTCTGTGAAACACAGGGATGCCACAATACATAAACTTGTATCTTGATTTACAAAAGTACTTTTTAGATAACGATTTTGAAAGATGATCTCACTCATTTTAAATGTACAATGACGCACATTATGTGTTATATGGATTTCGAAATGAAGATGTCAAACGGCTCGTTTGGCTTTACATAATCTATGTGAAAATGCATGCATATGAAAACAATTTGTTTTAAAGAAATTCATATAATTAGATATTTCAAAGAATTGAGTTTTTTCACAGTTAAATAGCGTACAACATAACACACACAACTTACACAATTAAGGTTTAATTTTGTCTTGCACAATATTTCCAAGCTAATATGTATCTTAAACCGTTATCTAATAGTCCTGAATGACGAGTATATGTCGTGCTCCTTCTTTTAAAAGGCATGAATAGACCAATCTACAAAGTTATTGATTTTAATCTTAAAACTATGCATTAGCTTAAAGGGGTTTTAGTCACACGACACCACATGCCGGAGATTACGTCAATAGGATCACGGATTTCTTAAATTAAAATCACGAATTTTAGACATATCTCAACTGCATACAACTATCAATGAACTGTAGGTATGAAGATTTCAAATTACGTAATGTGTGACATGAGCCATTTTTAACATATTTATTTGAAATGATATTAAATCGTGATTTTACCACATAAAATGCACACTATTCGTATAGAAAAAAAATTTGTTATAAAGTTATGTTAAGATTAAAATAAATATAACTTTATAATGTCGTATTTATTTTTCAGTCTTTCTAGAATGATTTAATATTGTACGAAATTGAACAGTCATGACTACAGCACTTTTTTTAACCAACTCTCATTGTGACAATCCAATGAAATGTTCAATTACGATGAATAATTTTTTTTTTTAAATCCCGTATTCCGTATCGAATTGAAAGCCTTATTTACACGTTTCCCTGGAAGTACAACGTTAAATTAATTAGATGCAAATAATCTTTAATATGTCGCCTGGAAAATAGAATAGTTTGAAAAAATAGGGTTGGGGGGGGGTTTGAGCTTCATATTAGAGAAATGATATATATATATTATATATGTATATATAATACTTTCTTTAGCATTACCGGTCGGTGAGTGGGGTTAGGGTTAGGACGCCATAAATTCAATTTAGATGCCCAAGAGGATCGTGGGGCAAAAATTTAAAGAAATACTGGTTTAAATGTCTATCGCAAATATTTGATGGTTATTTGAGATAGTGGTGTCGTTTACATTCAATGGATATTTGTGATGGTTGTGTCGTTTACATGAAGAGTTTTGGTCTGAGGGGAAATTCTTTCTCCGTGTGTTAGCTCCGTGGTCGTTGCTTTAGCGCGAGGAAGAAGAGATCAAAGAGTTTGATGGTTTAAAACCTGGATGGAAACGTGGAACACAAGAATAAGAAGTTCGTACGTTGAGTTTTGAATCGATTAATTAGACACGAACGATTGGTGTGAATATAACACTATATGTTAAGATTGAAGAGTAATTTTTACACACACATAGACGTTCCTGCGCATGCCTTTATCAGTATCACAATACAATATTTAAATAAGTATAAAGTAATTTTATTTAGTATATATATATGCATATTTCCTTCCTTAAAAAAAGGATATAAAAAAATTGGCTTGTGTTCAGAACCAGACAGAAACAAAGTAAAGAAGAATGGAAAGAAAGGAATTAGTTAAATGTAAAAAAACAAACAAAACAAAGAGGAAAAGACATGGCAGCTACGTACAATTGTGGATTTGGTTTATCCCGTATGGAGTCGACGTAGCAAATCTTGTTATTAATTTATTCTCCGTAAAGATCCTATCAGGTGTGTTACTAGTATACAGTAAAGGAATCTATTTTAAAGCTTTATCGCATTCCTTTTATAGTGATGTTTTAATTGTGTAAATACTTTGAAATAGCGATCCGATTACCTAAATGAATACGACATAGTAGTTAATCATGGAGTGTAAGTTTAATTGTATTTTGAGACATATAAAATGTATAGTATGTTCAGACATATAAAATGTATAGTATGTTGGGACATATAAAATGCATAGTATATTGAGACATATAAAATGTATAGTATGTTGAGACATATAAAATGTATAGTTTGTTTGGACATATAAAATGCATAGTATATTGAGACATATAAAATGTATAGTATGTTTAGAATTATAAAATGTATAATATGTTGCAAACTTATAGAATGTATAGTATGTTAAGACAATTAAATTTTAAAGTATGCTGAGACATATAGAATCTATAATATGTTTAGACATATAAAATGTATAGTATGTGGAGACATATAAAAGTGATCAGCGAATAACAAATACGAACGTAGTTTATGAGGGGCGCGCCTCGCGGTTGAAACCGAAAAGGGGCTTAATCATTATTATTATTTTACTTAGAGATTGGGGAGCTAATTGGAATAATAGGAGAGGGGGGATTTGAGGTTTAAGCTGTGGATTAGCTTGTTGTCAGGGGCTAGAAAGAAGTAGGGAATAAAAGAAGTTTCGGAATGAAAAAGGAAAGATTGTAGTGCAAGAAGCGAGGTAGAATACAAATGTAATCAAAGATAACAGCACATTTTAGTGGGCGAGGTCACGCGTTTCACCAATAGTTATGTTGAAGTGTATACTATTTGGTAAATGCCAGAGTTATCATTTTTTATGACCTTTTAAGGACTCCATTAAACTAAGATAACATGCGCGATATAATATACATTTTGTATAATCAATCAAGAAAAGATCACTCCCCCCCCCCCCCCCCCCGAATTATTAAAGCCCCAGTATATCAGCTTAGCAAATATAATTTACCCTAAAAATATTCTTAGTTATATTAAGGTGTTTTGAAAGTACTTCGACCTGCTCCGGTGAATGCTTCAATGACAATAAGCGTCTATTCACACGATCGAATTCCTTTCAAGTTACCTTCAAATTTGCGTCAAATTTTGTACGAATTCACTGTTTTTGTGTCGTGGTTCCTTTTTTTGGACAAAAATGGGAATTTTATTAAGTAGCAATTTGAAAGTTGTGACAGGGCTTCATACAAAAAAAGGCATCAAATGTATGAACGCAAATTTGAAAAGAATTTGATCGTGTGAACTGAGCTCTTACATAGGGCTGACTTTGGTTAATCGGCAACAAGCCCTCTTTGGCGAATAACCAACAAGTTAGCCAACTGATAAGCTACGGTAGCGTGGAGAGTTTGAGAGCAAACTGTGTAACATATTATGTCTCTTCTATAGAGTGTTGATTATAATGTTGTTGGTCAATTGCTGGAGTGTTATTATTTTATTATAGAGATGTGTCTAATAATTTTTTTTTTAAAAAAAGGAAGAAATGAAAATTCCCAGTATAAAATAAGAACGATTGGGTCCCCATAAAAGACAAAGCTACAAACCTAAGAAAGTAGATGGAAACTGACACTGGAGTCAAATAGTCGGTATAAATCTGACAGTGGAGTCAAATAGTCGGTATAAATCTGACACTGGAGTCAAATAGTCGGTATAAATCTGACACTGGAGTCAAATAGTCGGTATAAATCTGACACTGGAGTCAAATAGTCGGTATAAATCTGACACTGGAGTCAAATAGTCGGTATAAATCTGACACTGGAGTCAAATAGTCGGTATAAATCTGACACTGGAGTCAAATAGTCGGTATAAATCTGACACTGGAGTCAAATAGTCGGTATAAATCTTAATGCACAATCGCCAGGATGGTTACCACTTCAGCAATGTGGGAATGGACCGCAAGTGATGCTTTAAACAACATGGCGGTCAGTGTAGGGACAAAGCATTTCTTTTGCTGAAGTTAATCAATGTATACGCTGAAAAGCCCAAGCTAAACAGTATTGAGCTAAAAACACCAACTATCCTACGTTGTTGTCAGTATTAATGGTGCAAAATCGTAAAATAACAACGAAAATCACTATTGAATGTTATAGCAAATATAGTATCATTTTTTTTTTTGTATTGTCGGTTACTTCCTCGCTGATCAATTCTTAGATTTATTAAATTACCGCAACACGCCTAAGCAAACGTGCACAACAAGTCCAGCGCAGCCATTTCTCCACAGAAGAACCAGAACGCTGCTACCAACAGCCCAAAACATGTTGAAACCACACGTGTCTGATCCCGAGAAACACAGATCCATACTTGTATAAAAGCTGATGAGACAAGTAGCATTATACTGCAATACACAATCCAAGGACCTACCACCCCTTGAAGGGGAGGGTGTGGTGAATATTAAAGCCCACTATTGAGGCAATACGCAAAGTGAGTTGTTGAAAGAAAGTTGATGAGCGATCATAAGAAGTTGTAACTAAACAACATGATGAGCGATCATAAGAAGTTGTAACTAAACAACATGATGAGCGATCATAAGAAGTTGTAACTAAACAACATGATGAGCGATCATAAGAAGTTGTAACTAAACAACATGATCAGCGATCATAAGAAGTTGTAACTAAACAACATGATGAGCGATCATAAGAAGTTGTAACTAGACAACATGATGAGCGATCATAAGAAGTTGTAACTAAACAACATGATGAGCGATCATAAGAAGTTGTAACTAAACAACATGATGGGCGATCATAAGAAGTTGTAACTAAACAACATGATGAGCGATCATAAGAAGTTGTAACTAGACAACATGATGAGCGATCATATGAAGTTGTAACTAGACAACATGATGAGCGATCATAAGAAGTTGTAACTAGACAACATGATGAGCGATCATATGAAGTTGTAACTAAACAACATGATGAGCGATCATAAGAAGTTGTAACTAGACAACATGATGAGCGATCATAAGAAGTTGTAACTAGACAACATGATGAGCGATCATAAGAAGTTGTAACTAGACAACATGATGAGCGATCATAAGAAGTTGTAACTAAACAACATGATGAGCGATCATAAGAAGTTGTAACTAAACAACTTGATGAGCGATCATAAGAAGTTGTAACTAGACAACATGATGAGCGATCATAAGAAGTTGTAACTAAACAACATGATGAGCGATCATAAGAAGTTGTAACTAGATAACTTGATGAACGATCATATGACGTTATAACTAAATAACTTGATGAACGATCATTATGACGTTATAACTAAATAACTTGATGAACGATCATACGAGGTGTAACTAAACAACATGATGAGCAATCATATGAAGTTGTAACTAAATAACTTGATGAACGATCATACGAGGTGTAACTAAACAACATGATGAGCGATCATAAGAAGTTGTAACTAGACAACATGATGAGCGATCATAAGAAGTTGTAACTAGACAACATGATGAGCGATCATAAGAAGTTGTAACTAAACAACATGATGAGCGATCATAAGAAGTTGTAACTAAACAACTTGATGAGCGATCATAAGAAGTTGTAACTAGACAACATGATGAGCGATCATAAGAAGTTGTAACTAAACAACATGATGAGCGATCATAAGAAGTTGTAACTAAACAACATGATGAGCGATCATAAGAAGTTGTAACTAAACAACATGATGAGCGATCATAAGAAGTTGTAACTAAACAACATGATGAGCGATCATAAGAAGTTGTAACTAGACAACATGATGAGCGATCATAAGAAGTTGTAACTAAACAACATGATGAGCGATCATAAGAAGTTGTAACTAAACAACATGATGAGCGATCATAAGAAGTTGTAACTAAACAACATGATGAGCGATCATAAGAAGTTGTAACTAAACAACATGATGAGCGATCATAAGAAGTTGTAACTAGACAACATGATGAGCGATCATAAGAAGTTGTAACTAAACAACATGATGAGCGATCATAAGAAGTTGTAACTAAACAACATGATGAGCGATCATAAGAAGTTGTAACTAAACAACATGATGAGCGATCATAAGAAGTTGTAACTAGACAACATGATGAGCGATCATATGAAGTTGTAACTAGACAACATGATGAGCGATCATAAGAAGTTGTAACTAGACAACATGATGAGCGATCATATGAAGTTGTAACTAAACAACATGATGAGCGATCATAAGAAGTTGTAACTAGACAACATGATGAGCGATCATAAGAAGTTGTAACTAGACAACATGATGAGCGATCATAAGAAGTTGTAACTAGACAACATGATGAGCGATCATAAGAAGTTGTAACTAAACAACATGATGAGCGATCATAAGAAGTTGTAACTAAACAACTTGATGAGCGATCATAAGAAGTTGTAACTAGACAACATGATGAGCGATCATAAGAAGTTGTAACTAAACAACATGATGAGCGATCATAAGAAGTTGTAACTAGATAACTTGATGAACGATCATAAGAAGTTGTAACTAGATAACTTGATGAACGATCATATGACGTTATAACTAAATAACTTGATGAACGATCATTATGACGTTATAACTAAATAACTTGATGAACGATCATACGAGGTGTAACTAAACAACATGATGAGCGATCATAAGAAGTTGTAACTAGACAACATGATGAGCGATCATAAGAAGTTGTAACTAGACAACATGATGAGCGATCATAAGAAGTTGTAACTAAACAACATGATGAGCGATCATAAGAAGTTGTAACTAAACAACTTGATGAGCGATCATAAGAAGTTGTAACTAGACAACATGATGAGCGATCATAAGAAGTTGTAACTAAACAACATGATGAGCGATCATAAGAAGTTGTAACTAGATAACTTGATGAACGATCATATGACGTTATAACTAAATAACTTGATGAACGATCATTATGACGTTATAACTAAATAACTTGATGAACGATCATACGAGGTGTAACTAAACAACATGATGAGCAATCATATGAAGTTGTAACTAGATAACTTGATGAACGATCATAAGAAGTTGTAACTAGATAACTTGATGAACGATCATATGACGTTATAACTAAATAACTTGATGAACGATCATTATGACGTTATAACTAAATAACTTGATGAACGATCATACGAGGTGTAACTAAACAACATGATGAGCAATCATATGAAGTTGTAACTAAATAACTTGATGAACGATCATACGAGGTGTAACTAAACAACATGATGAGCAATCATATGAAGTTGTAACTAAATAACTTGATGAACGATCATATGACGTTATAACTAAATAACTTGATGAACGATCATTATGACGTTATAACTAAATAACTTGATGAACGATCATACGAGTTGTAACTAAACAATATGATGAACAATCATTTGTAGTTGTAGAATGTGGTGATCTGACTTATGATATATTAGTGAAGGGTATCTCTCGTATGAGATATCCTCTGGGCACTCTGTCTAGGGATTCGTTAATTAAGCCAAATTACCACACAGACATAATAACCTATCTATATACATATAGTATAGACTGAAACGAAGTCTTGGCTGAAGGAGAAAATAACTACAAGTATTTATTGAATAATAATATTTACAAATTCCTCCGTAATACACTCTTGGTGATTAATAAATATATACATCAAAAAGTTGTCCTCTAATTAGACAGATATATCAATGCAATGTAAGTGTCACTAACATACTGACGGTATCATCATTATAAATGCTATATTGCTCAAGGTTCTATGTTCAATCTTTGGTGACTTAGCCTTTATAGTTTCACTGAGGATCTCGGTGGATCAAAAAGTGTGGGAGTTCCCTCTGTTCCAGAAGCATGTCCCTGTTCCGGTCTTCGGAGTTCCCGGTCGTAGATTCCGTGCGATCTCTGCGATGGGGAAGGTGACTCTCCAGCAATAAATCGTTGTAGTAAGAGTCCCTGGATGTCGAAGTCCTAGAAGTCGTCAGGTAGTTTGGTGTAGGGCGTAAATCAACCCCTTAGTTCCAGCTTCAAGGTCAGTCGGTCCAGTAATAGAAACCAGGTAGTACTCCAGGCAGCAGTCGCAGTTAATGATCACGCTAATGAAGCCCTAAGTCTAGTTCCTTCCAGCGTCCACAGTCAAGTGATCAGATCATAAGAGACATATTCTTGCTTGTTCTGGCTATGTATTCGAGTTGGGTGATGATTCAATTGGGTGACTTAAATGCTGTATGTTTTCCCATCCAATGATAATCGCTTTTGCTATTGCGGGTTTGACCTTCTACCCTCAACGTTGATCGGTGTGAGGTAGAAAATCCATAATCACGCTTTTGCGTGAGCTATTTGGTGTAAGAATGCAATGACAACAAGGGACGTTACTCTGCGTTTGCTGTCTCCAAGGGCAATATCGAGAGGAGGGGGGGGGGGTAAGGTATTTTTTTCTCAAGGTTCATCAGTGAGAGGGGTTGAAAACAAAATCCACGCTTTTGGGGTGAGTGGTCTGGTGTAGGTATGCGAAAACACCAAAGGTAGTCACCCAGGCTATGTGACTGTGGGGCAAAAGAGAGGGGAGGAATGGTATTATTTTACAAGGGTTTCCAAGGGCGGATTTATGATGGAAGAATTTTACAAAGTCCAGCTTCAGATCGTCACATAACTAAACAACATGATGAGCAATCATATGACGTTTTAACTAAAAACAAATTGATGAACAATCATATGACGTTATAACTAAATAACTTGATGAGCGATCATATGAGTTGTAACTAAACAACTTGATGAGCGATCATATGAGTTGTAACTAAACAACTTGATGAGCGATCATATGAGTTGTAACTAAATAACTTGATGAACGATCATATGAGTTGTAACTAAATAACTTGATGAACGATCATATGAGTTGTAACTAAGTAACATGATGAGCGATAATATGAAGTTGTAACTAAATAACTAATTGATGAGCGATCATATGAGTTGTAACTAAACAATATGATGAGCGATCATATGAGGTTGTAACAAAACAACCTGATGATCGATCATATGAAGTTGTAACTAAATAACTAATTGATGAGCGATCATATGAAGTTGTAACTAAATAACTAATTAATGAGCGATCATATGAAGTTGTAACTAAATAACTAATTAATGAGCGATCATATGAGGTCGCATCGGGTGGTGATATTTACCGTCAATATCGAACGCATCTAAGAAGAGTTGTACCAATGGATGATCAGACTGTTGTACTAATGGATAATCAGCCTGCTAATGCTTCCCACACAGTTCCAAATTGTCAAACATCCCGGGGACCACCTGCAGCCCACTCAACCATATCAATATGAACACTTTTATCTTCTTTACTGAAATGCGTGACGTATTTCTCCTATATTCGTAATTGTAATATTATATTATATTTTGCTTTTTTGAGTAACAAATCAACAATTTTCCCATTATTCTACGTCACCAAATGTAAAATTCCTTATAGTTGTATTTATAAACACTTCTAAGAAGCCATACGAAATTCATTTTGTTTTCTTCGAACAGAGATTAAGTCTTGTTATAATGTGATATAACGTATCTGAAAAAGAACTACGTTGGGTATTCATTCCACTAACATTTATCGATTCCAAATTATGCATCACTTTTTTTTTTAAATTTATATCGATACCGGTACCCTATTTTTTTAAGATCATGGTACATTTTTCGGAATGTGCAAAAAGTTTACATGATAAATAAAACTTCATTAGTATTTAAATTCAACTCATTTCATCAATACTGGAGGGACAGAATAAATAATGTGTAATCTTAAGAAATCCGGCGTTTTTTATCACAATTTAAATACACACACACACACACATATATATATATATATATATATATATATATATATATATATATATATATATATATATACGAATGTGTGTTTTTGTTTTATAGGATTTAGTGTTACTAGGTAAGTGAATATTTTTTTTAATCTGTTGATTTATAGTTTTTAAGTTTAAATAAAATGAATTTTACTTACCCCTATTATTTTTCAATTAATTTTTTTTCAATCGTTTGTTAAGATAAATCATAATTCAATGCATTTTTTTTTCTAATTATCACTACGAATGATCCTCCGATGGTCCCAAATTAAAAACAGAGTCCTTTTCATCAGAAAGTTGTCGGCATCTACCGGCCTAATAGCCGCCGAAAAACGTTGTTTTTGTTGCGTTCCTTTTATCAGGTTAAACCTTACTGTGTTCTACTAATTTCCTAAATTTTCTCTGCAGACAAATTATTGCTTGTTATAATATGAAATAAACAATACCATGGCAGGTAGACTGCAAGCGACTGTTCATGTTTCAAAAACTTTTTTTTTTTTAGAAAACATTTTACACACTTATGACACAATGCCGAAGGCACTACTGTATGCTGCTTTGGTTAGTGTGGCTTGTTGAACAGTAACGAACACCGTCTAAAACAGCTACTGAACAGAGATAGCTTTTGTTTCACACTTCCACTTTTGTTTCTATTTCTTTTCTTTTTTTTTTTAGGAGATGATGACAATGAATAGCCTGATGAAAAGCCTGTTGCAGACGACTTTCTAACGAATATTATTGTATTTTTAATTTAGGACCGCCGTTCAGAGGAGTGCCCATCTTCCTTTTCCTATATTGCATTACTTGCACTTTTACTATGACCATTAACAAAAATAAAACTAAAGAACTGCATTAGTTAGTGTAATACAAATAGAAAACACCATGCGATGATATCATTGCAAATTCTCGTGACGTTATTAAATGATATCTTTTAGCCCGAGAACATGAAACTGATGAACTGCTAAATTCATAATGTTAAATGCTTGTATAATATAGTGCACTTTCTAAATCTACTTAAAACTAAGGCAACGTTTACTTCAGAAGAAAATTAATTTGCTTAAAACCAAAACACTCTATTTCAGTCTAAAGATTAACTTCATACTGTATGTAAGAGAAAAAAAAGATAAACAAATATTCAGTGACTAGTTCACCTTTATGCTTTGTTGCCTTTTTGTTTCCTTTTCATTACCAGAAATTCAATTGGAGAATAATGTTTCTTTTTCTTTTTATAAGTCAATTTACAATCATGATTATTTTATATCCAGAAAAGTCACGTAACTTTTTAAGGCCCACGTACAATTTATTTTCTATCTTCTTTCCCCGGCTTTTAAGGTTGATGATTGATTTTTTTTCGCTCGTCACAACTTTCGGATCATCAAAGGGGCTGTGATTATGTATTCGTTATTTAAGAATACAGTTATTCGATATAATTCTGTTTAAATGAGAAGCGAAAATATAAAAATAAAAAAAATAAAAAGTTATTTAGTCGTTAAAAAGTGTGGCCGCTTAAAATACATTTCCAAGTTAAAAATTGAAAAAAAAATAATTACATGATTTGATAAGATATTGTTATGTAGACGACTTGTTTACGTCATCTTTCCCCTTGTATGAACTCTAGCTGACCCCTATCTCGGAACCGCATTTTAGGGTGTTTACGGCTCATTAAAATCTATAGCCTGTATTATTATTAGAATTCTGTAGAAAAATCTAGACACATCAGGAAAGAAAACAATGTGTAAGGCCGTTCGAGAAATATCTTTGAAACAGGCTATGTATATATTGAGCGACAGGAAGGAAGAGAAGGAGATACTATTGCCATTACGACAGAGCTTTCCTAAACGAGACAGAATGTCTTTACTTAGTGTGTGTAGATTTCCGTTTCATCATTGCACCTTTTACACCATTGTATTTTCTTCAACATTGCACCGGTACAAGCCAATCATCCTTCTGTAAGTCAATAGCTTTAATTTTTATTTCTTTTTGATTTTGTACTTTATTATAAACTTAATAAAACTTATTAATTGTAATTAGCCCTAGTTTGGGTATCGCTCTCTTTGTTATTTTATCTAGCACATGGTATCGTCTTTCGCTGTGTATTGTTTTAGAAAGAGCCATACACTTAAATAAGAGATTACTTTCTCCATATTGATAACAGCACGCAACAGTACGATTATGAAACTTTGTGTATATTGTATTTTTTATTTTACAATAGATACGCAAGGTTGTCACGCATAAATAAATAAGATTTAATAAAACATTTAGTTGCAAATGTAAAAGTTTTATTGTGCAGATTTATATATTGATATTTTACCATTTTTAACATTCTTCATTACCTTTAAATAAAACATAATATTTTACTGCAATAAGATTACAATATAATTGTCATTGCGGGTATTTCCATGTGTCATTGCGGGTATTTCCGTTCAGTTTTCTAATATTGTTCCCCTCTAACGCTGCCAATTAAAGGTAAGATTAAATACTTTAGGTGGTCTTTAAATGATAATATAAAAACAGACTTAAGACAAAAGTATCCGCTCCTGCATTATTAAAAAAACACAGACATCGGACAATACCTCTCAGCTAAGTGCTATAGACTATAGTTTGTATATATTTTTTAAAATGTTATACTTTTTTTTCTGTTGTTTGTTCGTTGATGAAGGCTTCCTATCGACACGTTCGTTGTTGTGTTGCGTACCTTTTTTCAGGTTTAACATTACTTTGTTTCACTCATTTCCTAGATGGATGACATATTGTTAAAGGCACATACAGAAATCGCCACCTTTTGTCATTTGGTGAAAATTGGTCCTTATCCTTTCGATTTCGATATTATAATAAGTGAATTTTTCAATATCTTGTTGTTTTTTTAAGGGTGGGGGAGATGGTGTTATCAATGTAGGCTGTAGATTTTGTTTAGCCAGTACTCATTATTTACTTGTTAAAAAGATCCGGTGTATAGCTTTGTGAGAAATGATATACAATTTGCATTACCCATTATTTTTTGAGATACTAAAAAATTTGCCAAAATTATAGATATGTAAAGTGAATATCGGCAATTTGTTAAAATTTGCAATTCTAAAAATATGGAAGTATGGGGGGTAGCTTGTTTTTTATCTAAAATATCTGGTTATTTCGCAGTGACCGATCGCCAAACGTTTTCTCGTTTTAAAAAGAATAAAAAAAATGATTTAGCTTTCATTGGGTACCAGCAAAATATTTGCTCATTTTTGATTGCCAAAATATGAGCCATTCTTAATAGTACTTAATAAAAAATATTATAACGAAAGGAAGCAATACGTACCGGGTATACAGAATAAAACTTTTTGCATTTCCGATTCTAAATATACGTATACAGGCGGACGATTCTACCAAAGTCATCTCTGGACATTTTCGAATACGTGTAGAGGAATTCTGTCGGCTCTAATATTTCTTTCGTTTCATTTGCATTTAAACAAGTAGGTACTATTCGAATTATTCAAATTTCAAATACATATACAAATACATATACAAATACATATACAAATACATATTATTTATTTTGCATTTAACTGTTAAAGGCTTTCAAACCAAGATGCCTTATGTGGATTGACTTTGTCGATTTCACAACAGCTTAATTGCGTTTCACTTTCACAAATTATGTGTGACTCTATTCTTAAGATTAAGAACCATCGGGAATGCGTATCTGAGATAAATGTGCCGTCTTTGAAAAGATCGTTTGTGTTTCGCTATTAAAATTCAATCAACCTTTTGAAAAAAAAAAAAAAGATTCAAAAGCAACTGTACTATTTGTTATTACAGTTCATGTTAAGTATTTGTCCTAACTGCTTAAAAAATATGCTGTGATAACATTACAATTATACTATGCTATACGATTTTAAAAATTAAGACGTTAAAAATAATTGATTTCTAATTTAGTCATAGTGTAGCTCATTTAATAAGTTTACATTTTACTAATCATAATTTTTTAATAAGCAAGGCAATAATTTTGCTTGTGATCATGAGCATACAAAAACAAATAAATAGCAAAGCCTCACTGAGAAAAATAAAATAAAATTCTTTAAGCAAGGCATATACTAGAGATTGATGATACCTTGATGTGTAGAATATAATTAGTGTTATTATCATTTTGTTAATAAGCATAATAATGCTTATTATAAATATATATATATAAAGATTATATTGTTTTTCGAGAAAAATCTACTGATATGATTTTCTTGCTTTTAAATTATAATATTGCTTACGGAATGGAGAGTTATTCTAATAGTGATACTATTTTCGTAAAAGAAAGGTATACATTAGGCGTTGGTACTGTGTAAGGGGAAAAGCTGGTGCGTTGAAATGTTGGATTTAAACAAGCTAAAATCGTCTTAATGTACAGCTATAACTGGGATAAGGACCTCAGTAGAGGGTAGCATCATAAGAATTTAAATTGGGATTTTTAGTCAGAAAAGTGGGTGTTAGTCAACCATAGATATGATTTCAAATAATTTTTTTACTTCTCAACTTAATCCACAATATAACAATTAGATTATTATCTAAGACAATTTCGAATAATCTTGTAAATAATTATCTTTAGAAATGTTTATTAATTTAATATTCTTATATATCTCATGTTTATTCCTCCCCTAAAGCAAAAAAAATGGCTTATAGAGATGTATCATGTCATCAACAACACAATGAAATGATTTTACAACAGCTGAGACCTGGAGATCTGGTCAAATTTGACCGTAGTTCCTATGAACACTGGGCAGTATACGCGGGTAAGCTTTTGCATCTCCGGTGAACAAAATATGCATTTCTAATAATATTTAAAAACAATACTATACGATGAATTTTAACCAGAGTATTGATGATGAATCTAGCTGAGAACAAAGAGTTTCCACTTTATCGGCTTAATTTTTAGTATCGTTTTCTTGGTGTACTGGTCTTCTGCGCTTTGTGACGTAACTTGTCTTTTATGCTTTGTGACGTAACTGGTCTTTATGCTTTGTGACGTAACTGGACTGCTTTGTGACGTAACTGGTCTTCTATGCTTTGTGACGTAACTGGTCTTCTATGCTTTGTGACGTAACTGGTCTTCTGTGCCTTGTGACGTAATTCGTCTTCTGTGCCTTGTGACGTAACTGGTCTTCTGTGCCTTGTGACGTAACTGGTCTTCTATGCCTTATGACGTAACTCGTCTTCTGTGCTTTGTGACGTAACTGGTCTTCTGTGCCTTGTGACGTAATTCGTCTTCTGTGCCTTGTGACGTAACTGGTCTTCTGTGCCTTGTGACGTAACTGGTATTCTATGCCTTATGACGTAACTGGTCTTCTGTGCTTTGTGACGTAACTGGTCTTCTGTGCTTTGTGACGTAAATGGTCTTCTGTGCTTTGTGACGTAACTGGTCTTCTATGCTTTGTGACTTAACTGGTCTTCTGTGCCTTGTGACGTAATTCGTCTTCTGTGCCTTGTGACGTAACTGGTCTTTATGCTTTGTGACGTAACTGGACTGCTTTGTGACGTAACTGGTCTTCTATGCTTTGTGACGTAACTGGTCTTCTGTGCCTTGTGACGTAATTCGTCTTCTGTGCCTTGTGACGTAACTGGTCTTCTGTGCCTTGTGACGTAACTGGTCTTCTATGCCTTATGACGTAACTGGTCTTCTGTGCTTTGTGACGTAACTGGTCTTCTGTGCTTTGTGACGTAAATGGTCTTCTGTGCTTTGTGACGTAACTGGTCTTCTATGCTTTGTGACGTAACTGGTCTTCTGTGCCTTGTGACGTAATTCGTCTTCTGTGCCTTGTGACGTAACTGGTCTTCTGTGCCTTGTGACTTAACTGGTCTTCTATGCCTTATGACGTAACTGGTCTTCTGTGCTTTGTGACGTAACTGGTCTTCTGTGCTTTGTGACGTAAATGGTCTTCTGTGCTTTGTGACGTAATTGGTCTTCTGTGCCTTGTGACGTAACTGGTTTTCTGTGCCTTGTGACATAACTGGTCTTCTGTGCCTTGTGACATAAGTGGTCGTCTGAGATTTGTTACGTATTGTTCATTCCTTTGTTACTTGCTTGTACATTTTTAAAATATATTATTACAATTTATTGGTGTCCAAATGGACTTTGATGTCGAAAAACATTTCTGTAGAGACATTAGACAAATGTTCTCGAAAATATTCGTTTTCCAATTACGAAGGAGATAGGGAAAAAAGTAGCTCGTTCAACTTTACAAAACTATTCGCGATTTAATAATATATATACTTAGTGGATGAAGATCTGCTTTTCTGAGGAGGTTGTTGCATCAGTCAACGAACAAAACTATCATGGAGCTAGAACTAAGGCTAAAACAAATGGAGCTAGAACTAAGGCTTAAACAAATGGAGCTAGAACTAAGGCTAAAACACATGGAGCTAGAACTAAGGCTAAAACAAATGGAGCTAGAACTAAGGCTAAAACAAATGGAGCTAGATCTAAGGCTAAAACAAATGGAGCTAGAACTAAGGCTAAAACAAATGGAGCTAGAACTAAGGCTAAAACAAATGGAGCTAGAACTAAGGCTAAAACAAATGGAGCTAGAACTAAGGCTAAAACAAATGGAGCTAGATCTAAGGCTTAAACAAATGGAGCTAGAACTAAGGCTAAAACAAATGGAGCTAGATGAACAGAGAGAGAAAGAAGAAGAAGATTGAGAGTTTAAAAAAAAATTAAAATTACTGGAAATTATGAGTGCAATGAAAATAAAACCTACACCTGCCGCCAGTCTGGAATATAACGCAATTAAATTCGCAAAGTTAATCCATAAATGTGCAGATAAAGATATTAACCAGTATTTTGCTCCTGTTCAAAATAACTGAGCAAAATTTTTTAATGCCTGAAAATATTTGGTCTACTTTATAGCAGGCGGGTCTGACTTGTCGGGCATCCGAAGTGTCTGTGTCCTTGAGTGCTGAACAGCGCGGAATCTATAAGCTTTAATTACAAGTTCTTTGTACTTTAAGCTTATGAATGTGTCCCCGAAGAATACCGTAAAATTTTTATGTAGTTGTTGAAGCGTGATGGCCAGGCTCACGTTGATTGTCTACGAAAAAAGAAGAATTGACTTATAGCACCATATATCAATATTATTGATTTATAGCAACATAGATGAACATTATCGACTTATAGCACCACATATCAACATTATTGATTTAAAGCAACATAGATCAACACTATCGACTTATAGCACTTTTCAACACATATATTAGACTGGCACAAAAGAATCAAGTCTAAGATAAATGTGCGCATATTGTAAAAAGGAAGGTCATAAGAGCGATAGTTGTGGGGAACTCAATAAGAAAAATGTGTATGATTCAATTCTGCTGTAGATGTTAACAGCAACAAGATAAACATGTCTTATGTTTTAATATTGTTGAAGATTTTTACAGTAATTGGGAATTTTAAAGTTAAATTTAATTTATACAACAAAACTGGAAAAATATCGCAATATGCAAAACTTTGTCAGTGTTGAGCTACCTGTCATTTTGAATGGAATACATTGACATTTTCAACCTTTTTCTTTTCACATTACGAAAACATTTATGGGGTTGTCATATGAGAAAGTTTACTTTTGAAGGTAACATAAAATATAATACATGGAAATCAAGAGGGATAGATAATTTCTTATTGGTTAAAAATTTAATTCAAGCACTTTGACTACCTGTCCTGGATCTGCTTGCTCTTTTAGTGTAGCAGTTGTTTAGAAAATAAGAGCAAACATTACCCATTTCATTTTTCATTTTAATCTAACAGGCGATGGTAAGGTAATACACGTCGCAAGTGACAAAATAACGAACATGGTTGACAGTCTGATTCAGGCTGCAGTTGAGGACGAGAGACCAGCACTGACACACATAAAAGAAGAGAATTTTTGGAAAGCTGCCGGAGAGTCCAAAGCTGATCTCGGAAACGTGGACAGTGAAACATGGAGGTAAGTGTATAAAACAAAAATAGAAAATTTGTATAAACAATTATTTTACTAAAGAAAAGAACGAGTTAACTATATTACGTAAGAATAGTATCCTAAAATTGTAAATACAAATTAATATAACGGGTGATTTTGAAAATCAGAATGTCTTTTAAAATGATTACTAATAACACAACACTATTATGGGACTTGTCTACCTAACAGTTCCTCTTGCTCTGATAAGCAATTTGGGTTAGGTAAACCTATATGGATGTGTGATATTTTTTTGTATAAGACAGGGCTCACCTCAACCCTAAACACCAATGAAACAAACTCGCATAATAATTTTTTTTTTTAGATTTTTTTAGACATGCATTTTATCGTAGCAGTATAATCCAAATAAATGTTAAGCTCGGAGGTTCACAGAACCCGTGGTAACGCCTCCAGTGGGGTTGGGATGACCCCGAGGGGGGGTGGGATAACATGCTTACTTGGATATGGGGTGCTCTTATTACCATGGGGGGTGTTGGTAAAGTAAGCCAGAATAACAAAATATATTGCATATAAAATAATGATGGTATTTTGATGACCAGACTTGCACAAGAAGATAGGCAGTAGCGGTAGAAGCACACTAGGAGAGCATATGTCTGATCTTTTAAAATAACATGACTCAATAAATAGAAAAGGAGCAACTTGACGCAGAAGTATTTAAAAATCAAAAAAGTTTGGCTACAATATTGATAAAAATGTTATTGATGTCTATCACTATCAATTTTCTAAACTATTCGACCAATTTTTTTTATAGATTCGTATATTTTGCAATGTCTTTTTTTAAAATTTGGTATATGGCGCTTTGGAAAATCTGTATTCAGTCAATGTGTTAATGATTGAGCATGTTTGGGAAACACTTATTTAAGAATGGAAAATGCATTATGTTTTCATGCACATTTTGTTTCACTAGACCGCTTAGGACCAATTCCATCTTAAGCAGAGCGAGAGGACGTCTCGGCCCTTACAGCTACTGTCCAATTGAACAAAATTGTGAACACTTTGCCATGTGGTGTCGTTATAATAAAGCGGAGAGTTTACAGGTTTGTTGAAAATTCTTAGATTTTAAATGGTCATGACACCAATGACAACCGTAATCCCTTAGTAGCTTTTGTGTTTGGATAACTTTAAGAAAACAGCTCCAGTGCTAAAATGTATCTTCATCATATTTTCTCGATTGATTACAATAAAGATAAAGAACAATAAAGCATTTTTCACTTATAATTTATCAAATATCAATAAACTATTCGACAATGAATCTATTAAGTTAATGTACTAACATGTGACAGTCAATGGAACAAAATTCTCGTTGAGTAAAAGCACTATTATAACAACATCTGGAGTCAGCAGGCCGATAAACTCATCGTAGAATTTGTAAGAAAATGTTTTCACACAATCGTTTCGAAGAAGTATGTGTACAAATATAATAGATAGGATTTAATTCACAGTTTTTTAAAAAAAAATATATAAAGAAAATAAAAAATTAATTCACTTTATTAATAATATCATTTACGAGTCACACCAGAAGCGTAACATATATACGATATTAGTATGTCGCAACAACTTTTAAACCGATTATTTTTTTTACGCCATAAAATAAATTGAGACGATTTCTTCTTCATCTTCTATGTTTTGAGGGCCCACGATCAATGGATTGATCATTATGGCTCCTATGGTTCAGAGGGGTTCGCGATGTTAATGTGCGTGGTTTTCAAGGGGATAATTCACTGGTTGCAGGACAGGAGGCAAGAGCCGCAAATGTGTCGGGTGTAGTCGCCTCAACTGTTGTTTTTGGAAGCTTGTTCCAGTCCCTTATTGTCTTTGGCAGGAATGAGGAGCTCCTGTACTGGGGTCTTGTTTTTAAAAGTCGAAATTGCTTGTCGTGAATGTTCGCTGTCTAGGGAGGAGATTGACGAGTTTCTGTTTGATACTGGATTTCATTTACCGAAAAAAAATATTACGCACCAAACGCAGTTGTGTTATTTTAAAAATATATATCAGTTAGCTTAGTTATCGGGAATTATATTTTGCACTCTATTGAACTCATTATTGAACTATAATTTCTATCAAACATATAGAATTACTTGTAATATACTCTCAAACCCAAATTCGCTGATTAGGAAGCAGTTCACGATTTTTAGGAATCAGCCGGAAATGGAAGCAGTCTACGAGTCACACCAAAAGCGTAATATATAAATATACGAGATATATCACAAGATAATGGACTTAGTTGTAACACAAGAAATCACACATATATAACATGAAAATTATATGATTAAACTTAAAAAAGTTCTTGCTCACAAACTACCAAAGAATCAATACATTAATATTACCATAGTAATAATTCCACTAAACAATATGGAAACTTTGAAAAGAATTCAAATGTTGAATACTTGTATCGTAAAATGCCTAGCTTACTCATAGAATACCTCAATTTTAACTAACTGTTAAACTGTACTTACGTCTGTACGAATGTATTGGATTTATTATAAATAAAGAATTGAAACACTTATTACAACATTTTAGCAGCCATATATTTTTAATAACTTATTACTTACAACTTTCAGTACAACATAAAATAATTGTCAGTCATTAGCATTTAATGTACTGAAACACAAATTATTTCAACCTTTAAAATGTATATACGGAAATTATTTCACTATAATTGTTCCGATTGATTGGTCTGGTTTAATAATGGGTTTTCAAACGGGATCGTGGTCCAATTTTGTTATAATTTTTTTTTAAATCCCGAAAAATCCTTAATTACCCTAGCAATTTGTGTTCCAAGTTTTTGGCACAAATGATTCAAAATATGTATGACATATTTTCATACAACACATTTCATAATAATATAGCTGATATCCTATTTAAAAAGATAATTTCCATATTAAAGTGCTCCAATGCAAATACAAAAAGTATATTTTTTTACATGTCATTAAGATAGCAGATTTATTATTATTATTATTAATTTTTTTAAATAAAAAAAAAAAAATTAATGATGGAAAGTGCTGGATCAAAATGTTAGCCATTTTGTTTATCTTTGCTTTTTGATTGACGCAACTTTTTTTAATCATTTCATGGCAGATACACAGGTTAGCAAGGGAAGACAGATTTTACAGTAGCACTTTTCTAAGTAAAATTAAATCTTTAGCTGATTATCTACAAGACCTATGGGATACATATTAATTAGAAGAGGTATGTATATCAATAACACATAGGAAAACTTTCAATTAAAATCTATTTTTTTTAAAATAAATGTCAGTCTTCCCCACTTACCTGCCATGGCAAGCTAAATCCATCCAAGCATCCAATTCATTGTTCACTCTTATCCATTGTACGTCCCATGAGGGTCAAGTACGGCTCAACGTGGGATTTAACAGATAAAAACTCTGCACAAAATATATTCATGTGTCGTTCCTTTCACATAATTATCCAATACAATCTTGACATCATGTCTGTAACACACGGGCAGGGTGCATGACCGCGGTTATTTAACATACAAACTTAAGTGATCGTGATCACGTCGATTCATTTCTATTTTTAAAAAAACAGTAAGACATTTTTCAGTTATTCTTAATTAATATCAATAACCAATAAATCTGACAATGAAACTGCTATAGATACTGCACAATCGTGAGTGAGTAAAGGGACATAATTCTCTAAGATACGCTTATGCTACGGTACATTATTTTTAATTTACCAACTCTCCCTTCCTTTTAAAAGTGTACATTTCCTTTTTAGTTGGTATTCCGATTTTTCGTGTACATTCTATTAATTATGAAGTTCGTCCTTCGCCTCGACGATGACACTTTACTCATTCGAAATGTTGCTGAGACTGAGTCGATGCTGTTCATAGAAAGATACGACTATCTCCAGATGCTTACCGGATCTGCTCTGATGCCTTGTGTCCGAGGAGCGCCAAGAGGCTCGGCGTTTGCAGATAGTGTTTTGTCAATGATGGTTTCTTGGTGTTGAAGAAACGTATCCTCTGACCGCCAACGTACTGTTTCCCATGCTCACTTGAGACATAAATATTCTTTTTGGCAACCATTGACTTCGCCCTTAAACTGCATTTTCCTTTAAATCAAATATTTTAAGGCTTACCAAACGATCCGGTTATACCGAGAGCTTCCCGGTTTAGCCACGTTGTCCAAATGTCCCAGGCTGCATGATATTAAATCAAGCTTTGTATCAAAATTTAAATAAAACATAAAGTTCCGGTTATTGTTAGATGAAATGGTATAGCAAAGTATGTTGAAGCTTGAATTAATAGACAGGAGAATAGGAAGGGAACGTTTCGGCTTAGAGCCCTCTTCGGCTAAAAGGACAAATGAAAATGTCGACGAGAAACAGAGCATAGTAAAATAGAAACTTAAAGGATATCCATAGTTGTGGATTCAAGCTTCAACATACCTTGATTTACTATTTCGTTTACACAGCTTGAATGCAGTCCTTCAATTATTATGCTTGTTAGATGGTGGCACATTGCATCCCGTCACAAGAACTTGCTTCTGTGAAAAAAAAATATTTTTTGAGCTCCTCTAATGTATCCAGGGGCCTGGTGTTTGAAAGCCCCTGCTCCACTATCCGTGTTTATCCCTGTTTATAAATATATGTCATGCTAGTTGGCTATATTTTTTTCATGTTTCTCTTGCATTGTTTCTATCCTTGGTGCTGCCTATGTGGTCTTAGAAAGGTATATGCAATTAAATTTTTTATAAGATACAATTCATTTTTACACATGGTGAATGACAAGAAAATCTGTAAGGGTGGACTGCATGACATGACACGTGTAGTTATATTCTACTTCTGATTCTTTTAACTTAAACACTACAGTAAACGAAATATATTGGACTAAAAATTTACTCACCCTTTCATACTGAAATAAAAGTCAAAGTTTAATGAGGAAAATAGACTTTTATAGTTATTCAAAAGTCCACATGCGGCACCGTAGCAGCTGGATGTAAACCCTTGATCTAGGGATATACACCAACATAGGGATATACACCAATAGTTTGAATACACCCCAACATATGGATCTACACTAACATAGGGATATACACCAACATAGGGACATACACCGACACAGTGATATACGCCTACATAGGGATATACACCAACATAGAGATATACACCGACATAGGCATATACACAAACAGAGGGATATACACCAACATAAGGATAAACACCAGCACATTGATATACACCAATACAATTGATACTATTTTCAAATCTTATAAAAGTTCATATAATAATATTTAATTTCTAGCCGACTCCGTGGTTTATACTTTGTGTTATTTGTATCTATATATACATGTAAGTAAATCTTTCATTTTTGAAAAAAGATATGTTTGAATTGTTTAATTTAGCGAATTATAACCATAAAATATCTTTTCATTGCATTCTTTGGTTATTTATTTCAGTTTATTCGCCTCATCGATTTCCTTCTTATTGTAAGTATTGCGTCATTCGTGGTAGCCATAGCATGGCCTGTGTATCATCAAATGATTCGGTGAACTTCACTTCAATCATTTCAATTGTTCTCGGACCGATTCTGTCAGGATGGATGGTTTAGACCAGATCAGCCAGAAAATTGTAGTGGATGCAAAAGGATAGATGGGACATCTCCATGTGCAGCATTGACCAGTACTTTATTGGTTTCCTCTTGTGTTCTACACCAGATGTTCTGTTGGTGTCATTTTGCAGACATGGCACTTTTTGTTTTCTTTTACACCTGAAATGTGAACATTTTAAGACTTTGTATTGGACTTATTTTAAAACTAATTCTTGAATTATACTAACCCCTTTTTTAAAGTATCAATATCCTCAAAAGTTTCGAAGCATTTTACTTTGTTTTTTCTCATAACCTCGGCGTTTGTTTGAAACCTTGAATAAATTTGCAAAAAGTCAAAATGTATCGACTTAATTTGTTAAAGTTTTTCTATCTTTTATTTTTAAGTTGTCTTTTATTGTTAATCAATAATAATATTATTTTTACATCGAATTCAAGACTTTAGTTTAAAGTCTCTCGAAAAATCTATCTTTTCTTAAAAGCGCTCACAACTGAATGATACACCGCCGACTAAATGACCGTGCAGCGGTAATGTGAGTTAAGTGAAATCGTGCATAACATATGCGTTACAAGACCCATTATTTATCGATATAGCCGTCGAGATATGTGCATGTTAAAAGTCGGGAGAGTGCCAGTAGAAATATGTGCCCCGGTAAAGTTGAGCATCATTTCAGCTGGCTGCACACACGTAGCATGGAATGAACAGAGTTTGCTTTGCCAAAAAGATGTACACAACATTGAGAGCAGCGCATTTCACACGGACTGACACCATTTTGTTATACGTCAGTTTTACTCGGTGCACATTTTCTCAAAAAAGTTAGACATTTTATATCAACCCCTACCGCTAACCATCCCACCCCCTACCGGCCCATAAAAGGTTAACCCATGTTGTGAAAGTGCGTTGGAGACAACGGTTTCAGTGCTCCGTGGTCATAAATAGTGATTCTGCTAACTATTCATAACTTGAAAAGTAAAATTACTTTCAGACGAGATAGTTACCCATTTTTTTGTTGTAATTATTCAATAATAGCTCCTTAAGATTAAAGAAAACGTCGTTGATTGTACGTGTTATCATCGTGTGGAAGTCGTGAAAGATGTGTCATTGGTTTGACGTTGCGTACCCTTTTCATGAGGTATGTGCCAAAGAACAGTGTGACTTTGTATCATTTGTTAAGCAGATTTTATATAAATTGGTATATTTCTGGCGAAAAAACATTTTATATCTCCATAATTGCGCCCTTCAAAAATAAATTGTATATTAAATTTTAGTGAACACACAAATACGTCACAAATACAAAGCACATGGCAACAGATGCATAATTGAACTCCACAACAAAGCAAGCAGTCCTTGAACGAATCGTATTTCCTTCATCTTCCCGTTGAAAGACAAGACAACATTGTTTGGACGAGAAAAAACTGATATTGGGGATTGGGGGTGTGGTGTCAAAATTTGTACGCAATGTATTGTCATCGGCAACGTTTTTATGTACCAGTTATATTTTGAGGGGAGGAAGGGAAGTGGGTAAATTAGTCGTCCGAAGATTTTTGCCTTTAACAAAAAAACAAACAAGGATAATAGAAAGGATAGTTTGTTTTTTTAAGTTGAATTTTCTGAGCAATTGCCACACTAAGACTTATAAAAATGAATGAAAAGCCTAGATTTTTTATGAAGCTGATTGTCTGAAGGGGTGTCTGAACAATTGTCATACAGTAAGACTTATATAAATGAATAAAAAAATATAGATTTAAAAAAAACAAAGAAAAAAGTTACTTACGCCAATAGTTAACAGGTTTTCTAAACACTTTGTTTATTTCTAATGACTGAAATTGTGAGCCTGCTTTTAAAAATGAAATATAAATATATATAAATATATATATGACTACTTAATAATATATCTTTTTTTTTGTGGCATTCTTAATGATTGATTACGCGGCACGAAAATTCGTGACATCAGTGTTCAATAACACGCGAAGTATTCCCACTGTCGTTTCGAAATGCCGTGTGGAAATGGCATTAAGTCATACAGTGGTTATTGTCAACAACGTAAAAAGGAGTGACCCACAGGCTGGACACCCACAACACGAGCCACGTTTCTCAAGTCTCTTGATTGTTGTTTTTTTTAAAATATTATTAAAGACGTTTTTTAAAAAGCACATGCATTTGAAATATGTCAACATTTGCGTAGTTCTAAGTCAATCCCGAAATGTTAAAGCGTTAGGAGTATTCAAGTCATCATCACAAAAAATTATTTGGTGAGCACATAAAATAATTCCAGTGAACGCGACAGCAACGGTTCAACATCGCGGAGTTCTTTTTCTATAACACCGACACACTGAGGTCATACCCCACCCATCTCAATCGAGGTCAGCCATCACCCATCTGTACCGAAGTCTCACCCTACACATCTCTATCGAAGTCTTACACCACACATCTCTATCGAAGTCTCACCCCACACATCTCTATCGAAGTCTCACCCCACACATCTCTATCGAAGTCTCACCCCACACATCTCTATCGAAATCTCACGCCATACATCTCTATCGAAGTCTCCCCCACCTATCTCTAACGAGGTCAACCCCACACATCTCTATCAAGGTCACCCCACCCATCTGTATCGAAGTTACGTCCCACCTATCTCTATTGAGGTAACAAGCCACCTATCTCTATCGAGGTAACACCCCACCTATCTCTATCGAGGTAACACCCCATCTATCTCTATTGAGGTAACACCACACCTATCTCTATCGAGGTAACACCACACCTATCTCTATCGAGGTAACACCCCACCTATCTCTATCGAGGTAACACCCCACCTATCTCTATCGAGGTAACACCCCACCTATCTCTATCGACGTCACAGCCCAAAATTTAAAAAAAATCATAAGTCCTTTCAATAACTGACAAGAACGTCCTAATGGATTAACTTCGCGGACATCAACTACCGGAATAAGTGCCTACACCAACTGTGGGATACCGACACTGATTTGTGTTATGTCTGGTGCTAAAGTGCTCAATCTTGATCTGACAATATTTTCAACGATCGAATCTCTGCGTCGTATTAGCAAAGCCCGGTGCGTGTCTTTGGGCGAGTCAACAACTTTGAATTCTTTTGTCCCACTATACATTGTGTGATTGTTTTTTTTACTGTTTTGTTTCCATCAAGGTCTTATGATGGCGTTATAAGACAAAACAAAAATAAAAACGTAGAAGAAAAATTAATCGATAACATAACATTACATTTGATTACTGTATTAGCATCACGTGGCACAATACTCTCGATGAATGTCTATCTCAGAAGAATCGAGTCGATCATGGCTGATACTGCAGTAGAGCGATTTAGTTTTTGAGATTATGAAATGTTATGTTGGAATCATGATTTCCTTAATGATTGTTTACTTAGGTGAGATGGAGATATATTTTTTGTTTTCATTTTCATTCAGGTGTTTGTCAGATTAAGTGACGACATGAAAATATAAATATATTAAATGTATATAAATATATGTATTTAATGAATATATATATATATATATTAAAAGTGTGTTTATTAAATAAAAGTTTATAATTATATTTTATGTAACTATTTCATAAATCATTTTACCAATGTCACATTTGCATAGAATTTTATGAATGTTTAAAACTATAAATCAATTTTTGTTTTCATTTTTTTGCCATTTAGTTATTTTAACTCAATCTGTAACAACAAGCTCAATGTTTCATAAGTCCAGCAAGTTACTGTGTGGACCAACTCGTTTAAGCCTGGGGTGGATAGACAAATCGAGATCTTCTTGTGCCATTAACTGCCAGAGAAAGTAAGAAAATAAACTTGTATAATTTACTTTCAGCCCTTTTATTTCTTCTTTCTTCATTTCTATTGGGGGGGGGGGGGGGGGTATTCGGTGTGTTGATAGTGTGGTGTTATTGGGTATAGCAAAATAAATGTGTTAAAAGATATTGCAGACAGGGTAGTTGTCAAACCAATCTACTTACACACAAGAAGTGGGAAAATAGCTTTTTGTTTTCCTATAAATTTACATATTATTTAATCTATGATGAATTTCGTAGGGCAAAAATTTGAACTGACGTTGTTTTCATTAAAACGTAACATTGCATAGACGTGACGTCACTTCCCAAGTACTGAGCGCATTACACTGAAAATTGTACGGCATAAATTATATTTGACAAAGTATAAAAAGACATTTTTTAACAGGTTTTGTTTTCACTTAAATACATCTGTACATGATTTTTTTCATATTTAGCATAAAAACTGTTAATGAAAAACTAATTCGGTCTACTCCATCAAAGGTGCTTTGCGTCCGTTCACACGATCAAATTTTGGATCATGCATTTGATGCAAGTTTTGTATGAAGCCTTTTCACAACTTTCAGATCACTATTTGATCAAATGCCCATTTTCGTCCAAAAAAAAAAAACCACGCGAAATTTGAAAGGAATTTGATCGTGTGAACTGATGCTTAAGTTCGGTTAACACGATCAAATTTTCCTTCAAGCATTTGATGCAACTCGTATATGAAGCCTTGTCACAACTTTCAAATTACTATTTGATCAATTTCCCCCCAAAAAGAAACCGCGCACAAAATAGTGCGTTCATAGAACAATTTGGCGCGAAATTTGCTCGTGTCAACTGACGCTAAGAGATACACACATTTGAAGAACATTCGGTTACCACTTAGTAAATGGAATGTAAATTTTTCTTTCTCCAGATATCCAAACGACTGCCAGGGATTCATGTACAACAAGGTCACCAGAAGTTGCACACCTGTCGGGGCTAACTTGAGACCTGACAGCGCGCAGCCGAGTGTCAGCGAAGGGGATCTCTACTTCAAAGATGACAGTTTTCAGTTCCAGTAAGTCAAAATGTCAATCTCAATTCGTGATCATATATATATATGTACATAAGAAGGTTGGACTGCGATAAAGCTTTTAAGTATGTATGTATATACATCTTTAAAAAAAAAATTGTTAGTACAGGACTTTGTGCGGAATCACAAATATAATCAAAAGAACATTTAAAAATCAAATGTAACATAAAATTCTCCTGGTGTGTGATTTTATTTATTTATTCTTAGATTGAAAAGCTAACAAGTTAGAATGGAAGAAAAGTTTGTATTTCGTGATAACATAGTGAGGCACGGGGAATTCGAATAGCAGCCAACCAATGGATGAATATTGTGGTTTATTGAGAGAATTTACATTGTAGTTAGAGAGTGAATTTAGATTGAGGCTACAGCGTGAATTTAGATTGTGGTTACAGAAAGAGTTTAGATTGTGGTTAGAGGGTGTATTTAGATTGTGGATACAGGTTGAATTTAGATTCTGGATACAGAGTGAATTTAGATTGCGCTGCCGTTAAATTTTTAGGCAAAAGATCAGTTTTGAAGACAAGGGCCACATAAGTTAGTCTTTCCAATTTAACATTTTCAAAAGCTTAAAAACACTTCATGTCCGATTTTATTGATTTTTTCAGACAACGTAAAACTTATACACACAATTAGATATAATTTACACGAAGAAGTACAAGTTCAATTTACATTTGATATAAGTAAATTATTAGCTTAACAATTCGAATATCACATATTTTAAAAGCAGTCATTAAAGGGGAACAAAATCATTGCTGTGGAAGGTGATTGATGTTCTTATGAGGAGTTTTAAAACACTACAAATATTTTTTTTTACATTATCACGCTGAAGTGCCTCCATTGTATTGTACCACAGAGACTTTCAATGGAAATGTAAATAACATTTGCTTGATATTACACATAGGGAGGACAGCACTAATGGGCAAGCATATTTTATGTCAAAGGCTGGGGGGGGGGTAGTTTTTTCAGATTTTCCTCTAACCCTTTGTATATTTCTTAGACTGTACATTAAAATAGTAATAATAATAATAAAGTTCATTTGAAAAATTACGCTTCATCCCCAAAGGCTCGAAGCGCGGTATAAAAACAAAGCTGGGAGATAATAACTAGCTGGAAAAGATGGTAGACAACTTCACCCCAGAAGGTGTTTGCGAAATAGAAGAGATTTTAAATTTGTCTTGAAGGACTCCAGCGTCTGGCTGTGTCTGAGAGCATCAGGAAGGGTGTTCCAAATGGTTGGGCCAGCAATTGCGAACGTGCGCTTTCCGTAAGTCTCAAGGCGAACACGCGGTATCGAGAGTTTGCCACTATCGGATAAGCTGAGTTGTCTAGTGGGTACATAAGGCGTCCTGAGCGCTTGGAGATAGGACGGCGCCAGGTCATGCAAGCAGCAGTAGCACAGAGTTGCAATTTTGTACTCTATGCGAGCGCGGACCGGCAGCCACTGCAAGACAGATGACATACAAGGCCTACGCACAGCATAATGCTATAGTTTTATGATTTTATAGGGTAAAAAGAACTAAATATTCGAAGAATAAAAAATAAGCAGGGAGCCGGTTAAACTTTTGATTCTTGAACAAAACTTTACTTACGGTGAAAGTTTGACGACAAACATTGGGAAATGGTGTCTTCATGTCTCAATTTTGATTGCTGTTTATTTTCAGCACGAGGTCTAATGGATCCACAACTGCAATCTACGCCTACTTTACCCACCCACTTAACTACACGGACGCGTCTTTCGCGTGTGCATGCTTAAATGCTCACCTCTACGTGGCCGACAACTTGTTAAAATATGGATTGATGTTTCTGCTGATTGATTTCGATCAGGGCGTCTGGATCGGGTTGGATGATCTGGACAATGAGGGTGTTTTCGTTTGGGCGGCCACTGGTCGACCGGTTGACCTATTTTTAAAACCTTTCATATTTGAACTTTCGCAGCCGGACAACAGCAACGGAAACGAGGATTGCGTCTACGAGCAGCCAGGCCTCTTGAGACTTAATGATGCACCCTGTTCTTTGCAAATGCCGTATTTATGTGAGAGGTCGTGAATACGTCTTAATGTGAAGTTTACACACACACACACAAAGTTTTGTTTAGATATAAATAAATGTGTCAACTCCTCTATGTCCTTCTGAATTGAGTACTTCGTCAAGTTCCCAAACACGTTGTAATACGTCGTACGATTCTTAATATCACTGAATAAACTAAATTCCTTTTTATAATAACTATAACGTTAATAACTAATTATAAATACAGGCTGTAACTTCAATAGTCACATGAATATATTATGATATAGCGCAGCTCGTTATCAGACCTACTAGAAACACATCTTACTTCCACAACGCTCCACTCAATACTGCCGCACGAGTAAATCTTACGTCACAAAACAGACTAGACAATACGTCAACATTTGCATAAAAATACGTCACTCAGTAAAGCGCGGGAAGAGCGTTCACTAACTAATTAAAACTCTCTAACGCACACCGCGCGTAATAAACCTGGCATTCAGTCGCACCAATAAGTAATGAACCCCCACACTCGACACATTCTGCTGCATTGACAACAGCCGCAACGGTATCTGTAACACTTAATGGTGTGAGATAAGTACGAATTGGGCTTTTACGTTGCAAAAGTTTCTATCGCTTTGTCTACATAGTTTCTGATTGTTTTTTTTTAACCTCTAATGGTCAGTCCGTTTTAAAAGCGTAGTTTCTTAATAAAGATTTTTTTTTACCACATCATTTAGTGATTTTTAAAAAATTATTATTATTTTTTTTTTGCTCAAGATATTCCATTTTCATCTTCAGGACAAAACTCAGACTAAACACAATTTATATGCTAACATTGATTTCATGAGTGATATTTATTTGTAAATACATCGTTTTTATTATCCCTTACAATTTTATATTTTTAAATTCCTTTATTTTTGTGGGGGGGGGGGGGTGTTATTTTTTAAATTCTATGTGCATTAAAAAGAAGATATTAAATATGTACAGCGGTTTGCTGGGGGACAGAAGAAATGTTTTACAGACACGCTGAAATCAGTTTTGAGAGCATTTCACATTGACCCGGGGATGTGGGAACAGTCCACAAAGGGCCTTCACACACAAAGGCTCTATACAACATCAGGCTAATATAACAGCTGCGGTATTGCTCAAAAGACAAGCCAGAATAGCCCGAGTTAACTGCGAACCTGTCCCATGCACAAGAATATTCCTTGATAGAATCAGCTTGATCAGCCATCTGCGCACCCACAGAAATGTTCAGTCCCAACACCAACGCGATGAGTAAAATCTTCATGATAAATGTTCGCCCGACGGACGAACTTACTAAATTGTAATTCTCTTTAGAATTTTGCTTTGGGTCATATTTTCTAATGATCTTTTTCCATATTAAATATAACAAGCTATTAACGTGTACTATTTTATTCGTTTACAAATATGACTCAGCTAAATGTCACAGTACCATACAAATTTCTTTTCTTTGGCTTGATATAAAAATACCAAAAAAAAATTGCAGCACACAATTTACCACCATAATATTTTTTTTTAACTTCAAATACCAATTTTGTTGTTAGATAGTATTGAGCTAAATAAGTGAGAATAAATTTCAATCTAGCTAAATGCTTACACAAAAAAAACAACAACACATTTAGTCATAAAGACATTTCGTGACACTAAAGGGTTTTCACTTCCCAGATATCATCTGATGCTTGTATTTTGTTGAGCGGATCTAAGCATAGAAATCGATGTTGTTAATGTGGTCAATAATTTGTGTGTGTTCTTTTATAAAGGCTCTTGTCATTGTGACAGAGATAGCTTGGTATAACCTTGGCAGTCTTTCATCATTATAATAACTGAGCCGACATGTCTCAGAAATCTATTGAAACCAAGCATGGTTTCAAAAATGAGATAAGGGGTCACGGACGCCAAGTACAGCCACACGGAAGGTCACGTTCTGTGTGGACTTTATATGAAAGTAAAATGAACACAACTATAAGCAATATATGACTTTTAGAACGCAGTTTCCTCTACGTTAAGGATTCCCCCCCTACCCCCCCCCCCCCCGTGCATTGTTGTGAGATTTTATTTCCAGAAATTGTGTCCATTAAATCTATGATAAAAAGTCAGACACCTCTTTTTAACTGTAATATTATTTTTAGCCCCATTTACTAAATTTCGAATTATTTTTTTTTAAAAAGGGAACTACAAAAATTATAACATGCAAGGCATAAACAGGAGATACCATTTCATTTTTCGCGTTCTTCATAAGTAATGAGAAATGAGGCCATAATATTTTTAGAGTATTTTTATCGAAGTGGCTATTGGTACCCGGGTACCAGAATTGAGAGGTTAGGATTAAAAAACGATTTAAAATATTATTGTTGCGTTTGTAAGACCAAATGAGGTACCAAATGAAAGATAATTGATAATTCTTCATTTAAACTAAAATAAACTACTACAAATGACATCCGAATAGCATTAGTCAAAATGGACCCAGACACGCAGCGCCGCCATTCGCACATGGGTACCATTAGACTCAATGCTATTCGGATGTCATTTTTGGTAGTTTATTTTAGTAAAACTAAAGAATTGAGGTAACAAACGTATAGTACATTCAATTATCTTTCATTTGATAGATAGATAGATAGATAGATAGATAGATAGATAGATAGATAGATAGATAGATAGATAGACAGACAGACAGACAGACAGACAGACAGACAGACAGACAGACAGACAGACAGACAGACAGACAGACAGACAGACAGACAGACTAAATTTGGAAAATCCATGCATCCCACACGGACAGCTGCGTGTGGTCTGCTGACACTTCTTAAAACCTTCTAATTAATTCGAATACGCACCAGACTGTTAAAAAAAGTGTTTATTAGAAGAACTACAACAAAAATATTAAAACACAGACACTTTATTTCGATGAGTGACATTGCAACGCATGCCGGGTACTCGCTAGTTATATATAAAAAGATCGCATAAGCGATCTACAAATTCATGCATCGCGCTTACGGGTTTTGGGTAACAAAGGGACCTAACAATAATTCTTCAGGTTATTTATATTCTGTAAGTGTGCCAGATCCCTTGGTATCTAAATCATCTATTTCAAGTAAAAGCATGTCAACTTTATTTTTCCTACTGTCGAGCCTATTAGTTCCGAGAGCTTCTTCGTCTATGTACCGGGCAAGCGCCTTCGCTTTGTTTTTCAGTTCCTCTTTGTGTCTTTCGGGATTCCTGATGTTGTCAATGAAATAACTGACAGATCTTAGCTCCATTAAAACTGGGCCATCAATTATTTCCTGAACATCAGTAGTGAGGTGAAACTTTTCTTGATTCGATGTTTGCAGCTTAAAATTTGATTTTAGACGTTCTAGAGCCGCCTTCAAAGTGTCTAGAGTAGGATACAGAGAGCCATGCACATTTATAGCTTCTAAAGCAGCTTCAGCCTTGTCCGTAATTGTTGCTCCATCTGAGTCAATTAGTTGAAGTTCTTTCTTTAGAGAGAGCAGTTTTTCATCAATTTCTTTCTGAAGTTCAGGTAGATATTTTTTTAATATCAAATGTTTTCTCCTGTGTTCATTCATTTGAAAAATTCTCTCTGTATATAGCCCTCTTTTACTTGATATTCTTTTCATTTCACTATCTAAAGCAAGTAACTCCACATCTCTATGTAATTTATACGTGTCTGTGTTATGAAACAGAACAGCCCTGTAATCACATTTCTTTAGTAATACTCCAAGATCACCTACTTGTTGTTCACACCATAACTTAAAAAATGATTGACTACTGTCAGCATCAGATAAATGATGTTGACTATCAAAGTTGTCGCCGCGAGTAAAGATCAAGATTGTGTAATCAAACATAATCTCTCCAAAAATGTCTGTTAGTAACTCAATCACGCTCTTGTCTTCGGATCTATAGTTGTTGGTAATATTCAGAACGATCAGCAATGCATGGAAGCCTTCAGAAGATACCTTAAATGCCTTTGCCATATACTTTCTTGCAAATCTAGCGTTTTCAATATCTGCTTGATGTTCGCTGTCATTTAACCCAGGTGTGTCAACAACACACATCTCTTTTCCAAATCGTTTTCTTGTGCGACTCCATACACATTTAGTGCCCGCAGTTGAGGCATCAAAAGATTTGAAAACAGTTTCCCCTAATAAAGCATTTCCCGAAGAACTTTTCCCATTTCCAGCTTTTCCTATGAGCATGTAATTTATCATTGAATCGTTGCTTATGGTTGTACCATCTTTTACTCCAGCATACTTGTCCTGAGATGGCATAAATAAACCTGAAAAAAATAATTTTGTAAATGCATAGATTATGAACGTAAATAAATTTAATGATAAACAGATGTATCATGGCACGAAATGAGGCGTTGTAGGTGTTCAGCCATTTTAAAGTCATATTTTTATTTATTTTTTTGGCTCAATGATGCTTGATCCTTTCAATTACACTCTTCTCTCATAACATCCTAAATAAAAGGAATGCATTTCTTTTTTTACAAATTCTCAACAAAAATTGCCAATTCTCTTCTTCTAAATATCAACATCTTCTACCTCAACTACTACAAACTCAACTCTTCTACAAATCTTGCTTTTGTTACACCCGTTCCATATTCCCCCATCGCACGTCCTCTTCCTGACATCTTTGATTTATTTACAATTCACATTGATTTAAAAACATCACTTCCAAATGTTTATGCAGTGGATACTATGCTTGCATATGCGGTTACTCGTTTGTCTGTCTCATCGTTTATAAGCGTTCACGTAAACGACCGCACCCCCCCCAAACACCCATACATCATACTTTAATTGTGCAAACTATTTTTTTAAAGGAACACACAATTTCACCATACCATACAAGAATTTCATCATACCATACAAGAATTTCATCATACCATACAAGAATTTCATCATACCATACAAGAATTTCATCATACCATACAAGAATTTCATCATACCATACAAGAATTTCATCATACCATAAAAGAATTTCATCATACCATACAAGAATTTCATTATACCATACAAGAATTTCATCATACCATACAAGCATTTCATCATACCATACAAGAATTTCATCATACCATACAAGAATTTCATCATACCATACAAGAACTTCATCATACCATACAAGAATTTCATGGAACAAATTTAACTTTCAACCATTTCTATCGTTTATACAAATATTTTTGAAAACATAGAAGGAAACTGCAATCCTTGCCTTTATATATATAACTAATTATCGTCGTTCTAAGAAATGTCATCAAGTATATGACATACGAAATCACATACACATCTATATATATATATTATTCTAAATGCGATCTTTTATGTGGTTATGAGATCGTCAAAATATTTGGTAGCTCTAAAACGTATATCGAAATCCGTAATGAAAATTTACATACAATGTGCTGCTCAAAATCGACGCCACACATTTTTTGCAACATCCTGCCCACCTCTCAAAACCAACAAACACAGTTGCATTCTTTCTCCGTGCTCAATAGCCTTTTAATGTCTTTTTATACTTGCTATTATGTTAGTAAGGGATAAGGACTGCTCGTCCATTATTAAAAAAACAAAACACTTTGAACTATTTCAAGAAACCCACTGTAGGCTAAAAATAAGAAAAAAATTATTACAGATACGAGCATCTAATTTTCAATCCATGCAACTTCATCGCTAAATATCTTATTTGCCATTGTTTTCTTTTGTATATCTTTTTTTTTAAATGTATACCTTTGGCTACAGATTGTTAGTGCATTGTTCACCTACAACCTTGCCAAAGGTGTCGGCACTAAAGCCCAGGGTGTTTTATTATAGAGCAAATATGCAAATAAATATGTTACTATGCAATTACAAAAAAATGAATGAGATAATTATAAACAAATGTTTACTATATAAAAAAAGTTTTTAAATAATCCTTAGCAGGTGCGTGGAATTACAGGATATATATGTAATATTACATATTTAACTACAACATTTTCCTATAAAAATCAGTCCTTTATAGGAAAATGTTATAGTTAAATATGTAATATTACATATCTATTCTGTAGTTCCACGCATCTGCTAAGGATTATTTAAAAATTTTCTGTTGATATTCTAAGACGATATTAGGGATGTCAATCCATATCAGCAAAGCGTACTTAGTGATCCTGGTTTCATCTGTCAAAAAAGACGATGCGACATTCATATTGCCGTCGAATTGATTCCATAGTCCCACACCATTTCTGCAGCATACATATTTCATTTCGGTGAACTAATTTTTTTTAAAAATCTCAGCCTTTACCTTATTTCCAACAAAGGCTGCCTCTCCCTTAACTTCGTTACACTTGTTTGAGTTGCAATTACAGGAACCATCACCTACTTAGCAATGCTATACCCTGACTAGCTCTAAATACCTACTTACATCAGAAACCAGCACCAACTTAAGCTATGATATACCCTAACTACGTCTACATTCCGATTTGCATCGAACCTCTATCAGGAACAAGTACTTACTAGTCATCCTATACCCTGACTGCCGTTACATAAACACTCACCTCGAAAATTCGTCATAAACCAGTCATTACCTAAGCCATGACTAACAACACATTCTCACTTTCCTCCAAAGTCCATCAGGAAACAGTCATTTCTTATTCATGCTACACACTCACTACCTCTACATTACACCTTACTCCCATACTCCATATGTAACAATTAGCCACCAGAAATTAACCCCTTGATCCCTCTCATTCTTACTCCTTACTCTGGAGCTCCTTGTCTCCTCTTAGTCTGCCTCACTGGACACACTCAAATACCTTCCGCTGGCATGAACCAAATATTTATACCGAATTAAATTATTACATTGTTAAAAATCAAATTGCTTTATTTCCCTAGTAATAACTCAAATAAATATTATCATTGTCATTTAACTAGGCTTACAATTGACTTACGTCTAAAGAACGACATGATGGCTTAAACGTAGCAAGTAGTCAATAGTATCCTGCAAAGACTACACCGAGTTTTGTAAAGTGACTTAGATATGCTTTAGTCAAGTCTATAATAAAATTCTCTGGACAGAAAATTGAAACTTTACATTCAACTTTAACCTTGCTGACTAGGAAAGTCCAAGATAACAAGCAGAAACAAGAAACTTTTGGATGACATTTTCTAGATCATAGAATTATTAGTGGCTAGATACCCTATAGCAGTGGTTCTCAACCTTTGGTTCGTGACCCCTTTGTGGGTTAAACGACCATTTCCCAGGGGTCGCCTAAGACCATACGCTACAGTTATGACGTGGAAACGAAAAACAAATTATTATTTATTATTATTATTTGCTGTCTTATATAGCGCGGTACCCCAGCCTAGGGCTAGGCTCACCGCGCTGTACATAAAAATATTTTAAAAGAGACATAATCGTGACAATAACATAAAATACATATATGTAATAAAGAACAGATGTATAGAGACAAAACCAGCAGCAGCGTTTATCGGTCAGATGTGATTTTGGGTCGACACAAATTGAGGGAAGGTTGAGAACCACTGCCCTATAAGATCACAAAAACAATGGTGATAAAGTTTTCCTGTTTATGTACGTATGTATGTTTTTGTATGTATGTATGCTTGTATGTATGTATGTATATGTGTGTGTGTGTGTGTGTATGTATGTATGTATGTATGTATGTATGTATGTATGTATGTATGTATGTATGTATGTATGTATGTATGTATGTTTCTAATCTCAAGTTTAAGGACTGCAGTTTAACTCCCAGCCGAAGCATAGAAAAGCAATAACAACTCCAGCGCCCTAGGTGGATGGGACTCGACAACCTTGGTCTGCAACTTAACTAAGAGACGGCACACTCTGAAATCAAAACAAGGAGATGGAATCCATTATGTGGTGCGACATTGATACATAAACAAATGCATAAATATCCCGGACACGCACAAAAACACTGCTGTTCATCTACTGCATTTTGGTCTATTTCCAGTAATTTTGCATTAAGATCAAATAGGCGAGAATGCGATCGTAAGGCTGACGAAGGCGTGTAGAATTTTACTCCCAATGTTTCTTAATAGTTAAAGTTTCTGTTTGATATCTCGTTTTTGCTCATGTCCTAACAGCTTTATGTGAAATCATGACTATGCGAATGTCCTAACAGATTTGTATGAAATCTGGTTGATGCTAATGCTCTCACAGATTGATGTAAGAGGCTTGTGTTGACTTGTCAATTTTATCACCTATATTGATATCTCTACTTTGTTGTTTTGCTTTCATTTCTTATCTGCGGCCACCATGTGATAACAAATAGCTTCAAAACAGAACGATTGATACCACCTTAGTAAATCATGTAAAACTTAACGAATACTGTTTGGAACAGGTTTATGCGATTACTGCCTAAAATACTTAAAACTTAACATCGGTTCTCACGATTAGATAAACCCAGTGATAACGGCTGCGGGAGACAAATTAAGAGGGGATTCCCCAGGTGGTATATTATAGACCAGGGTTTTTTTCATCTTTGGGAACACGGAATATAAACGATAAGATGAAATAAATCATCTATAAACATTATATATAAACTAGCTCGGGCAACGGAACAGCGTTGTATGAATAAAATGAAAGGACCGGTGCATAATCTTTAATAATAATTCGAGATGCACTAACTTTGAGAGGCCTTTTACCCACGTGGACCATGTACCATGTTACTATTTTACTTTGTCATAACACCTAAGACGCTGGTCCTTATCTGGTATATTAGGGCAAGCTATGTTATCGGTTCTGTGTTAATGCTAATAGAAAAGTATTAAAAAGGGGGGGGGGGGGATACACATCGTTTCTTAAGCTCAATTACCTAGACATGTGTCCTTTAGTGTCCATATGATGCGTACGTGATCAAGCGCACGATTGGAGAAGCAGCGAATGAGAGCGTATTATCTATCTCAATGAGCTCAAATAATATATATTTAATTGCGTGTCTAATAATGATTATAGTCCCAATGTTATAGTTATGCGTATGAATATTCTGTGGGAAAGTTACTCATCCACTATTAGTTGCTTCAATTTCCCCTGCTCAACCCTGGGAGGAATTAGTGGAGCTTAAAATGAAATAACAGGACCCAAGAAAGGTACTTAAAGTTTCGTCTGAATTCCTTTTTTCAGCAGACAAAAGAAGAAACAACAAAGAAATAGAAATGAATTAAAAACTTTAGTGTCTATAGTTGGCAATGTTGAAGAAAATTGGTGAGTAGAAATTGTTATATAATGACGGAAGATAAATTGTTCAAAACCGAAACATCTGTACTACTAAAAGATTAAAGCAAGTACAACAATTAATGTATATCAGAACTGTTGAATTTAAGATTTTAAATAGAAAAAAAAAATTATATTTGTTTGTATGTATGTATTTATGTATAGTATATATATTATTTTTTTGCTTGCATTTGCCGGTCACAAGGTGACGATGGCGTAGACTTCGCAGGACGAAATCCACAAGGCCCGTGATTATTCTTTTTAGGATTATATAATATACTGATTCTCTACACTGCAAATCGCCTCTCTCCACGCCCCTGGGTAACCCAAGGGAGTATCAAATGGATGATACAGCTTGGCACCAGTGGCGTCGCAAGAATGTTTCTTTGTCTCAATGTTATACGAACTTAACATTTGCTATGTTTAGACCACTCGACCACCCAGCACTCTACATTTCGATTAGCATGCAAATTCCCTTTCTATTTCCGTTTTTTTTTTTCTTTTATTTATTTTGTAGTAATGTAAAGAAAATTCTAATTCGTCAATTTAAAAATAAATTCTATGGATTCGAAAAAAAAAAATAATGTTTTAAGTATATCGACGAGGCAATTTGTAACAGTTCTGAAGAAAGCTATAGAAGTTTGAAATCTAAAAAACTGAAAATAAGAAAATGTATAGTTTATTTTTATGGGATTTCCCTCAGATAAAATCAAACAACAATAAATGTATGATGTATTTTGTAAAAATCTCATGCCTCTTAACACATTTATACTGTTTATATACAATCGATACAAATGACCAGCTTTAAATACACAGGAAGATATATAGACATTTCTGCATAACAGTTTCATTTTTTTTTACTCTAAGGCTTGGAATATTTTGAAAAATTCAGATGTCTTTTTTTTATGGCATTTTCGTTCAACATGTAAAAAAAACAGTAATTGTTTTAATTGTAAAATAGTACATTGGAATTATCACATAGTTCTCGGGCCGACATAAATAAGTTCAAATTCTATATTTAATTGATGCTTTGGGATATCTAGAGGTTTAACAGTGTTGGGTTTTCTGTTATAAATTTATATTACTTTATATAGTACACGTGTGCGTCGAAGGGATAATCATTAGTTTCGGAGTTATACCCAAATCACTAGTAGTAAAACTCCGTCCACGAAAGGGTCGTTGCATTTACACGGAATAGTAAATTTTTTTTTACTGGCATCCGTCCGTCACAAGGTGACGATGGTATGGAATTCGCAGGACGAAATCCACAAGGCCTGGAATTATTCTTTCTATGATTATTAGCTGGTTCCCAACAGCAAATCGCCACTCTCCACGCCGCTGGATGACCCCAAGGGAACATCATGTGGATGATACAGCTTGGCATCAGTGGCGTCGCAGGAGTTGTTGGAATCCGTGTTTTGAATTCAGAGTTGCCTTCTCTTAGATGAGTTGCCGTCCAAGGTTCGACGAATCCCATCCACCCGGGGTGCTTGTGGTGTTTTTGCTTGACTGGGCTTTGGTGGGGATTGAACTCCAGACCATCAACTTGAGATTTGCTCAGTTTAGAGCACTCGGCCACCCAGACTTTTAATTAAATCATTTACATGTTGTACATTAGTGTAAGCTTCTAAAATTCCAAAAAACGGTCCATTAAAGTTGTCTAAATATTTTTTATAACATCAGATATTAATTTGTTATTGTTATGTCCCTGTGATTTTCCTCCAATGTTTTAAAATCAGAATACAAATTCTTCCCCTAGCTTTAGGATTCTTTCACCACTATTCTCTTTTCATAATCCACGTTCTCTTCCCAACTTCTGTTTAGCATTGTTCACTTCTTTTTAACAGTTTGCTTATATTCCCTTTAATGAATCTCAGCACCATTAAAATATGTTTATGCAATGGATGTTGTCTTTTTTTTTTTAGAACAATTTTTGCGAAAATCATTTTATAGTTATTTTAGTTGTTTCTTTAAAATGACAATTATATATATATATATATATATATATATATATATCGATTTCCAATGTCATCCACAGTGGTACATGCTTTTTATCAGTCCGTCTGTTACACTGACGATGCCATAAATTCGGAGATAGTAAATAAAACAGCCACGTCTGAAAAATATGCTCTAGCCAATAAGAAAAATGACTCACAAGATTATCATTGCACGTAATCAGATTTCTTTTTTAATTTATATATATACTAGCAAATATACCCGGTTTGCCCGGGATTGCATTCGAAAAAATAATATCCGCGGCATCCTTTCAAATAACATTAAAATTAAGCACCAATTAAAAAAAATACCCCTCTAGTTAAAAAAACTAATTCTTTTTCTCCTATAAAACTCAGCAATATTTTTTTTTTAAAATCATTCGTTCAATAATGGGATCCCGATCCAGGGAGATCTAAATCTGATCCCGATACACGATGGGATCCCATTGTCAGATTGGTACACCGATACCCTGAGGTATCTCAGCTCAATCTAGATCGCGATCCTGTTTGGGTCTCATTCACGGTAGGATCCCAATACATTTTGGTTGCCGATCACATTGGTGTCCCTATATCGTTGGTATCCCGATCCCAGTGTTTGAATCCCAATGCCGATAGGATCCATTCCAGAAGTGTAATGATTTATTTGTGCCTAATGTTGGAGCCGAAAAAATAAGTAAGAATAAATAAATTTACAGTTTAAAAGTTGTCTTATTTAAATCTATTTAATAATACCATTATAGATAATGCTTTTTAAAAATGGTCGAACTTTCTGTAGCTAGATTCATATCACACTATAGTATTTAATACACAGTTACCTGTTTGGTGTTGATTTTTTAATAAGCACACACCCCCAGGGTTAAAAATTAATGTGAGCTTCTTGATCATAATCGATTCTTACTTTGGGACTAAGCCATGTCCAAGAAGCCTGTTTTTAGGACTTGCCCGTGTAAACTGGAAAATGAACACATTTGCCTCCGTAACGGGAACTTTACCATTGAAGAGGGCTTCACGTGTATTAGTCGTAGTGTTATATAGGTAAGACGGCAAAAGTGTTATCTGACATGTTTAGTAAACATCTTCGTGATTTTGAACAAAAGAAGTCATCACCAATCGCATCCCATTTCAATAGAAGTGAACACAGGGGCCTATCAGACGTATCCTTATGGCTCTAACTTTTTGCACTAATACACCATTCTGCTCCATGTTAAATAAACCAAGTACTTCCTTTCTAGTGGTCCTCGATTTCCCACCCTTTCTAACTTCATTTTCTGTCGTATAAAATATTAATCTGTATATTAATGATTCTAACATTCTTTTACAATGATAGTACGCACCATATAATTATGTGGGACGCAGTTTTTCTTTTGAAACTTTACTTCCGTTTTTAACACTTTACGGAACAAAGACATAGAGAAATACATGTTGATCAGAATCTTCGAACACAGGCGGGGCAACCCAGACATAGTAATATCATCTCCTACAATGTAATATAATTTATACATTTACTGATTTACTTATGTATCAAATAACTATTTTTATGTTGTTGTTTTTTTTGTGCTGGCATCCGTCCGTCACAATGTAATTCAAATATATTAAAATATCTGTTGCAATGAGATGTGTACACTTTTTTTTGGGCCACCCTGTAGGTTTATATATATATTATGTCTTGTCTGCTGAAGAAGGTTTTAAGTCGACACGTCTTTTCAATGGACTACGATTAGTCGATTGTTTTGTCACGTGATACGTGTAAAAACAAGTAATACTTCCGGTAGGCTGTCTGCAACAAACTAGTCGCTCACAAAATTTTCTTCAAACAACTTTCTTTATTTAATCATAACTGAATTATAATTATTGTCACATTTAATGAATGTCATTTTTAAAAAAACGCGTGTATTCAAGAATATTTTGAAAAGTAAAATTTTTAATTAACACCGGGGGAAGCGCTGATGGAGACAAACATTTTGCTTTAGAATTAATGATAATGGCAATGGCTGATCAGCTGTTTATCTGTTGTTATGTGTTGTTATGCGTAGCAGAAAGCCTACCAATGGCTGGTACGTATCACGTGACAAAACAAGGAAGTGACTCATCGTAGTCCATTGTCCTTTCTTTTTACAAGCCAAAACATTTACTGTTCTCCTATTTATTTCCTTTACACGGCTATAACACAGAGAGACAAATAATTATCCTCCATCCTATCACATAAGAAACTGCATAAGAAAATTGAAAAAATTTAGATATCAAAACTGAGCTATTTGTAAAACTCAGCTCCACCATTGATAGAAATATAGTTCAACAATGGAAGGAATCTGCAAACATAATCTTTATTTATGACTTCACCTTCTCGGTCCAAGAGTGGCCTAATAGTTTCTGTCATACTAATTCAAATGAGAATTTATTACTTAAAAAAAATTATGCAACTATTAATACCATCTACTGAGTGTAGGTTGAGCGAGGGGAAAGTTTTTAAAAACTTCTAAATGTGTATAACAAAATACATTAATAAAATGCAACCAAAATTTTGACTGAAATTCATCCTTTAGCGTTTGCCCTTGATATTTTAAGAGATTAACAGAACACCGTTTTAAAAAATCATCTATATAACCTTAAGAATTCGTGCACCAAGCAGACGTCAGTGAAAATTGACTGACTTCACTCTTACACTTTAAAAAGAAGTTTCGCCCGCAGCCAACAATCTTCCCCCCCCCCAACCATCACATACCACCCCCGGGCAAAGAATTTGTTGTTGTTTTTTTAAATTTAAAAAGTTATTTTAAAAAACTTAAGGATGGGTCGATCATCAAACAATGCAAAAATTATAATTAATAAAACCAAATAATTATTTGAAAACTATCAATACAAAAATATCAGTTGTCTAACATCAAAATTAAGATATTATCAGATTATTCATGTCACAATTTTTTAATGAAAAGTCCATTGATTTTAGAAATAATTCTTTGATACACTACATTCACAATTTGTCAGATGAGTTATTGAGTTACTTACTCATATACAAAACATTCACATTCTTTCATATGAGTTTTTTTTTTTACTTACTTAGTCATATACAAAACATTCACAATTTTTCAGATGAGCTATTGAGTTACTTACTCATGTACAAAACATCCACAATCTGTCAGACGGGTTATTGAATTAATTATTCATATACAAAACATTCACATTCTGTCAGACGAGTTATTGAATTATTTACTCATATACAAAACATTCACATTCTGTCAGATGAGTTATTGAGTTACTTACTCATGTACAAAACATGCACATTCTGTCAGACGAGTTATTGAGTTACTTACTCATGTGCAAAACATGCACATTCTGTCAGACGAGTTATTGAGTTACTTACTCATGTACAAAACATGCACATTCTGTCAGACGAGTTATTGAGTTACTTACTCATGTACAAAACATGCACATTCTGTCAGACGAGTTATTGAGTTACTTAATCATGTACAAAACATTCACATTCTGTCAGACGAGTTATTGAGTTACTTACTCATGTACAAAACATGCACATTCTGTCAGACGAGTTATTGAGTTACTTACTCATGTGCAAAACATGCACATTCTGTCAGACGAGTTATTGAGTTACTTACTCATGTACAAAACATGCACATTCTGTCAGACGAGTTATTGAGTTACTTACTCATGTACAAAACATGCACATTCTGTCAGACGAGTTATTGAGTTACTTACTCATGTACAAAACATGCATATTCTGTCAGACGAGTTATTGAGTTACTTACTCATGTACAAAACATGCACATTCTGTCAGACGAGTTATTGAGTTACTTACTCATGTACAAAACATGCACATTCTGTCAGACGAGTTATTGAGTTACTTACTCATGTACAAAACACCCACATTCTGTCAGACGAGTTATTGAGTTACTTACTCATGTACAAAACACCCACATTCTGTCAGACGAGTTATTGAGTTACTTACTCATGTACAAAACACCCACATTCTGTCAGACGAGTTATTGAGTTACTTACTCATGTACAAAACATGCACATTCTGTCAGACGAGTTATTGAGTTACTTACTCATGTACAAAACATGCACATTCTGTCAGATGAGTTATTGAGTTACTTACTCATGTACAAAACATGCACATTCTGTCAGACGAGTTATTGAGTTACTTACTCATGTACAAAACATGCACATTCTGTCAGACGAGTTATTGAGTTACTTACTCATGTACAAAACACCCACATTCTGTCAGACGAGTTATTGAGTTACTTACTCATGTACAAAACACCCACATTCTGTCAGACGAGTTATTGAGTTACTTACTCATGTACAAAACACCCACATTCTGTCAGACGAGTTATTGAGTTACTTACTCATGTACAAAACATGCACATTCTGTCAGACGAGTTATTGAGTTACTTACTCATGTACAAAACATGCACATTCTGTCAGATGAGTTATTGAGTTACTTACTCATATACAAAACATGCACATTCTGTCAGATGAGTTATTGAGTTACTTACTCATGTACAAAACATGCACATTCTGTCAGACGAGTTATTGAGTTACTTACTCATGTACAAAACATGCACATTCTGTCAGATGAGTTATTGAGTTACTTACTCATGTACAAAACATGCACATTCTGTCAGACGAGTTATTGAGTTACTTACTCATGTACAAAACATGCACATTCTGTCAGATGAGTTATTGAGTTACTTACTCATGTACAAAACATGCACATTCTGTCAGACGAGTTATTGAGTTACTTACTCATGTACAAAACATGCACATTCTGTCAGATGAGTTATTGAGTTACTTACTCATGTACAAAACATGCACATTCTGTCAGACGAGTTATTGAGTTACTTACTCATGTACAAAACATGCACATTCTGTCAGATGAGTTAATGAGTTACTTACTCATGTACAAAACATGCACATTCTGTCAGACGAGTTATTGAGTTACTTACTCATGTACAAAACATGCACATTCTGTCAGACGAGTTATTGAGTTACTTACTCATGTACAAAACATGCACATTCTGTCAGATGAGTTATTGAGTTACTTACTCATGTACAAAACATGCACATTCTGTCAGATGAGTTATTGAGTTACTTACTCATGTACAAAACATGCACATTCTGTCAGACGAGTTATTGAGTTACTTACTCATGTACAAAACATGCACATTCTGTCAGATGAGTTATTGAGTTACTTACTCATGTACAAAACATGCACATTCTGTCAGACGAGTTATTAAGTTACTTACTCATGTACAAAACATGCACATTCTGTCAGATGAGTTATTGAGTTACTTACTCATGTACAAAACATGCACATTCTGTCAGACGAGTTATTGAGTTACTTACTCATGTACAAAACATGCACATTCTGTCAGACGAGTTATTGAGTTACTTACTCATGTACAAAACATGCACATTCTGTCAGATGAGTTATTGAGTTACTTACTCATGTACAAAACATGCACATTCTGTCAGATGAGTTATTGAGTTACTTACTCATGTACAAAACATGCACATTCTGTCAGACGAGTTATTGAGTTACTTACTCATGTACAAAACATGCACATTCTGTCAGACGAGTTATTGAGTTACTTACTCATGTACAAAACATGCACATTCTGTCAGACGAGTTATTGAGTTACTTACTCATGTACAAAACATGCACATTCTGTCAGACGAGTTATTGAGTTACTTACTCATGTACAAAACATGCACATTCTGTCAGACGAGTTATTGAGTTACTTACTCATGTACAAAACATGCACATTCTGTCAGATGAGTTATTGAGTTACTTACTCATGTACAAAACATGCACATTCTGTCAGACGAGTTATTGAGTTACTTACTCATGTACAAAACATGCACATTCTGTCAGACGAGTTATTGAGTTACTTACTCATGTACAAAACATGCACATTCTGTCAGACGAGTTATTGAGTTACTTACTCATGTACAAAACATGCACATTCTGTCAGACGAGTTATTGAGTTACTTACTCATGTACAAAACATGCACATTCTGTCAGACGAGTTATTGAGTTACTTACTCATGTACAAAACATGCACATTCTGTCAGACGAGTTATTGAGTTACTTACTCATGTACAAAACATGCACATTCTGTCAGACGAGTTATTGAGTTACTTACTCATGTACAAAACATGCACATTCTGTCAGACGAGTTATTGAGTTACTTACTCATGTACAAAACATGCACATTCTGTCAGACGAGTTATTGAGTTACTTACTCATGTACAAAACATGCACATTCTGTCAGACGAGTTATTGAGTTACTTACTCATGTACAAAACATGCACATTCTGTCAGATGAGTTATTGAGTTACTTACTCATGTACAAAACATGCACATTCTGTCAGACGAGTTATTGAGTTACTTACTCATGTACAAAACACCCACATTCTGTCAGACGAGTTATTGAGTTACTTACTCATGTACAAAACACCCACATTCTGTCAGACGAGTTATTGAGTTACTTACTCATGTACAAAACACCCACATTCTGTCAGACGAGTTATTGAGTTACTTACTCATGTACAAAACATGCACATTCTGTCAGATGAGTTATTGAGTTACTTACTCATGTACAAAACACGCACATTCTGTCAGATGAGTTATTGAGTTACTTACTCATGTACAAAACATGCACATTCTGTCAGACGAGTTATTGAGTTACTTACTCATGTACAAAACATGCACATTCTGTCAGACGAGTTATTGAGTTACTTACTCATGTACAAAACATGCACATTCTGTCAGATGAGTTATTGAGTTACTTACTCATGTACAAAACATGCACATTCTGTCAGACGAGTTATTGAGTTACTTACTCATGTACAAAACACCCACATTCTGTCAGACGAGTTATTGAGTTACTTACTCATGTACAAAACACCCACATTCTGTCAGACGAGTTATTGAGTTACTAAGTCATGTACAAAACATGCACATTCTGTCAGACGAGTTATTGAGTTACTTACTCATGTACAAAACACCCACATTCTGTCAGACGAGTTATTGAGTTACTTACTCATGTACAAAACATGCACATTCTGTCAGATGAGTTATTGAGTTAATTACTCATGTACAAAACACGCACATTCTGTCAGACGAGTTATTGAGTTACTTACTCATGTACAAAACATGCACATTCTGTCAGACGAGTTATTGAGTTACTTACTCATGTACAAAACACGCACATTCTGTCAGATGAGTTATTGAGTTACTTACTCATGTACAAAACATGCACATTCTGTCAGACGAGTTATTGAGTTACTTACTCATGTACAAAACATGCACATTCTGTCAGACGAGTTATTGAGTTACTTACTCATGTACAAAACATGCACGTTCTGTCAGACGAGTTATTGAGTTACTTACTCATTTACAAAACACCCACATTCTGTCAGACGAGTTATTGAGTTACTTACTCATGTACAAAACACCCACATTCTGTCAGACGAGTTATTGAGTTACTTACTCATGTACAAAACATGCACATTCTGTCAGACGAGTTATTGAGTTACTTACTCATGTACAAAACACCCACATTCTTTCAGACGAGTTATTGAGTTACTTACTCATGTACAAAACACGCACATTCTGTCAGATGAGTTATTGAGTTACTTACTCATGTACAAAACACGCACATTCTGTCAGATGAGTTATTGAGTTACTTACTTTTGTACAAAACACGCACATTCTGTCAGACGAGTTATTGAGTTACTTACTCATGTACAAAACATGCACATTCTGTCAGACGAGTTATTGAGTTACTTACTCATGTACAAAACATGCACGTTCTGTCAGACGAGTTATTGAGTTACTTACTCATGTACAAAACATCCACATTCTGTCAGACGAGTTATTGAGTTACTTACTCATGTACAAAACACCCACATTCTGTCAGACGAGTTATTGAGTTACTTACTCATGTACAAAACATGCACATTCTGTCAGACGAGTTATTGAGTTACTTACTCATGTACAAAACACCCACATTCTGTCAGATGAGTTATTGAGTTACTTACTCATGTACAAAACATGCACATTCTGTCAGACGAGTTATTGAGTTACTTACTCATGTACAAAACACCCACATTCTGTCAGATGAGTTATTGAGTTACTTACTCATGTACAAAACATGCACATTCTGTCAGACGAGTTATTGAGTTTCTTACTCATGTACAAAACACGCACATTCTGTCAGATGAGTTATTGAGTTACTTACTCATGTACAAAACATGCACATTCTGTCAGACGAGTTATTGAGTTACTTACTCATGTACAAAACACGCACATTCTGTCAGATGAGTTATTGAGTTACTTACTCATGTACAAAACACGCACATTCTGTCAGATGAGTTATTGAGTTACTTACTCATGTACAAAACATGCACATTCTGTCAGACGAGTTATTGAGTTACTTACTCATGTACAAAACATGCACATTCTGTCAGATGAGTTATTGAGTTACTTACTCATGTACAAAACATGCACATTCTGTCAGACGAGTTATTGAGTTACTTACTCATGTACAAAACATGCACATTCTGTCAGATGAGTTATTGAGTTACTTACTCATGTACAAAACATGCACATTCTGTCAGACGAGTTATTGAATTACTTACTCATGTACAAAACATGCACATTCTGTCAGATGAGTTATTGAGTTACTTACTCATGTACAAAACATGCACATTCTGTCAGACGAGTTATTGAGTTACTTACTCATGTACAAAACATGCACATTCTGTCAGACGAGTTATTGAGTTACTTACTCATGTACAAAACATGCACATTCTGTCAGATGAGTTATTGAGTTACTTACTCATGTACAAAACATGCACATTCTGTCAGATGAGTTATTGAGTTACTTACTCATGTACAAAACATGCACATTCTGTCAGATGTTTTTTTTTATTTACTTGCTAATATACAAAACATTTAAATCGTTCAGAGAAGTTTTTGATATGAACGTATTCTTGATATGAATTAAACAATTCTAATATAGTTTTATACTTGCTGTTTTTTGGTATATATTTTATTCTTGATTTGGTTAACAATAATATCAACTTAAACAGAGTCGTTCAGAAATGCTTAATTGTTTAAAGATTAAATCTGGTCTCAGATCATAATCTCCGCGCAGTTGTTGACCTTTCTTTCACTTTCAACCTTGAACTTTTTAAAAAAATGGTTGACGTTGACATTTTGCAAACATCTCCTACTATGAAATTTTTTTTTCGGGATTTGTCTTTAATTTATTAATTAATCATATCATAAACTGAGCCTAATGCAGACCTCATTGAATAAATGTCTATAAATACACACAGTCTGATGTATCTTTTGTTGAAAGTTGAAGACTGCCACCTACCAATTATACGGCTTGTAATATTGTGTTCTCTTTAATTTAAATTTAAGCACGTATGATCGCCGAGTTACCAGACTACTACACTAATTCTGAAGACTTTATCAAAAGTATTATAATGTGAATTTGGCAACGTCCATATTATTTCTACATGACATTCTGTTGAACGGAACAATTTTTTTTTTCAGAGAAGTGTTTGTAATTTTAAAACTTCTCTTACAATTAAATAATGCCATCTATTGAATGAACAATTGTGTGACAACTTCTAATTATAATTTATGTGAAGCCAGGGCATACACCAAGCCTGCACAACTCACAATGTAAGGCGGGCCGTAATACTTTATGAAACACTGGTGCGGTCCGTAAAACTCTAGGAAAAACTTGTGCGGGCCGAAAGATGACAGGACTGGGCGGGTCGTATGTTGTGCAGGCCTGCCATAAATAAGCGTGATAAATCTTGTATATGCTTTGTTTATTTTCTACACATCAGTCTTATAGAGGTCAGAGTGGTATCTTCTTCTTCTTCTTCTGTGACTAGAAAACATTTGTTCTGATACATAGTTTTTGAAAGCTGAAGACCCTTCTATATTTAAATCGGAAACAGTTGATCTGATAACCATTACCTCTGCCTCTCATGGTCTCAATGGCGGAGACGTATTTTTAAAAAATTTAAAATTATTTTTATTTTTTAGTAATCTAATACATACGGCCTATTATTTTGGACTTTAGGGTAATTGTGTCTATTTCTATTTAACATTGTCAAACCGCATAACAAGTGATCAATTTTTGTAGTGGAAGAAATTGGCGTTCACATTTTCTGTCTAAAACTGTTGCTCTCAGTGTGTAGTAGTTTTTCAGTCCCACCAATAGAAGTGTAACAAAAGGCTGTTTAGGCTGAAATCTTTATATTACAATCATTTGCACACAACAAACATAAAATGAAAAGTTGTATTTTGTTTTAAGGCTATTTTTATTGTCAGGTGATTTTTTATAGAAAAACGATAGGAGCAATGCACCAAGGTATATCTTGAGAAGAACGGAAATATATAAAATATGCTACAACATGATATGTAGTTACTTTACACAGCCTGGATAAATAATGTACAAATGTCTAGGAAATAGTTCAACATATTTGAAATTTCAACAAACTAGCTACAACATGGAACATCACAACCCGCTAAATATACGTTTTTCTCCTTTGTAAAAGAGATTGTTTAATCATTAGTGTGTTTGTCGACAGTCATCAAACTATGTAACAATATGGACATATTTGCAAACCAACGACCAGTTGTAATATAGGACATCACTGTAACGAGAAACAACCTTTAAAGATTACTTTAAACTTAATGATTGTATTAGTATAATGGCAATCACATGATTCCAAAAACGCCCCACAGAACCATCCGTAAAGCAATACACATGACTATAAAGTAATACAAAGATACCGTTAATGGCGCGCTACTACTCTATTTGATTTTATTTTAAATGAGAAGATTTCGATTTAATTTATTCGTACGCCTACATAGCACTGGTTCTAGTAAAAGTACAGTTAATTAGCTAATAATGTCACATCCTCTTTGAGCTGAGATTCAATCTCTTATAGCTCTTGCTATTATTTTGGCGGCTTGCCTCACCTGGTGGGCGTCACCGTAAATCATTTCTTCAATCCAGGCGTATGAGTCTCTACCCTCCACCCCTTCCCCCCACTGGAACAGGTAATCACCAAGTGAGCCACAGTCTCGTCTGCCTGGCCACAGTAACGGCAGTTTGGTTCCCTTCGGTCGTCCAGCCTATGGAGGTAGCTGTGTGTCGCGCAAAGACATGTCCTCATCTGTGTGATAAGGCTCTGCTTGCCTCTCTTTAGTCTCCACCAGGGGTCACTTTTTCTTGGTCGCGGCATTTTCCGGTGAAGCTGTCGTCCGGTTTCTCCTGCGGCCCAACCGCTCAGCAACCTTTTTCGAAAGGAAAATTTTAATCAAGCGGTTACTCACAGCTGAGTCATTGGTTTATCGGGTTGCGGTGGGGCCGCGCCTTCTTTTGCCAAGAAGTCCACCTTGTCGTGCTGCCTCACCCCAACGTGCCCAGCGATAAACCGTAAGATTACTTTGCCGCCTTTTGCATTGATGTTTACCACTGTTTCCAAAATGGCATTCACCATCATGGTATCCGTAGAGGTCCTTCCCACTTGCTCGAGAGCTGAGCGTGAGTTGGTGAAAACTCTATTGGTGTTAGGCGTTGTTGGACTCTATTGAGAGCAACCAGTATTGCTTCGATCTCCGCTTCGAGGCTCGTTCTATTTTTCCCACTGGGTCCGGACAGCTCCTCGGGTGGTGCAGTCTCTTTACTGGATGACTGCACCGTATTCACTGCATTTTTCCGAAGCGAAGCATGATGCGTCTGCTAAGACTTTTACCAGGCTGTCGTGGAAGACGACAATCGTTTTCTGCACTGCCTCGGATAGTATTTAATCAGCTAGAATATACGATCCGTTTGTACTCGGCTAATAAATGAGCATTTTATAGTGCTACTTTCTTTCTGTATTCCGATGTCTCAACACCTAAACAAAACGATGTATGTGTATTTAACTCAAACGGATTTTGATTTAACTCAAACGGATTTTGATTTTTGTGTATCCTTACAAATTATAATTATGATACCTTTTCCAACGATTGAAATGTATATATAAGAAATAGTCAATCAATCTTTCCGTACTTTTAAAGAGGTGTACATGTTTTAAATGTTTACATGTCTAGCATAATAGACATTTCAAATATATTTTTTTTAATCTTCTACATACTATATGCCTACCTTTCCCATTTCTCTCCCTTGAACTACAAAACAAAATGTATGTCCTGAAAAATGAAACAAATTTACCAGCTAAAATATATGTAATACTAAATGATTATATGTCTGTCGAAGAATCTATAACCTTTTGTTTTTAGAAATATCCTTAATCTCATTCAAATATGTGTGAACTTGTATTTGACTATAAAGTGTTTATTTGCGAAAAAAATGTTTTTTTCTGGGGTAGGGTCGTGGGGGTGATAAAATAACAACATGAAAAGTTCACATTTTAGTCCCACCCTGATTTCGGCTGTTATTATTCTATTTCTGTAAACACTCCTTTCCCCTTTGTGTCTAAGTCATTGATCACAGAGAGGAAATATGCAATATTGTCAAGTTCATCCCTCAATCGTCCGGTTCCGTGGTCTTCTTCGCGTATATAGCTTTGTAACGCTACAGCCCTGTGTCTCAGATCCTCTTTGTGCCATTCTGGCTTGATCACTTTCTGAAGGTCATCACTCAACAATTTGAGACTCACGAAAAGCGGGGTATCGATTTTGTCTCGAAGTTTTGAATAAAGTTCACGTTTCTCTTGGTTATTCTTTTTTCCCTGTAAATTTACTTTTAACTCCTCCAGATCCTTCATCAAGGAGTCTAAATCTGGCAAATTGGACGTCGTGTTCTTTAAGACTTGGTCTATTTTTGCAATAAATGTCTTTTCTTGAGCAGTGATAAGTTTAAGTTCACTTTTTAATGACACCAATGACTTATTTATTTGAATTTTAAGGTCACCCAAAAATTTATTTAAAAGAATGTGATCTCTGCGACATCGGTGTCTTTGAAATTGCTCTTTTGTGTACAGTTTCCCTCCTTGTATTATATTTTCCGTTTCCTTTTTCAACTCAATCATATCAACATCTCTTTTGTCCTCATACCTTTTGCTATTGTGAAATAAGACAACCCTAAAATCACATTTTGCCAGCAAATTTCCCAAATGCCCTTCTTGTTTCTCGCACCACGTTTTGAACATTCTTTGACTCACGTTTTCATTAGTAATTTTGTTATCACGATCAAAGCTGTCCCCGTGTGTGAAAATCAATATGGTGAACTGAAACATTTCTTCACCAAATATTTCTGTGAGGACCGCAATCACTTTCTGCTCCTCTTCAGTAAATCTACTGAGATAATTCAAAACGATAATAATGGCGTGAAAACCTTCTGGACAAATTTTCATTGCGTTTATCATGTTTTTCTTGTCGAATTTGACGTTTGCAATAATATCGTCATCATTTTCAGTATCTGCAAGACCTGGCGTATCCGTCACACTTATCTCTTTCCCCCATCTCTGAATCCGATAATTGCCCACAGTTTTTGTGATTGCAGTTGAGCTGTTGTAAGACGCAAAGTGAGGTGAGTCTTCGGGTAAGCCCGCAATAGCTTTGCAGGAAGAGCTTTTCCCATTTCCAGTTTTCCCGATGACAAGAAAATTTAGCTTTGTGTTCAACAGATTTGGATCTAGATATGAACCTTGTTTTCGATCACCGTGTTTTGAAGATCCACCTCCCATTCTTTGTGTGAATCGATTGATCAATTATTGGCTGCAAGACAAAAAACAAGTCAAACGGTTTATAAAATGATTAGTTAAATAATGAAACAATAAAATGTCAAGAACGGTTTGTGCTGTACATTTACAAACATTTATGTATGAACCGCATTAATAATCCATTCATTGTAAGCCCCACTTCAAAGCCATAATTATCTATATAATAGTTTAACTATTAATATTGATATGTCATTGTCATTTTTGTCAGTACAAAAAATGTAGGTACATGATGGTTGATATTTATGATAGAGAAATACTTTAGATATCTTTTGTAAAATGTTTTTTTTAATTAAAATTTATATTTATTTATGTGCTGAAAAAGAAATAGGTATAATGTAATAAAAAAGGTACATTTATAAGTATTAACAAAATAATCTTTATAATATATGATAAAAATATACAGATTAAAATGTGTATGTTTGTTTACATCAATTTATTAATCAGAATAAAGCAGTGGGATGTTTTGAACTTTACACAATATACCTTTTGGAGCCAGGAGCTGTATAAATATGATCTCCAACATTTAATAGGCTACTGAGTGAATGGATGGATCTAGACCTAACTAAGGACACAGACACTTGATTATCTATACTCATATACTGGTGGGGTCTCGTAATAGCCACTATTTCGGGGCTGTAGGCCTCAATGTCCCTTTTTGTGTTTGTTCCGCGCATGTTTCTGCGTGGATTGTAGGATCTTGACCAAACGTGGCACAGGTATCCGTCATTATCAAGAATGAAATACTGGCCTATGTAATTTTTTTATATCAGTTATATAAATGTAATTTCAAACACAGCTTTAGCGTGGATAATTTGGTGAATCTGGACCAAACTTTGTACACAAACACTTGATAATCCATTTTTCAGAATGTAAAGGAAAATTAATTCGGGGCTCGAGGCCCATCATATTTGGTTTTCCTTTATAAGCTATATGAATAATTCTTGTATATAATAATAAGGCACCTATGGGAATCGATGGATCTGGGCTAAGATTAGTTGCAATACCTTTCTATGTGCATATTGATATATCGCAGGATTTAAAATTAGTGATATAAATGATATTTGGGGAAGGTATAAAATTTTAAAGAAAGTTCAATAATTTAAAAGAATTTAAACTGATTTTGTAACTTTAAATTCTTGTCCTAAGAAACAAGAACACAGAGGAAAGAATTACACCCTGGTAACTACCAAGACATCATGGTATGTCCCAAAAGCTAACTAACAGAATTAAGAACATATTCAATCCCATGAGGTGCAGGGTTAATACATGAAGTTGAACTCACATACAGGGCCGGATTAACCTCCAGGCAAACAAGGCACGTGCCTTGGGCACCAAGCGTTTGGGGGCACCCCAAATCCTCAAGAATTTTTTTTTGAACAAATTTAAGTCCAGAAACAAATGAAAATTGACAAGTGCTATGAAAATGAAGAAATACATTATAATAAAAATTCACATTCAACTTTGGTCCAATCTTGAATGCTTAAAAATCATGAGAAATGGTTATGAGTAAAATGCAGACCATGCGGACTCACTCGACTTGTAAATAAATAATGCGGATGTATTCGAATTTTAAAAAATTTTGGGACGTTGTATAAAACATTTTAAACCATTTTTATATTTTCAATAAATAATATGAAAATAATAAATATTAATTAATTAATTAGACCGGGAACTCCTTAGCAATAGACACAGAAACTGATAAAAGGGGTTCAGTAACTGGAAAAGTAACATTTATTTTTATAATCACGAACAAAGCGCTACTCATAAAAACTGCATGTGAATATACCTGAGTCGTTGACAAGGCTCCGGTCTACTACAAAAGCTAGAAGAGCAAATAAATGAAGAGTATAGTTACTGGGAACATGTTTTGAGGCGAGCAGTAGCGGTTATTTGCACTATAGCTGAGCGCGGTCTGGATTTTAGAGGGGAAAATGAAAAATTTGGATCTGTACAAAATGGAAATTATTTAGGGTTGCTGGAGTTGGTCAGTCAGTTTGATTAATTTTTAGCATCACACATTGCGAAATATGGAAATTCTGGAAAGGGAAATCCTTCTCATTTATCCAAAACTATATGTGAAGAGCTGATTGAAATTATTTCCAAAAAAAAGTCAGTGAAGTAATTGTAGATGAAGTAAAGGCTTCCGGTTAATTCAGCATGTCAGTAGACTCAACACCCGATATTTCACATATAGATCAGTTAAACGTTGTTCTTCGATATGTAGCAGATGGAGAGCTCATTGAACGCTTTTTGACTCTCTTGGAGCTGCAAAATCACACCGTTGAAGATATGGCTAAGCAAGTGCTGCAGTACTTACGTGAAGTTTGCAAAATTGATTTTTCGAAATGCAGCGTTCAATCCTACGATAATTCAGCTAATATGTCCGGGTGCTACAAGGGCATGCAAAAAAAATTCTAGAGGAAAATGAGTTTGCTATATACATAACATGTGCTGCCCATTCACTAAATCTTGTAGGCAGAAGTGTCGTTGACTCCTGTTTAGAGGCAGTAAACTTCTTCCATACAGTGCATCTGATCTATACTTTTTTCTCAGCTTCAACCAACAGATGGAAGATTCTTAAAAGATGCCTTGTGAATGAAACGCTGGTAAAGCGTCTTTCCGATACCAGATGGGAAGCATATGCTGTTGCAACTGAAGCTATCCTAAAGTCTCATCCTCAGATCTTAAAAGCATTAGAATGTATTACAACATTTTCACAGGGTTAATCAAGCTCTACAAAATGAGCATGTGAACTTGAAAACGTGTGCTGATTTGTATTCTTCACTAGCAGATCACTTGCATAAATCTAGAAATGAATTTGAAAGATTTGAAGAAGCTGCAAAAATAATAACACCATGTGTAGATTATAAGTCAACTCTGACCCGTAATCTTAAGCGAACGACAGTGGTCATTGATGGTGATGCCCCTGAGGTATCTCTGAATGCCATAGACAAATTTCGTATATCTGCATTCTACGCCATTGTTGACAAACTTGAGACAGAAATGAGTAGACGAGGACAAGTATATAATGATGTAGCAGTTCGATTTTCTTGTTTGGTCGATGTATCACTATCACAAACATCTCAGTGTTCTGAAGGACTAATAAATGCTTATCCTAAAGATCTGAACAATAATTTATATACTGAACTACAACAGTTTGATTCATATATTCGCCACACGTTTACTGCATCAAAATCGGAAAACAACACGTTCAATCATGGAGAATTATACAATGTAATAGTTAGAGACAACTTCGAGTGGGCCTTTCCAAATGTTGAAATCGCCTTGCGCATATTTTTAACATTAATGGTTACTAACTGTCCAACTGAGATCTCTTTTTCTCAGTTGAAACGTACAAAAAATCCATATAGATCAACAAAAGGCTCGATTCATTATCTCTGCTTATGATCGAGGCAGGTGTGTTGCGCAAAATTAACTTTGACGATACCCTCAAAGACTTTGTAGGATATAAATCTAGAAAAAAATACTTTAAAATGTAAATGACAATTACTTTTTGATTTTTTCATCTAATAAAAAAAAGTATTTTTGTCTATTATTATTTCAAAATTTATTAACTATTAATTTTAATACAGAAATACTAAATTGTAAGTTTTATATAAGTGATAGTAGTACAAACTACAAACATATTTGTTAACAACTGTTTTCTTTGCATAATATTGAACATACCAGCGGTCACGGTCACTGAAAGATCAGGGCAGAAGAGGGTACCCATGTGGGTTTGTGCCTTGGGCACTAAAATGGCTTAATCCGGCCTTGCTCACATACCATCTTACGATACAAACTTGGAGTTTGACAGGACGCCTGCTCTCACCATTCTCTTTTCTGTTATCCATTTACTGGATCCCGAGAGAAACAACACGGGATGGGGAAAATGGAATTCAGTGGACTTTTCAAACTGTCGGATAATATGGATTTTGCAGGTGAAATTGCACTTCTCTCACATAGCCAAAAAAACAAATGCAGGAGGAAAAAAACTTGACCCTGTATCCCAAGTTTGACTTAGCATAAATAAAGAGAAACCCAAGACCTTAAAAATAAATACAGCGGATGATAGAGTCACTGGGGTTAACGTGGAAAGGGTACATTTGATGAAGTTGAAATTGGTACATACCTGGGAAGCATCATAAATAAAAATGGTGGCACAGATGAGGACATAAAGTCTAGGGTAAAAAAAACCAGAGGAGCAATCAATGCCCTGCAAAACATCTGGAACTCAAATAAAAGACTGACAAAAACAAAGTTTAAAATATCAGCTTAAATGTCAAGGCACTTCTTCTATATGGCTGTGCAACTTGGAGAACAAGAGAAACAAACATTAAAAACGGCAGGTTTTTCTTTTTAAACAGATGCTTGCGAAGGATCCTCAAAATAAGATGGTTTGACAAAACCAGTAGCATTGTACTTTGTGAGAGAACATCAAGTGTTCCAGTGGAGACGGTGATACATAAGAGGAAATGGAGATGGATAGGGAACACATTAAGGAAACCAAACACTAACATTACAAGACAGGACCTGAACTGAAATCCTCAATGTTCCAGGAAAAGAGTAACAAGAGAATTATAAATAAAATTTCCAATACAACGGTGTAAGCAAATAAATATAAATGAACATCACAGTAAAACCAACTACTTGTATTTAATAGATCGTCGCCTGAGTTCGCCCCATATCTTAGGGATACCTTAGAGATTCCATAAGTAAAAGATCCTACCGGTGACAAGGATCCAATGGAGAACGGGAAGCAATAAGGAAATGAAATTCCACCATGAAACGGTATCCGCGCATGGAACATAATCCCACTGAGAAATGGGATACAATCAGGGAACGAGAAATCACCCTGATAAGCATCCCATGGAAAAAATAAAATCCGACAGGGGAACGGGATCCAATCCTGGAATGGATTCCCACTATAGAACAGAAACACACAGAGAAACGGGATTCTACATAGGATTGGATCATATCGGGGATTGGATATCCGTTGCGAAAAGATATCACACTAGAGGATATAAAACCAAATGGGTAATGGGATCCAATCTTGGAACGGGCTACCTCCAAGGAAATTAAAAAAGGTCCCAACGGGGATTGGGATCTCAGAGGAAACGGGATTCACATGATAACGGGATCCCTTTTTAATTGGACAAATATATAATTTCATTGGGACAATATTTAAAGTTTCATATTTATTTATCTATCTGACATTTTTTAAATATGCCCATCATTACACTTAAGTGAGGAATGTTACTCTGGCCCTCTTTGTCTGCTCACAGTTTGCATATCTGCATTCACTCAAATACCTCCCTCAGAACTGAACCAAATAGCAAAACAGAATTAAATAATAAAATGGTTAATCAAAAATTATTTAATTACATAGTCATTCCTCAAATAAATATTTAACAAAGTTATTTTAACAATTTTACAATTAACTTACGTTTTAAGGATGTAAACGGTTTGACGGTATCAAGTAGTAAGAAAAATGAGGGAAGGACTACAGTGTCTTTTATACCCTACGCCCTGGACTTACGTATGCTTAAGACAAATGTATAGTAACATTTTCTCGGGAAAAAATTAAAAAATTTTAATATATAAAATCTTTGCAGCAAATTCCAAATTAACCAGCAGAGACATGAAACCCCTGGCAGGACGGGCTGATATCTTCTAGGTCAAAGAATTATTAGTGGCGGGAGACCTCCTAGGACAAGTTGTAAGAAAATCAAAAAAAAATTTTAAGCTACTTGTTCAAAGGGGAAAAAAATCAATTTCTGAATGAATTCAAAGAAAATGATTTTTCTAGGAAATTAACTTTAGTCCGAGAAAAAAAGTGTTGAAATTTGTGTCGACATTTTTCATCATAAATGTATGTGTGTATGTTACTATGTATGTATGTATGTATGTAGGTATGTAGGTATGTTTGTATGTATGTATGTATGTATGTATGCATGTATGCATGTATGCATGTATGTATGTATGTATGTATGTATCTATGTATGTATGTAGATATGTAGGTAGGAAGGTAGGAAGGTAGGTAGGTAGGTAAGTAGGTATGTAAATATGTATGTAAGTATTTATGTAAGTATTTATGTATGTATGTATGTATGTAATTATGTATGTATGTATGTATGTATTTATGTATGCACATATGTACCCATGTATCTATGTAACTATGTATCTATGTACGTAAGCGTATATCCATACATTATTTATTACATTTTCCTGAAAACTGGTTCTTTTGTGTGTGTCATTCTCTTGGACGCACTAGAGTGTGAACTTAGGACAGGATCAAGTTCATGTAGTTACATGTTATAATTTTTGTGAACATTGGCAACGTTTCTGTATGTGCTAATGTTTAGTACGCTATAGTGAGAGAATGTATGTATATTGAATTGTAAGAATGTATTCATGTAAATGTACTTACTTGGGCAGAACCCTCTCCAGATATGTCGTCATGCATGATAAAATAAATGCCAGACATGCAAAAGCTAGTGCCATATTTGGCAGGCTCTTCAGCACTGCCTGGGACAGTAGAGGAATCAGACGAGAAACCAAGATAAAAGTCTATAGTGCAGCAGTCCTCTGGACTTTGCTCTACGGATTTGAAACGTGCACAGTCCACCAGCGTCACGCCAAGAAACTGAACCATTTTCACACAACCTGCCTCAGGAAACTCCTCGGCATCAGATGGCAAACAAAGTTCCTGACACAAAGGTCCATGCTAGAGCGAACCTAGTATCTTCACCACCCTGATGCAGTATCAACTCCGTTGAATGGGACACCAAGCCCGTATGGAAGATGACCGGCTTCCTACACAGATAATTTTTTAGAGAATGGAATATAGGCAAGCGCTCACAAGGAGGTCAAAAAAACTTTACAAAGACTCACTGAAAGTGGAACTAAAGGCCTTCAGCATCGACCGTACTAAATGGGTGCAAACATCCCAGGACAGAGTCTGTTGGAGATCAGCTGTCAAGAAGGGGGCTAAATCCTGTAAAGCCAGTAGGATAGCCACAACTGAGACACGCAGGCTAGCCCGAAAGAGCACTTTTAGATCACCGACTGTAGCAACTATCCCCTGCCCGCGGTGCCAGAGAATATTCTGAGCACGGATTGCACTAGCAAGCCAGCTACGAACTCAATGCTACATAACCACCCCCTTAACAGGATGACTGGATGGTCCTAGTCGATGTTAACGGACGAACAACAACAACATGTAGTCATGTATGCATATAAGTATGTATAAATGTATGTAAGTGTTTATGTATGAATGCATGTTTGTTTGTATGAATACTTACATGCATATATGAATTTATGAATGTTTGTATATGTGTGTAATGTATGTATGTAGGTTTGTGTGCATATCTGTACCTTTGTATGTATGTTTAAATTTAACATAAGCTGCCTTTTTTATTTCTGTTTCTGGTGTGGTATACTGATATAGACCATACAATTCCTGTTTGTTTCGTATTCTCCATCCATATACATCCTTTATATATTTTCAGGAGAACCTTTCCCTCCCATGTGTCAATAGGTTTTCTGCTATTTAAGTTGTGGTCCAATATTCACTTGCGTAGTTAACAAATGGTCTGATTACATTATATATATATATATATATATTATATATATGTGTGTATATATATATATATATATATATATATATATATAATATTCTTTGATTTTCTTGTAATATTTTTATTTTTGAGTATTTTCTGACTACTGAAGTATTCCCTGTTTCCGGTCAATATTCTCTCTTTTATATCTGTAAGCTATTTATGTCCTGTAATTACTAAAGATCCTAGATATTTGAATTGATTTACTTTTTAGAAAAGGGAGTTTAAAAAGTAATAGTTTCATCCGTCTGTTCTTCTCTTAACGTGATCGTGTATTTTTTTATTTACTTTTTTTTTTTTTTGTTGTAAACTTTCAGCCCTGCTTGTAGTGATACGTCTTCTAATTCAGTGAAAAAATTTTGAAATGTCTTTATTATAATTTACTAACGATGCTCTGTCATCAGCACATGCACTACACTTAAGGGCTTGGTTGTATATACTTATGTATGCATGTGTGTTTGTATAAATGTTATCATGCACGAATGGTTAAATTACATTACTGTATACGAATGTATATCTCTGTGTATGTTTGCACGTATGCATTAACAAATTTATATATCTAGGTTTGAATATGTGTCTCTTTGTATGTATGTAAGCATGTATGTGTTGATGTATTTATGCATGTAAGAATGTATGTATGTGTATGTATGTATTCAATTAGACAGAAGAGCTTATTTCTTAATCGTATGAGAGTATGGGTAGATCATTGAAAAAAATAATTATTTTTTGTTTATATATAAATTTATAGCTAATATTTATTTTCCAGGTTGTTGTTGTTTTTTTTTGTGCCAAAAAATACAACCGTGATAAGCAAAGAATGCTGAACCAGAAAAATTTATTCAAGAAATATTTACAAAAGTCATCATATATTTAATATGAGACATACAAATCTCCAAACAAATGCAGTAATTTAAAAATGTCATCTGGAATTTCAAACTACTGAATAATGAACTTATGTCACATTTTTACGACTCTTTAACTTACCCCTTAAAAATTTTATCAACCAAATTTTCTTCTTTTTAAACTAATACCAACATTTTTAATTGATTTGATTATCGAAAAACTTATAATAATCATTCATGAATATAAACATAAGACAAATAAATTATTCAACATCAATATCAAATAAAAAAATTATTAACAAAACAAACACTCCAAAAATTGAACAAACTGTTTAATAATAATACGAAATAGATCTACATAATATTTATATTACATTTACTTAAATAATTCATTATTACAAACATTTGAAGAACAAAATTCATACGCTATTATGAAAAGAAACCAACAATATCCCACTGAGGAAAATATTTTCAAAGTTATGTTGTCTCAAAAATAAATTTTATATATATATGTATATTGGGGTCCTAGTACAAAACCGATAAGTAACATCTGGTTGATTTTTTTGAAAAATATGCTCTTGTAAATGTATTTATTATAGCAAATAAATCCTTTATAATTTTTATGTGGACGTTTTAGACTAAAATGAAGATTTTTATTAATTAAACACATAATATACTTTTGATTCATTAAACACATAATATACTTTTGATTCATTAAACACATAATATACTTTTGATTCATTAAACACATAATATACTTTTGATTCATTAAACACATAATATACTTTTGATTCATTAAACACATAATATACTTTTGATTCATTAAACACATAATATACTTTTGTTTCATTAAACACATAATATACTTTTGATTCATTAAACACATAATATACTTTTGATTCATTAAACACATAATATACTTTTGATTCATTAAACACATAATATACTTTTGATTCATTAAACACATAATATACTTTTGATTCATTAAACACATAATATACTTTTGATTCATTAAACACATAATATACTTTTGATTCATTAAACATATAATATACTTTTGATTCATTAAACACATAATATACTTTTGATTCATTAAACACATAATATACTTTTGATTCATTAAACACATAATATACTTTTGATTCATTAAACACATAATATACTTTTGATTCATTAAACACATAATATACTTTTGATTCATTAAACACATAATATACTTTTGATTCATTAAACATAATATACTTTTGATTCATTAAACACATAATATACTTATGATTCATTAAACACATAATATACTTTTGATTCATTAAACACATAATATACTTTTGATTCATTAAACACATAATATACTTTTGATTCATTAAACACATAATATACTTTTGATTCATTAAACATATAATATACTTTTGATTCATTAAACACATAATATACTGTAGAATGACAGTTAACACACCAGCCAAAATAGTTAAATCATTTTTTTTCAATAGAATGACTTAACAGGTTTTGCAAGTGGTGACATACATATTATATAAGCAACGTTTTAGTAAGCTGATGTTTCGACTAGCATGCAATTCCTTCTTTATGTTGATTTTGTTATGGTTAAAAGAAAAAAAATTGAAATAGTCAATTTAAAAATAGAATTCTATAGATTTGATAACATAAATACTTAAAAGTATATCGAAGTGGCAATTTGTAATACTTCTAAAGAAAGTTATAGAAGTTTGAAATTCCAAATCAACATTTCAATCAACTGAATATTGGGAAATTTATTTTTATGCGATTTCCCTCAGATAAAATCATGCGATAATAAATATATGATATCTTTTGTAATAATCTCAAGTCTTCTTAACATATTTATGACGCTTATATACAATTGATAACAATGACCAGTTTTAAAACTCATAAAAATATATAGACATTTTGACCTAACAGTTTTATTTTATGGAGATTTTTAAAAATAAGTTGTCGTTTTTTGTTTGTTTTTTCATTTTCGCTCAACGTGTAAAAATAATGCTAACAATGCTTTTTGCTATGAAAAATTTTTTGGAAGGAAGAATTCTATTTAAATAAGTTCATTTATATATAAACTAGTTTACCTCAAAAGATAGTTGAAATGAAATGTTAAAAAACACATTACTATTCAGAAAAATAAAAAAATAATATTTGTTTAGCACACTTGGTCAAGCAGAAATGCTAGACTTGCCCTCCCCACCCAGGATTTAAATTTGATAATGAAAGTTGTCCAACTCAACTTTAAGCCCCTAAAATTTCCGTTGGGCCAGCAGCTGAAGAGGTTGCAGGGCCTATACGATTTCTCTGTGGTCTAATCACACCTAGCAACTATCCCGTTGTACTCCAAATAAGTGTAAAATTGATACAAAACTAAATTTAAATATGGGTTAAAAGGCATTCTTGCATTTTGAATTTTTAAAATTTAAAGATTTAACTTCCTTAACTATAATGAATGAAGTTCATGTTTGATTTGAGAAAGGTGTCACTGTTATGTTAGCTTTTTTATTTTTGCGTTTTTTAGCCGAAAGTCTGAAAACCCCCTTAAAAATCCTGGAGAAAACAAAACATTCAAATATGCACCAAAATGCATCCGTGCACTTTGAATTTTAAAAAAACAATTAAACTGACTCCTGCTCCCGCTATTGCTTGAGACTCTTTGACATCCTCATTTCTGTCACACCTTCCTTTGGCGACGATCAATGTGATATTATGGGTCTGATGTATGCTTGTTCCAAATAATTATCTTTGGTCGCATCACAACCGGAACTAATTAAGTTTATGTAGGGCTCTGGGTGCCATAATGCTTCCAAAAACTGTTTTGTTTTGGGCAGTGGGGCCTAATTTTTTTTTATTAGATGAGCTATATAAATATAAATTAAAATAGAACTAATGCATGGGTGGATATAATTTGAATCAAATACAAATAGCTTCATTTCTCTTCGTGTGTGACACAATAAGTAGGTGTAAGAATTAGTACAACCATTTTACAATTTCTGTTTTGGGCGGGGGGTGGGGGGTAGATTTTTTTGTTCTTATATTAGCTATATAAATATAATTTTAATGTGCGTTACTATACCATTGATCAGGTTTCTGAATGAGTACAACCATTAAAAAAAAGTATTTTTGCTGTGGGTCCCAAATTCTTGTTTTTCTTGTTTTTCTTGTATGATCTTAATAAATATAATTTCAAACAGAGCTAATGCATGGGTGGATGGAATTGAATCAAATACACATAGCGACATTTCAGTTTGTGTATGACATAAAAGTAGTTTTCGAAATTATTCCAACCATTTACAATTTCCGTTTGGGGCCGGATCCCTAAATTCTTTTTTTATTCCATTAGCTATATACATATAATTGCAAACAGAGCCATTGCATGGATTGATCGATCGGTACAAGTGTGTGGACTATATTTTGCATATCCGTGCTTTTCACGTGGACAGCTGTATGTGGCCTGCTCACGCGTTGAAAAACCTTCTAATTTATTCGTGTACGCACCATACGGTAAACAGAAATATTGTCTACATAAAAAAGTACTTAAAAAACGAATTAAAACACAAACACTTTCTTTCTCTGGTTTGTTATTGCAAAGTATGCTGGGTATTCGCTAGTGGTCAAATAAAACATTTAAATCATGCACACTCCAATATGCATCTTTTGATTTTTAAATAATTACACATTTTCTGGCTAGGTAAAAGCCATTGGTGTCCCCTGCTTCTGTCCTAAGTCCCGAAAACAATGACTGTATTATTGCTGGCCTGATCGCCTATTTTTGTACCGATATGTACACTGCCTAGTGGCCTGCTTGGTGTTATTATCACCCTAGGCGATCTAACGTATTTGCCACACTTCCGTTTACCATATAAACTCTGCAGTTGTCCTAAAATGCCCCCCATCATTATAAAGCAAAAGTTACAACTTGTCAGACCTCCTATCCATCACCCTTCCTACGTCACTGGCGTGGCGCAGCTAGAGTGTTTATTGACAGCCAAGTTTTACAATATTATTATTTCAATGGCTTCTACAGATGTTCAAGTTAAGTTATATTTTGGTGACCGCATTTTTTCTAAGCCTTATTGAGAACGGCGAGCTTTAAAAGAGCGCTTTAGTTTCTTTGCATGCATTTAAAATAAAGTGTATTACATGTACATTAGAAAAAAGATAACATTAGAATTATCACAAGGCTAAAAGGCCAACCTAAACGATGCTCAGGGATATCTAGAGGTTGACAGTTTTCTGTGTTCTCTTATGAATTTTGATTACTTTATATAGTAGATGTGTGTGTGGAGGTAAGAATAGTAACTTTTTTATTTATCACCAAATAACATTTAGTAGTAATGGGTCGTTGCGTTTTATTAGGATAACAAAATCTAAAATGCATAATTTGTTATACATGGAATAATTTCAGACCATAGTAGATTTCACTTTTTAATTAAATCGTGTACATGTTGTACATTCAGTAAAAGCTTCTCAAATTCCAAACACAATAATTTTGTCTAGATATTTTTTTTATTCCATCAGACATTGATTCGTTAGAGTTAAATATGTCATTGTTATGTTTCTTGTGTTCTAAAAGTGAATGATTTTTCTTAAATGTTTCAAAATCAAATTTAAATTTCTAAATGATTTTCGGAGGTTCGGCAATGAAATTCTCGCACATTACACATGCGCGATATACCGACACTAAAGAAAAAATGTCTTCAAACTCTACTTTATCGACTCATTGTCATCCCCACTGACTTATAAACAACGCTCGATTCCACTGGGTGCTGTTCATTGCTAGACAGGGGTAGAAAGTACTTGGGTGGGTGCTGTCCATGGCTAGACAGGGGTAGAAAGTACTTGGGTGGGTGCTGTCCATGGCTAGACAGGGGTAGAAAGTACTTGGGTGGGTGCTGTCCATGGCTAGACAGGGGTAGAAAGTACTTGGGTGGGTGCTGTCCATGGCTAGACAGGGGTAGAAAGCACTTGGGTGGGTGATGTCCATGGCTAGACAGGGGTAGAAAGTACTTGGGTGGGTGAAGTCATTCTTTTTCCTAATTGCAATTTTTAAATGTATAATTTTTTGTAATTTCTAATTTTTATGTGAAGGCTGGGATGCTGCGCTATATAAGACACCTTATTGATAATAATAAAATAAGGCATTGGTTACAATGAACGTTTCTATGTAAGTTTTTACATCTAGACCAAAATATAGAATTTTCAATAAGAGTGTGGCTTATCCACCAACATTTTTTCCTCATGATGTCTTCAGATATTAGGCCCTAGGTAAGTCTTTTCCAGGAAGACTTTGTTGGTGACGATGTATTTCACTTAGGTATAATATTTATAAACATATCGTTTTGATCTAAAAGTTTAGTTTAAAATATCTCTATACATTCCTGGGAATTTCAGAGGTATCGGTTAATATATTTTTAACACGTTTTTCTTAGTATATAACTTTCGATTTTTATAAGGGTTTTTGTATTATATAAATGTTACTTTCATGTTTCTTGTGTATCTATTAATGTCTATGATTGTCCTCAAATGATGTGAAATCAGATATACAGATGTTTTTCGAAATTTCAAGAAAGTTCTACTTGGGTGAAGCAGGTTCAAAACCGTATTTTCCATATGGTAGCCAAAATTATACAATAAAACATAGATCACTGTATAAGCGTTTAACTGTTGTAACAATGCCAAACTTCGTAATTATGCAATTCATGATCCATTTTAAAATATCCTTGAATTTTAAACCAGCAACAAGCAATAAATGCAGAAAAAGTCAAAAGATGTTGAAACCATTTTAGCATACGTCTGACTCAATATAAATAAAAGCAAGACAAATGTGCATTTATAAATGTAAGTATCAACATTTTAATTTATTATTATGTTTCTTTGTATGTATGTATACATAAGTGTATCAATGTTTTTATTTGTGTATGTTCGATAAAGGTATATACTCGTGTTTGCTTTTAGTATGTATGTATGTATGTATGCATGAATGTATGTATGTATGTATGTATGTATGTATGTATGTATGTATGTATGTATGTATGTACGTATGTATGTATGTATGTATGTATGTATGTATGTATGTATGGGTCAGTACAATTTTAATATAGTTCAGGGGCGTGAAGAAATGTGTGGTTTTAAGCATTGGAGGATGGGGTGGATTAGCACTGATCTAGATTCATATAAAGTGCGTTACTTGTATGCATGTGTTGCCAAATTTTTAGCCCCCCCCCCTAATTGCTCGATATTACATTTTATGTAAGATTTATATAAAAAAAACATTGTTTTTAGGGTTTGATTATTTTTAACAACCCCTCCCCCCCCCCTTTTTTTCAAATGTCCCAATATATTTCGCTACGTTTGTTAACAATACGAGTGGATACATTAATTACTTGAACTTTTTAAATTGCAACGTTGACCACATACATTGAATGGACATTTAAATTATCTGACTTGTTTCAATGTTAATCATCACTTATTCATTTTATTATCATTTAATTTTTCTATTTATAAAAGGGGAGTTGGGTTAGGTGGGAATTGAAGACGAGAGTTTTTATCAAATTTAAGGCAACGTGATGTGTGCATTAAGCTACTGGGACATTAGAAATACCCTTATATAGTTACTAGTATTCACAGGCAAATCAAGAGCGAAAGGGAAAACAGGTGAGATTGTTTTCTTGGGTGGGGGGGGGGGGGATTTGGTGTGTTAAATTCCAATTACATAATTTATTGGCTAAACATTTCTTAGTTAAATAGAGAAAAAAAGAAATGTTAATGGAATATAATTATATAAATAAAATATACGACCACGAGTATACACAAAAAGGGAAAGAACATTGAAGTATATCCATTGCTCTGCAAATAGACAGTTACGCATTTCAAAAATAAAATATTGTCTACTGGTCGTCTACGGTGTCATCTATGGGTACGGCCATGTATGAAAGAACTATTCAGAATTATTTATATATATATATATATATATATATATATATATATATATAATTTATAAAATATGTTACTGGGTATGTTTTAATAAGCCATACCCAACTTAATGGAATCGACTTTAACAGGACATGATGTTGGAAACCAATCCAAATTGTCAAAGGTGGGCTGCATCGACGGGCAAGCTACGATGTTTTATAAAAAATTCACGTACACCATCATACCCACATATTGGTATATGCACTTAGAAAACAACCAAACTACGTTAAGCAGAAATTCGAAGACAAAACCCCAAACTTTTTCTTCTAAAATTACGTAAAGCTTTAAAAAAAATTAATATACACTTACAAAATAATATACTTTAAATTGGGACAAACATATAAATGACAAAGACTTATCAAAAAGTTCAAATAATTTGCAATCCATTTGAAAAAAACGAACGAAACTAACGGAGTCATCTCTCATTTCTAAATTTATTTTATTGAATATTCACACTTAAAAGATAATATATATATATATATATATATATATATATATATATATATATATATATATATATATATATATATATATATATATATAAGAATGAGCTAGGCTGACCGTAACACCAAAGAGGCGAAAATATTTAAATACCTTGAGATTCTTAAAAACAGCGATATTGATTATCTATTATTTTACGGAAAATGAATAAATTTGAATACTCAAAAAATTAAATGTATCCGCTTTTAGTAAATGTTTAAGTATTGTTTTTATAAATTACAAATACATTTAAAATAACAATAAAGAAACGATTTTTAGCAGTATCCGAGTTTGAAAGCTAGGAAAACAAATTTTAATTAAACAATTTTGATCCAAGATTTACATTGTAATCACATTTATAGAACAAATCCAAACATCTGTTGTTTCAGTGCGTTTTTAGCGCGTTGTTAATATTACGAAATAAAAAAAAAATTATTTTAAATAAATAAACAAGCAAATGACGTCATAGTGTGAATAACCTTTTTATTCAGCCAAAGCTCTAAGTTTCTTTCATTTAATAACTCTGCGTGACAAAACTGATAATGTATTTTCCCTTTCTTAAAAGTAAAATAAATAAATTTAATAGATGGCTTTCAAATTGTTAAAAGATCACAAAACCATTTACATTTGCATTTTTACATTTAAAAAGTTTTTTTTTTATTTTTCATCCCAAAAAATATACTTTTATTAAAAATATAACGTAATAGAAACGTTTAAAAAACGTTTAAAATAAAATACCGTTTAAGTCGGTGAGTGCAGAGAAACTCCATAGCCAAAGAGCATTTACTATTGCACTTATCACTCATCCAAAAATAAGCAAATTATTAGAAGTGAAAAATGTGTTTATGTGTGAATGTAGGGGAATAACAACCCCATGGATGATTGTATTAATTTTTATTAAAATCTGTGTGTGGGGGGGGGGGGGTCGATACTTTCATTTTGCCACAGGCAGCACAAGATACGCCTCAGAATAAAGGTGAATAAATTTGATCTATAATTAACCTTCTCAGGTTTCATAAATATCAGTATTAGGAAATAGGATGTGTACATTTTTGCGTGTAAGACAACATTTTTGTCCAATGATATTACAGCTTTGAAAAAGAGATATTGCATTCCTTTTTACAAATACACATATGTATATCAAATAAGAAAATCCATGTGGTTTAAAATAACGTGGGTGCATTTACATGAGTTAATAATAATAATAATAAAGTTTATTCACACCAAGGGGCTCAAAGTGGGGTAAAAATTCAACCGTACTAAAAGAGAAATGAAAATAATCTATATTTTACCTCATTAAAATATAAAACGAAACAATTTTTTTTTAAACATACGAGCACACCCATTCAAAGTATTCCATCCCTTGCAACCATAAACAACACAAGCTAATATACATATAGGAGATAATAGCTAGCTGGAAAAGATGGTAGACAACATCACCCCAGCAGGTGTTTGCGAAACAGATGTGTTTTCAAATCGGTTTTGACGGACTCCAGTGTCTGGCTGTTTCTTTGTGCGACAGGAAGGGCGTTCCAAATGGTTGGGCCAGCAAATGCGAAAGTGCGCCTTCCATAAGTCTAAAGGCGAATTTATCGCAAAGTGCCTGTCATTATTATCTCGATAATATTGTTTGTTATTTTCTAGTTATGTTAAAAAGAGTTTAAAAAACATAATTCGTACTATTTAATTACATACTGACTGGTTTTTGACAGTCTTCCCATTAAATCATTAAGTGTAGGCCTAAAAATTCAACTTAAAGAGTAACAAAATTACTAATTTTAGTACATCTGAAATCCAGGCATAATAAATGACACAACTTAAAAATATTTAACTCATCTAAAATGCATTCACTCGCATCCGTCCTTCACAAAGTGACGATGCTGAAGACTTCGCAGGACGAAATTCACAAGGCCTGATATTTTTCTTCTTGGATTATACGCTGTTTGATGATACAGCTTGGCACCAGTGGCATCGAGTTGTCGGAATGTTTCATTGTACCAATATTATCCGCCTACGGGGGGACTCCATCTCCGGGCTTGAATTCAGAGTTTCCTTTTCTTAGATGAGTTGTCATCCAAGGTTAAGGAGGCTATGGCTGGAATTGAAATCAAGATTTGTTCAGTTTAGACCACTCGGCCACCCAGCACACAGCTCTTTCATATATTGTACAAAATAACGCCTCGCAGACAAAAGAGTTACCACATATGGCTAACACAAAATTAATGTGTAGGTTTAAAAGAGGCTCAAAAATTGTCAGCTAACAAAGATGGAGTTGGAAATCCTCCATATTTACTACACAATAAATATCACATACACAATGGCCAAATTTTTACATCAGATTGGCGGTTTTTTCGAATCACTTCACCTAACAACAACTCTTCATTTTATTATATTCTGTGAGTGTACCAGATCCTTTAACATCTAAATCATCTAAACCCCTAAATCTTTTATTCTTACTCCCAGGTCTGTCCCTCTTTGTCTGCTCCCAGCCCGCCTCACTGAACGCATTCAAATATCTCATCTGAATTGAACGAAATGTCTTTTTTTTTTTAAATAAAACTATTACATTTTAAAAAATATTTCTTTACCTACCTAGTATTTCCTCAAATAAATATTAAACAAAGTTATTTAAACAAGTTGACAAGCGACTTACGTTTAAATCAAATAAAAGTCTTTGAATGTGTCATGTACTCAGCAATGTAACAAAGAGACTACACTGCCTTTTATACCTAATCCCTAGACTTGCGTATGCTTCAGACACATTTATAGTAAATTTTCTGGGGGATAAGGACGACTTAATGGTTCAATAGTTGATATATCAAATGAAACTTTATTTAACAAGCCGAGACATGAAAGCGGTCTGACATTTTCTAGGTCAAAGTATTATCAGTGGCGGGATCCTTACCTAGACATGTTGTAATCAAAACAAAAATGTTTTGAACCAACGCAAAACAAGGAGCATAAATTTGCATATGAACTCATAAAGATTTTGTAAGGAAATAAAATTTTAACTTTACAGGAAAGACTTGAAATTTGATTTAACATTTTAAAACATGAAAGTATATGTTGTTTGTATGATTTTATGTATGTATGTATGTGTGTATGTATTTATGTATGTATGTATGTATGTATGTATTATGTATTTATGTAGTATGTATTTATGTATTTATGTATGTATGTATGTATTATGTATTTGTGTATTTATGTATTATGTATGTGTGTATGTATGTATGTATGGATGGATGTATGGATGGATGTAAGTATGTATGTATGTATGTATATATGTATGTATGTATTTATGTGTGTATGTATGGATGAATGGATGGATATATATGTATGTATGTATATATATATGTCTGTATGTATTTATGTATGTATTTATTTGTGTATGTATGTATGGATGTATGTATGTATGTATGGATATATATGTATGTATGTATATATATGTCTGTATGTATTTATGTATGTATTTATGTATGTATGTATGTAAGTATGTATGTATGTATGTACATATGTATGTATGTATGTATAAATGTATGTATTATGTTTGTGCATGTATGTATTATGTTTGTGCATATATATATATATGTGTGATTTACTTCTCAATTTTATTTACTGCACTGTTATATCTAATAAGTTAGTTAGCTAGCACTTTTAAGTGCCACTAGTTTAGTCTTACAATGAAAGGACCCAAAAAGGCCGATGTCACCAGAGTAATGCATGAATGAATATCTCTGTTTGATGAACATTTATACCATTACTACCTAACCTACTCTTATCATTACTTGTCAGTCTATATAACTTCGGAGCTTGAGACAATAATATACTGTGTTAAAGGCTAAGGGGGAGAACCCAAACAGAAACAAAGCAAGACACGGACTCCCGAGGAGTTATACCCTTTACTCGCTGACTATGTATTGCTATCTTTGGGAGCTCTTCATCCTGGGAAAACGCGAAACAAATGTTAAAGGAAATTTATTATCAATAACTTGTTTAATTAATATTCAGTAATGGACAACCAGCAAAGATTTGTTTTAATTTTATGTTTTAATTTTTAAATTTTTTTTTTTTTATGTTTAATAATGTTTTTTTTAATTAATTTTTATTTTTAAGCTCGAGGTGGATAAAACTGTCTTTGGAAAAATAATTACATTTTATTTGAGGTATGCTTTTTTACAGGTCACAAATTATTGTTTGAAAAATATCTAAAAGCACATTTTTCTAATAACTTGTAATCAGGTGTTCGTTTGAATTGAAATACCATTACACGTTTATTTATTTGTATTTCTAACCATGTTGAGATAAAAAATAAACCGATTCTAACAAAAATTTAGGTATATCAGCAAGCTAATGGGGCACAGTTCTCCGCTATTGCGACTTGAGTTAAATTAGTTAAAATATAATTCACTTGAAACTCCAGTTTAAATGTTGCTTCATAGATCATAAATATCAAAATATGTAAATATCACAGACTCTTTGGTTAAAACATAAAAATGTTGCTATTTTCAGGATGACGCTTTTCAGACAGAAACATTAATATGCAGAATATTTTTTTTTTAAAAAGAATTATACGTTGAAAATAGAAAGAAATGATTTTTTTTTAAAAACTAAGAAACAAATTAATATTGTGTTCTGATAAACATTATTCATGCAGTCCATTGACATCAAAACAAGAGAATGTTCATGTTCAGTATGAGATAACTCGGCTGTGAAAATATAAATAAAAAATAGATAACTGCACTAAATGAGATTCTTAAAAATACTGAAAATGCGCTGGGTGCGCAATTTTGTTGCTGTTTTGCTGGTTCTCTTTTTTAGGAAATAGTCTTAATTTTAATATGGTGTCGTACATACGCCTTATTCAAGGAGTGGGACGTTAGAATATCAATATTCGTAAAAATATGAGCGGTTGTGAACGTGGGTGGGAGACTAATTTGAATTCTTATAAAGTACTTTACTTGAATGCATGGCTTGTCAAGAAACGTTAGTTGTTAGAAATTTTACTAATTACGGCCGTGATTGTTGGCGGTCTTAAAAGCTATTTTAATTGATATGATTCTACGTATTTTACTTTAACATATTCCGTGTTGTATTTTTATTAAAACCATTATGTTGGGCATTTCTTTTGTTCGTGTTTCTTTCTGGGTTTGGGGCCAAAAGTTTGTGACTTTCCGTCAACCTATCGAACTGCAACTTGGCACAAAGTCTCATTGTCGATGACAACACATTTTATCAAATTTTCAGCTCCATGCCCCAACCTCTAAAGTCAGTTTTAACGCTACCAGATTTCACGAGATAAAATTCTCGATTGCTGCGTTGAATGAGATTCTTTTTTTTCCCCATGTCGTAAGAGCGTTACGTGCGGTGTATGCTGTATTTCTGAAATCGTTTGTGGAATAACGCTGCTGTGTAAAAGCGGGTGGAGCATTTAAATATTAATATAGATCAGGGGCTTGAAAAAATACGTGGAAGCGAACCTTGGAGGAGTACTGATTTGGATTTTTATAAATTGCGTTACTTGAATGCATGGTTTGTCAAATGTTCAACCCGCCACCACAAAAACTTCCCATTTGCCCGATGTTACGTTTTATGGAGGAGGTATACGAAAAACTTTTTGGGGTTGTTTAATTTAAAACATATTCACTTATTCACACACATTTTTTTATGTTTCCCTCTACAAGAACAGAATAGAACAAACAAACTGTATTAAAACAAAAACAAAATAGTAAGTTTCTGCGATCTTTAATCATTTACAGTGAAAACAAAATCTCACGAAGATTGAAATTAAATGTCACACAATACAGAGAGCTGTACATCAGGTCTCAGTTAACTAGGACAACAAGCGAAAGACAATACAGTAAATATTACGCGTGAAACGTAATTATCAATGGAGATGAAACTTAGAGTTAAATGGAGCAGCTGATAGAGAAAAATATTTGGATTTATTAAATTACTATTCAGAAAAAAAACTGTTTAAGTTCCTGCAAATCAAAACTGCGATTGGTTGAAATGAAAGTTGGCTAGTGAAATCTTCGAGTCAAGTCTTAAAACTATATTAAATCTTCATATTTTCATCATCGGCGCCATAAGAAATACGTCCACAAAATATGACGCCTGTCTCCAGAGATCGTGAAAACGGATTTAAGCAATTCCATAGGGTCAGAATGATGGAGAAACAGACCAATATTTCAGTTGTATCCTGTGAGCTTGCATAACTACAATTCTTGCCTAAATTTGTATTTATTTTTTTATCGTATGCTCAAAGGTTTCAAAACTGCGAACGTTGATGCTTGTTTTAAACAGCCCTCCTTTGATAACGAGAAATTTCCAATCAAGGCCGTTGAGACCCAACGAAATTATTCAAATTGGACTCCATAAAGATCCAATTTTGATGCTATTATGATAATTAAAATAAAATTTAAAAAAAAGAAACATTTTTAATTTAGTGAAAATATTTTCAAATAAATTAATTTTTCCATAATGATGTTAAAACGAATGTAGTATATCGCGTGTATTTTACTCCCAAAATTATAGAGAGATCTCATAACCCATTTTGAATTTCAATGATTTTCATGAGGTAATGTCAGTGTATCGAAAATAATAGACTATAGGGTAATAGATAAAAAAACAAACAACAAAGACTCGAAAGTAAAATATTTCAAAAATAAATTTACAAAACGTATCCAACAAGATAGACCACATTTTCAGAAAGTTTTTGTTCCAAATCAAATGTAAATTTCGTATATCATAGTATCGTATGTCATAGTTACGTATGTCATAGTTATGTATGTCATAGTTTCGGAAGCAAGTTAAAATGCTTTAAAAAATGAAGGTAGATAATATATGATTCTTATCATCTTAGAAAATCAATTGTTACAATTGGTACAAAATATTTGTGATGTATGCCTAGTCAAAAGTGCTAATTATGTACAATACCTTGTAGACATATTGTCGATAATGTTAAAACAAATAATAGTGTCATCTCCCATTTATAAAATTATTTAATTTAAATAAAACTTATTTTTTAAAAAATGTGTTAATAAGAAGTAAAACAAGCATGTCTACGTGAATATGAAAGGGATAATTCGTAGATTATTTTACCGCTACAGACTGGTATTTGACATTGGTCCTGATTAGTTGTTATGAGTTAACAGTAGGCTTCAGTTTGACTTAAAATTTTTAAAAAAAAACAACAAATATTTAGAGCCTCAAAAAATATACAACTCATCTAAATTGATATCACGATCGTTTTGGACGTTTTCACAAAAATAGCGCCCTACAGACAGAGGAGTAGCCACAAATAGCGCCCTACAGACAGAGGAGTAGCCACAAATAGCACCTCAAAGAGTTAAGAATAGCCACACATAGAAACTAACAGACAGAGGAGTAGCCACAAATAGCGCCTCAAAGAGATAAGAATAGCCACACATAGAAACTAACAGACAGAGGAGTAGCCACAAATAGCACCTCAAAGAGTTAAGAATAGCCACACTTAGAAACTAACAGACATAAGAGTAGCCACAAATAGCGCCTCAAAGAGATAAGAATAGCCACACATAGAAACTAACAGACAGAGGAGTAGCCACAAATAGCGCATCAAAGAGATAAGAATAGCCACACATAGAAACTAACAGACAGAGGAGTAGCCACAAATAGCGCCTCAAAGAGATAAGAATAGCCACACATAGAAACTAACAGACAGAGGAGTAGCCACAAATAGCGCCTCAAAGAGATAAGAATAGCCACACATAGAAACTAACAGACAGAGGAGTAGCCACAAATAGCGCCTCAAAGAGTTAAGAATAGCCACACTTAGAAACTAACAGACAGAAGAGTAGCCACAAATAGCGCCTCAAAGAGATAAGAATAGCCACACATAGAAACTAACAGACAGAGGAGTAGCCACAAATAGCGCCTCAAAGAGATAAGAATAGCCACACATAGAAACTAACAGACAGAGGAGTAGCCACAAATAGCGCCTCAAAGAGATAAGAATAGCCACACATAGAAACTAACAGACAGAAGAGTAGCCACAAATAGCGCCTCAAAGAGTTAAGAATAGCCACACATAGAAACTAACAGACAGAGGAGTAGCCACAAATAGCGCCTCAAAGAGATAAGAATAGCCACACATAGAAACTAACAGACAGAGGAGTAGCCACAAATAGCGCCTCAAAGAGATAAGAATAGCCACACATAGAAACTAACAGACAGAGGAGTAGCCACAAATAGCGCCTCAAAGAGATAAGAATAGCCACACATAGAAACTAACAGACAGAGGAGTAGCCACAAATAGCGCCTCAAAGAGATAAGAATAGCCACACATAGAAACTAACAGACAGAGGAGTAGCCACAAATAGCGCCTCAAAGAGATAAGAATAGCCACACATAGAAACTAACAGACAGAAGAGTAGCCACAAATAGCGCCTCAAAGAGATAAGAATAGCCACACATAGAAACTAACAGACAGAGGAGTAGCCACAAATAGCGCATCAAAGAGATAAGAATAGCCACACATAGAAACTAACAGACAGAGGAGTAGCCACAAATAGCGCCTCAAAGAGATAAGAATAGCCACACATAGAAACTAACAGACAGAGGAGTAGCCACAAATAGCGCCTCAAAGAGATAAGAATAGCCACACATAGAAACTAACAGACAGAGGAGTAGCCACAAATAGCGCATCAAAGAGATAAGAATAGCCACACATAGAAACTAACAGACAGAGGAGTAGCCACAAATAGCGCCTCAAAGAGATAAGAATAGCCACACATAGAAACTAACAGACAGAGGAGTAGCCACAAATAGCGCCTCAAAGAGATAAGAATAGCCACACATAGAAACTAACAGACAGAGGAGTAGCCACAAATAGCGCCTCAAAGAGATAAGAATAGCCACACATAGAAACTAACAGACAGAGGAGTAGCCACAAATAGCACCTCAAAGAGTTAAGAATAGCCACACATAGAAACTAACAGACAGAGGAGTAGCCACAAATAGCACCTCAAAGAGTTAAGAATAGCCACACATAGAAACTAACAGACAGAGGAGTAGCCACAAATAGCACCTCAAAGAGTTAAGAATAGCCACACTTAGAAACTAACAGACAGAAGAGTAGCCACAAATAGCGCCTCAAAGAGTTAAGAATAGCCACACATAGAAACTAACAGACAGAGGAGTAGCCACAAATAGCGCCTAAAAGAGTTAAGAATAGCCACACATAGAAACTAACAGACAGAGGAGTAGCCACAAATAGCACCTCAAAGAGTTAAGAATAGCCACACATAGAAACTAACAGAGAGAGGAGTAGCCACAAATAGCACCTCAAAGAGTTAAGAATAGCCACACATAGAAACTAACAGACAGAAGAGTAGCCACAAATAGCGCCTCACAGACAGAGGAGTAGCCACAAATAGCACCTAATAGACAGAAAAGTAACCACAAACAGCGCTTCACAGAGAAAAGAGTAACCACAAAAGCGCCTAACAGACTGAAGAATAACCACAAATAGCTTTTAGTTTAGGATAACCATGATGCCAATAACTCCCCCAGGCTATTTGTGTTCTGTAAGTGTGCCAGATCCCTTTGTATCTAACTCATCTATTTCTTGTAAAAGCATTTCAACTTTATTTTTCATGTCATCAAGTTTATTCGTTCCAAGATCTTCTTCGTCTACATACCGAGCAAGCGCCTTCGCTTTCTTTTTTAGTTTCTCTTTATGTTTTTCAGGGTGCCTGATGTTATAAATGATATTGCTCAGAGATCTAAGCTCAAGTAAAACTAGGCCATCAATTTTTGCCTGAATTTGAGCAATGACGTGAACCTTATCTTGATTTGTTTTTTGAAGTTTAAAATTATTTTTTAGATATTCTAGACAATCCTTCAAATTAACTAGATTAGGATACTTAGAGCCATCCTCATCTATAGCTTTTAAAACATCGATAGCCTTGTCTGTAATTGTTGCTCCATCTGATACAATCAGCTGAAGTTCTTTTTTCAGAGAAAGAAGTTTTCCATTAATTTCTTTCTCAAGCTCAGTCAGATGATTATTCAATATCATATGTTTTCTCCTGCGTTCATTCATTTGAAATTTTTTCTCTGTATATCTACCCTTTTTACTTGATATTTTTTTCATTTCATTTTTAAGGCAATAAACTCCGTATATCTATGTAATTCATATGTGTTTGTGTTATGAAACAAAACAGCTCTGTACTGACATGTTTGTAGTAATTCTCCAAGATCCGTTTTTTGTTCTTTGCACCATGTCTTAAAACGTTCTTGACTCTTGTCAGCATTAGGCAAATTTTGTTCATTATCGAAGTTGTCTCTGCGAGTAAAAATTAAAATTGTGTATTCAAACATTGCATCTCCAAAAATATCGGTTAATACCTTAATCCCGTTCTGTTCTTCAAAACTATATTTATTGGTAATATTTAAAACAATCAGCAATGCATCAAAGCCTTCTGGACATACATCAAATGCCTTTGTCATGTATTTCCTTGCAAATCTAGCGTTTTCAATATCCTCTTGATGTTCGGTGTCGTTTAACCCAGGTGTGTCAACAACACACATCTCTTTTCCAAATCGTTTGGTTTTGTAACTCCATACACATTTAGTGCCCGCAGTTGAGGCATCAAAAGATTTGAAAACAGTTTCCCCTACTAAGGCATTTCCCGAAGAACTTTTCCCATTTCCAGCTTTTCCTATGAGCATGTAATTTATCGTTGAATCGTTGCTTGCTTGTGTCTTTACACTTTTGGTTGGACCAACCGAAAAATTGTCTTCTTTTTCAGCATACTTAGAATTAGACTTTCCCATTTTTTTTGGCACAATGAAACCTGGAAAATTATTTTGAAAATGCAAGTTATATAAAACTGAAACACAAATTATTGACATACTTAACGTTATTAATATATTATTGAAACATTGGACGAGGTGATGCGTAAAAATAGTCCTGCCATTTTAAATACTAACTTTTTGGGGGGTTTCAATATTCTGATATCTTTTCATATCAACCCATTCTGTCATAGCATAATTACCGACAGGAATGTATTTATTTATTTATTTTTTTACAAATTTGCTTAGTTCTCTCTCCCTACATATCAATATCTTCTCCCTAATCAACTATGAACTTAACCTTTTTCAATTCTTCTCCCAAACATACTTTTCTGACACCCAATGAATTAACCTTAATCCGCGCCATCTCCTAAATCTCTACTGCGCCATGTTTCCTTAATTTGAGCGCTCATTTAAAGCTGATCTTAATTTAATCTCATCACGCTAAATTGTTTATGAAGTGGATACTGTGCAGTTGTTGCACAGTGATGTGTAGTTTAGAATATGCAGAACTTAATTTGACGTAGTTACCAGTAGCACCTGCCTTAGATGTTCATCGCTCAGAGAGTGTTTTTGTTTCTTCTTTTGACTTGGTGTTGGTCATTTTAGGGAATGCAGCTTTACTGATGCAGGGTGCATCCAAAATTGGTTAAAGTTATATAGCAACTTTGCCATAGTTGTTGAAATCCATCAGAAAGAACACACGTCAATCAGAATTTATTCAGCTAGGCATTCTTGTGTTTGTTTATAAAGAGAAATACTTTCTAGAATTACACGTACTGTCTCTCACAATTCCTAACTGATTGAATTGAACTAACTACCAATTTACATATTGTACGTCACATACACGGATATCTGAATGCAAGGTACGTGTCCCCAACGTCAAAACTATACAGAATGGACACACTCTCCCATACCTGGCCAGAATATCTGTTTGAATAGCATGATACCATAAATGATCCACAGTAGTTATTCTATTTGACTCCTGTAGTACCCCAGCTACCCTCTCAATTAATCTGACCTGAAGACTTTCCTATCATAACTGTATCACCCAGCAAAGAGCAGTCGCGGTGCTCACCCATCTATTTCATCGAATGTGGTCCCGTTGGTGTGGTCAATGAGTGTTTACAATTAGCAAATAGCCACACTTCAAGTTGCTTTTGGTTTCCTGATTCATCATTTCCTTATTATATTCGATACCCCGCCATGCCACCCCTGTACACTCAACAGATAAGACAGTTTCCTATTTTATGTCAAACAGGTTCCCAAATGTTACCTCTGTTGATGTGCTTAACATACTGCTACTCATCAAGCCATCCCACTCCTTAGATTTTGTGATCGTCCCCTTTTTCCATATTTCAACTTCTCCTGATCTCTGACACGATTTCCTAACAATAATAAATCGATAAACTTGGTTTGAAAATATTTGCACCCTAAAGTGTTTTACTTTTTACAAACATCATAAATATGTCTTAAACTGAGGCGGCTAATTTTAAAATCGGCTTGCAGGCCACATGAGATACATGGGTTTGACAGCACTGGTTTATCAAAGCATTTTTTTTGTTTGAAAATAAGAATTATTTATTATAGATGCGAGTACCAAAATTGCAGTCAATGCAAACTTCAGTGTTGAATTCAAGTTGTTCAAGTTATATTTTATGTACCCTTGGAAAATTATTGGATGCGTAGATCATTGTTTTCCAAATTCGTGATTTTCCTTATATGACCTTCACAAATTGAAAAATAATGATTTTGCACTTCGGATGATAGTTTGTCCGTCGAAAGTCGATCATGACCACTTTTTTAAAACGGCTTGTTATTGGACTGGCACTGTCTGTGGGTGCGCAGTAAGCTGATCTGGCCGATTCTGGCACGAAATGTTCTGGTGCAGAAGGTGCAGGGGAAGGATGGGACAACTCCGGGTACAGGGTTAACTCGTGCTTTACTGGCTTGCTTTTTGTGTTCTGCAGCCACTGTTCTATCAGCCTCGTGTTACATTGAGCCCTTGTATATGGAAGAGCAAAACATGTCTAAATTCTTTAAGAACTGTTCCCATATGTCTGTGTAAATTTGAAATCCTTATACAGATGCTTTCAGTGAGTCTTTGAAGCGTTTTTTATGTAGTCCCAGCTAACCACAACCCTGTTTGAGTTTACCATCAAATATTCTTTTGGACAAGCGATTGTCTGACATTTTCGCAACATGGCCCGACTAGCGAAGCTATAACTGCTTTAACAAGGTGTGTATGCTGGGAGACCTGTTTGTGCGAGTACCTCAGTATGAGATCTTTTCCTGCCATTTCATTTTGAGGAGTTCTCGGAGGCTCATCGTGTGAAAGTGGTCTATTTCCTTGCATGACGTAGATATACTGTTTATGTTTTTCATACTTATAGTAGCGCTAGAATCATAGCTACCTTGTAAACCTTTTTTTTGATTTAGGTGCTGATGCCTCTCATTAACCATAAATTCTTCGTTAAACCTATATTATTTCCGGGGAAAACTCAAAACGTATCCAATATTCTCAACAAAAACCAAATATCTCCATGCACCAATGTACGTTTCTTTACTCTACAATTACAAGAACCAGTCCCAACTTTGACATGTTAAGCCCCGAATACCCCTATATACCCATTTAACTCCAATAATCCATTAGGAACCAGTCACAAATTAGCCATGTTATACATTGACGACATAACAAGTTACACTCAAATACTGTCAGGAACCAATGTTTTTGTTTTAGGTAGTCAGCAATACGAGTGAAAGACCACAGTGCCTTTTATACCCTAGACATTGGTAGCGTAACACAAACGACGTAACCCAAAACTCCAACAGGAACCGGCGCTGAATTAGACATGCTATAACATGGTATCCTCTACATTACAACTTACCTACAAACTATACCAGGAAGCAGTCTAAAACTAAACTTAGCCATACACTGACCCTTTGCATACCTAATTACCTCCAAACTCCATCAGAAACAAGTGTAAACGTATTCCATGCTATACCATGAATACCTAAAGATACCCAATTACCTCCAATCTCAATCAGGAACCAGTCCCAACTTAGCTATACGCTGACAACCACTACATAGCCACTTGCATACAAATGCCACCAGGAACAAATCCCAAATGAGCCATGCTCTACCTTGACAGCATCTACATAACCAATTACCTCCAAGCTCCATATTTAATTACTAGCCACCAAAATATACCTCACTAGCCTCTCATTCTTACGTTTTACTCTGGTATACTTTGTATTCTCTCAACCACCCGCACTGCACTCACTCAAATAACTTTCTTTTGAACTGAACCAAATATCTATACATAATTAAATTATTGCATTGTTGTTGTTTTTTTCATATTGCCTTATTTTCCTTGTATTTCCTCAAACAGATATTAAACAAAGTTACTTATATAAATTTACAAGTGACTTACTTTCAAAGAATACAAATGGCTTAAATGTTTCACGTAGTCAGCAATACGAGTGAAAGACCACAGTGCCTTTTATACCCTAGACATTGGTAGCGTAACACAAACGTTTACTAAAAATTTTCTTGGGAAAAATGATCCGTTAAATTTACGATTGTTCAGATATGGTATATAATATAAACCTATGTAGGAGTTTCCTAGTTAGCAAGCAGAGACAAGAAACCCTTTCAGGCAATGCCGGCTATTTTCAAGGCCATAGATTTATTACGGCGTTATATCCTCTAGATAACGTTGCTCGGAAACACACAAACAATGGTGATAAGGTTTTGAAAGTAAAATAAATAAACTACAATTCTTAGATCAATTCCTAGAAAAAGTGTTTTTTCAGGAAAGCAAATTTAGCTCAAGGTGAAAGATTTAAAATGTGATAACAACATTTTAATAATTATGTATGCGCGTGTGTGTTTGTGTTTGTGTGTGTGTGTGCATGCGTGCGTGCGTGTGTATATGTGTGTGAGTGTGTGTGTGTATGTAAGTGTGTGTGTGGTTGTGGGTGTGTGTGGGTGTGTGGGGGGTTGAGTTGGGGTTGGGTTGGTGTGTTGGTAGGTAGGTAGGTAGGTAGGTAGGTAGGTAAATAGGTAGGAAGGTAGGTAAGTAGGTAGGATTGAAGGTAGATAGGTGTGTAGGTCTGTAGGTAGGTAGATGGGTAGGTAGGTAGGTGTGTAGGTAGGTAGGTAGGTAGGTAGGTAGGTAGGTAGGTAGGAAGGTAGGTAGGTATGGATTGATGGATGGAGGGATGGATTGGTGTACGTTCGTATGTATGTGTGTATGTATTGTTAAGAAATATTGAATTATTATCATTTTTTTGCAATGTAATTCACTTTGAAAATGTTGCCTTAAGATAATGGTTCCAGATTTTTTTTTCCATTTTCACACCAATTCAATTTTTGTGTACTAGTTTTTAGAAAAATTTCGTTTCTTTTGAAAAATTGTCAATTTGTGTGTGTGTTTGTATGATTTCTTTCCTTTTTTTTCTTTTCTTTTTTTTTGGGGGGGTGGGGGGAGATCTTGAGTAAATGAAAGAGTCTTACAATTATCGCCATCAATTAATTATTTATTCATTTAAATGAGAAAGTAATAATAGAAATTCAAAATAGACTTTTTAAACAAATTTATGATGCCTTCTGTGAATATTTTCTTTGTTTTCTTGTACTGTTATAATATGATTTATTTCAAAAATGACCTGTTTCAAATAGCCATAGAAAATCTATAGACAAAACAATATTTTATCTCTTACTTTAGAAATTGTAAATTTTGAAAAACAAATAAATGCACATTGATAACTATTACACTAATGTTTATATTTGTTAATCTTTTTCAAAGCCAATAACTGTTTTCATTCATGTAAAAAAAATAAATATTTTAAACATTTAATCATTTATTAAATAATTTGAAAAAATATATATTTTCAAAATTAAATAATGAAACGACAATACTATTAAGACACAACCAAAGATAAAAGGAATTATGCAAACCAATGCATGGTCAAGGGAAACTAAATTTCAACTTTTAAAAAAAATATTTTTCTAACCGGTTAACTGTAGAAAGATGCAAAAATAATCTCGCGTATGCGTCAAAATGCAAACCATCATTTTGATTCAAACAAAATTTGTGCTTCCGATGGGCTCTCGATTTCGTCACTTTCCCGTATAAAAGTGGCAGCGTTGAAACATTTTAATATGAAACAAAGCGTTTGATGTAAGTAATTACAATGTTTGTTTTTTGTTGTAGTTTTTTTTTTTTAAACAGACAAAAATTATTATTTTTCCTTTATTATGGTATATGTAGTTGGGCTATATAGATTAAATGGGCGAAACAAAGCTGGGGAATAAAAGCATACCCGTAGGTGGAATCCACTGCCAGAATGAATTTATAGCTAAGCTTGGTGGGGGAAACGAAGTCGTTTTCGGCCATGCACTCCCGTCCCCTCAATGGACGCTTGAAACGCTACCCTTACTCCCAAACGGATATAATTAACTAAACACAACTAGTCAAAACACATAGGTCTAACGGGGCCATAAAGCTTTTCATAGCACGACTCGAATGATAGGATTTACTCAGAGCGGTGACGGGGGCAAATGGCGCAGAGGACGGACTAGTAAAACTGTTATGGCGACCCTGTCCATGTGAAGAACATGGGATTTTTAAGGTTACCGCAAATTTGAACGAAAGAAATTTCGTCGACGGAAAATTGATCGACGTTAATTTGATCGAACGGAAATTTGTTCGAACCTTTTTTTCAGTTCAGACGTTAAAATTTTCGTCAAATTTCTTTTTGAACGCACTATACTATATAGTAAAACAAAATAATGCGTTGAAAAAGAAATTTCGATCAAATTTCCGGATACAGATTTTTAATCATTTAATTAACTATTAAATGCCTTTCATATGACAATTTTGACGCATTATTTTGTTTTACTATATAGTATAGTGCGTTCAAAAAGAAATTTGACGAACATTTTAACGTCTGGACTGAAAAAAAGATTCGACCAAATTTCCGTTCGATCGAATTACCGTCGATCAATTTTCCGTCGACGAAATTTCTTTCGATCAAATTTCCGGTAACCAGTATTGAGAGTAGGGGACAATTTGGTAGACCTCGTTTTTTGAAACTTAATGACGTAGGCGTGTGTTTTCTTTTGTGTGCATTTGGTGCGTACGTGATTCAGTGCACGACGAAAAAAAAAAGGGGGGGGGGGGGGCGCGATAGAATAATACGGGGTGCAGTGAATGAGGTTGCATTACCGTTTAAAAACGTGGCGAAAAACTACTTTTCGTCAAATATATCATATTTTTGTAAGTGAATATTTGTTTGTTTGTGGCTTTGTTCCTCATTCGTTTCTACATGGATTGATGGATCTTGATAAGATAAGATTCTTTCTTGATCCAAACAAATGGAGATATTTTTTTGATTGCATTGTACATTTTCAGCACATAAATAAAACAGGTTGAACACCAATACATCCACATTAAATTATTTCACTAGTGAAACAGCCAGTTAGTGAATTCTCTTAGCCATATCAGGGGCTTATTAGTTCTCATTAAGATTTGTGAACTGTCGATAAAGCTTCATTGGCCATAAGGAACTCTTTGAGGTTTATGAACTTTTTTAAACTTCCCGTTTGGGGCCGGGGGGGCCATGAATTTTTTTTTTTTCCTTTTTTGAGTTATATAATTAAAACGACCAACAAATACTACTAGATGAATATCAGGATTCCACATGAAAACTGGGAGAAGGGATCCCAATGGGATCGGCATCACGGTGGGAAACGGGATCCCACAGGGAACATGATGCACCGGGATCGGGTACCCAACAGGTTCGGGATCCCACCAGTTTTGAGATTCAAATGTATCGGTATTTAACAGGGATCCCACCCTCGACTGGATCTTACCAGAAAAAGGGATCCAATGAGATTTGCAACCCAAGGGAATCGGGTTCACACCGGGATGGGGATCACATTGTCGAACGAAATGTTAACAAAAGGTTTTTTTGTTTTTTTACATGTGTGTTTTTTTCTTTCTCAAAATGCAATCCCAGGTATATTAGCTAATGTATATGTGCGTGTGTATGTATAAGTGAACATTTGTGGGTTTGTTTGTTCCGCATACGTTTTTACATGGGATGATTGACCTTGACCAAACTTGTCACATCATATAATTATCATAATCTGGAAGAAACTTGGGTAGTGGGGTGCGAATTGTTTTTTTTTTCCTTATATGAGTTATATATTAATAAAATTAACATCAAATACTCCTACATGAATAGATGGCTCTTGGCCCAAATTAGTACACATACACTTGATTATTCATATCCAAATACCAAAGGGAATTGAAATCATAATATTCAGTCCTTTGGGGCCGGGGACCCCGTTTCATTTTTCCTATTATGAGCTATAGAATTATCAATAGGCTTAGCACTATAGGTTATATTAAGCGAATTGATGGATCTAGGCCTAGGTTGGTAGCAATAACTTTCATAGTTCTTATTGAGATATCGGTGTATCTAAATCTAATACTATCCAATCCATTCAGGACAGGTCTAGAATGATCCAGAAAGTTCGATAATTTTTCAAAGCTATTTTTACGGCTTTTTAAAATAGATTTAACGGGACACATTTTAAATTTTAACTCATCTCTGGCAAAACTAAATCAGTACAATTAGAGAATGGGCCAGCGCCGGGGCCCCCTTTTCACTTAAATGTAAAAGTGTATTAAATAGACACGAACAATCTGTGTCAATATAGCAATATATATTAAGCTTTAAAAATAATTTTACAAAACTTAAATGTACTATAGCTACTATTTGCTTCATTTCCCACTGCTTAACTCTAGTAGGAAATATTAGAACTAGATATGCTGAAGCTTAAACTGAAAGAAGAGGAAAAAAATATATATTTGGACCATTTATCCCGTCAGCGATGCCAGAGACTATTCTGAGCTCGGATCGGACTAGCAGGCCACCTAGGAACTCACCCTGACCCACCACACCCCTAACCAGATGATGAGATGGTCCTAGTTTATTTGAAGGACGAACAACAACAGCATAACGGTAGAGTTGAAAGTGCTGTAATATAGACGGAAGTTAGGTTCTAAACCGCGCTATCTCCTAAACCTCTACTGAGCAATGTTTCCTTAATTTGAACACTCGTTTAATAATGATTTTATTTTCATCTCATCACTCCAAAATTTTTTATGCAATGGATACTATGCAGTTGTGACACAGTGATGTAGTTTAGAATAAGCAGAGCTTAATTCGACGTAGTTACCAGTAGCACCTGCCCTAGATGTTCACTGCTAAAAGCGTTAGGTGTTTTGGACTTTATTTTGGTCATTACAGTGAATTTAGTTTCACTGATTCAGAGTGCTTCTAAAATCATGGTCAAAATTCGAATTGCAACATTGCCATAGTTGTGGAAATTCATCATTAGAAACACAATTCATGCAGAATTTATTTAGCTACGCATTCTTGTGTTCGTTCATAAAGAAAATACATTCAAGAACTACCCCAACTGTCTCTCACAATTCCTAACTGACTGAATTGAACTAACTGCCAAGCTACTCATTGGACGTCTCATACTCAGATCTCTGAATACCAGGTACTTGTCCCCAACGTCACAACAATACACGATGGACACACTCACCCATGCCCTGGTCAGACTACCTGTTTAAAAAGCAGGGTACCGTAAAAGCTCCACACTGCCCAAAAAATGGTCATTCTATTGTGACACCCTTAGTATCCTAGCTGCCATCGCTGTTACTCTGACACGAAGATTTTCCTGGAGTAAAGTTGCGGTTTTCGCCCATCTATTTCATCTAACTTGGTCACGTTGGCAGTGTCCAGGAATGTTTACAATGACCTAACAACAAGTTACTTTTGGTGTCCCTATTCATCTTTTTCAGCGTCGTCACCAATTATACCTGGCACACCGCGACGCCTTACCAGACAAGTAGCAGAAAGGAAAAAGAAAATGGTATTGAACACTTTGTTTAATAAAAAAAAAAAAGAAAACTGCAAGAGTTTTTCGTGGGTAAGAAGGAATATGGGATTTTGACACGCAGCTCCCACAAAAATAGTGCATCAAAAGACTGGCGATGTTACAATTGGGCTAATCAATGCGCAGTCATCTGTCTCTCTATGTTCAGAGTTCACGTGCGCCCAACAGGCAGCGGTGAGACCTCTCGAACATTTTCGCACATCGGAGCCCCGTGAGCAGGCTATCATAGCATGGAAATGAGCGCTATATAAGTACTCCAATCAATCAATCAATCAATCCCATTTTATGTCAACCAGGTAAAAAAAAATCGTTGCTCTGCTGATCTGCTTAACATTAATTACTGCTACTTATCAAGCAATTGCACCCCCTTAGATTTTGTGATCGTCCACCTTTTCCATGTTTTAGCTTCTGCTGTGTTCTGTTTAAAAATAGTTGCACCCTAAAGTGTTTTACTTTTTTGACACACATCATAAAAAAATGTCTTAAACTGTGGCGTCCAATTTTAAAATCGGCTTGAAAATGTTGGATATTTTTCCCGACGTATATACAATCCAATTATGGTGCCAGTGTCATACATACACTGAATTCACTTTAGATCTGGCGTGCACCAGGGGAATCTTTTGGAACAAGATTATATTCAATCCTACATTGTAACATTGAATTATCGAATAATTTGTTATGGACTGAGCAATAACTTACCAGACATTTCTCGACATCGATACTTAAGAAAATCGTATTGAGAATTTCATTTTGTAACTTATTCGACTAGTGATTTTCAATTGTTCACATTTTCTCAGAATCTCTCCCCCGACGGACTAAATAGACCCATCAAATATATATGTATACAGATGACGTCATCGAATTGAGCTGTGTAAATAAAGCATCATGTCCAACTAATTTTAAATATATTTTGTAGTTATTAAATGTTAGCCACACAATATGTGTATAGATTGTTAAATTGTATCTGCTGCATTTAAAGTGACATCTTAGTGCGAGTATTTTTTCCTCTACTCAAGCAGCGTAACAAAGGGAGCGGTTGAGGTTGGGGGGGGGGAGAGAAAAGAGGGAACCGATGGTTTATTTGCCTGCAAAATTTGTCTAAATGTTATTTACCGTGTTATTTGATATTAAAACAAAATTACTGGCTAGTATACTATTTTCACAACTGTGACATTATACAGTAAATCTATCAAGCTGTTATATTTCGTTGAAAAGGTTGTCGCAATGCTCGGAGACTCCCAGTGATGTCTGGGTCAATGTTGAGTCTCCCAGCGATGTCTGGATCAATGCTGAGTCTCCCAGCAATGTCTGGATCAATGCTGAGTCTCCCAGCAATGTCTGGATCAATGCTGAGTCTCTCAACAATGTCTTCGTAAACTTAAACATAAATTATGATAAATGCTTGCTATTTTCAATTTCATTTAGCAATTATTACGTAAAAAAATAGGTCTTGTAATTTTTTTCAAGCGTCTCTTAATGCAATATAAGTTAGACTCTTGATGTCAAATAATATTTAGCACGTGAAGCTTTAAATTGTTTATTTAATTTCAGCATGCATATCATCAGCGATGCAACTAATCGTTAAATATCTTGTTAAATAACCTAGCCTTTCCACAATCAGTCTAATCCTTACACGTTAAGCTAACATACCTGACAATTCCATAATCGGACTAATCCTTACATGTTCAGCTTACTTACATAATATTAACAAAATTGGACAAAAGATTACACATTAAGACCAGCTTTCACCGAGGCATTTTCAAGTTCCTTGAATGCTTTGATTTATATCATTGCTATTTCTTCCAGGTTGGGCTATTTGGTCCGCATATGCCAGTTACTGCAGAGGTTGGCTATATAAAGTGCGTAAATTTTGTTGTTCTATTTTGTTTGTATGGAAGTAGTTGGTGAGATTTCCACCGGTGCTTACACGTATGTTTCTCATAACGATACTTCCAATGTCATGTTTAACAGGGTACATGACTCTCCTTGTACGAGTCGCTGTTGAATCAGGAACTCCCTCGAGTACAATCCCTGTGCTTTTGATTCTGCTTTCTTCTAATGAAAATGAATTGTTTCATAACTTTATTTTAGTTAAAAATATTTTATGACACAATTTAAAAAATGGAACGGAAATATTGAAAAAAACGACAACTTGTATTGTAAATGTGTATTCTCCTTCGAATTGTTAATAATCGAATTATTTACTTAGATTAAATTACATCTATTTAGTTCATGTTAAATAGGATTGATACATAAATTATTTCTTAAACTATCTTTTGAAAAAAAAAAATCTTAAAAAACAGTAATAATTGTTTTAGTACATTTTTTCTGTCTTAAATTTTTTTTTTTTCTCAGTATGATTTGGTTGATAAGCCGTTTTTTGTTTTCAAAGTCGTCTAACACATTTTCTTCTCACATAAGAACGCATGTTCTAAATTACAAGGCTCATCACTCAGCAGCTTTAATACTGGCATTTTGGCTACGCAATCTTGCTGGTCCATAAAATTGTCCGGTTCGCCCTCGCTGAAGATCTGTGATTTTAACGAGTCCGTCAGGTTAGCGCCAGTGATCCAAACAAAATGTCCCTCTTTATCTATGTCGTCCAGCCCTACCCACACGTAGTGATTCAAGTTTATGACGCTGTACATGATCGATAACTTCTCGACGCTGTCGGCCACGTAGAGGTGAGAGTCTAGACATTCACAAAACTTCTGGGCGTCGAGGTAGCTCAGTAACGTATGGGAATAGTAGGCTACTTGAGTTGTAACAAGGCCGTTGCTTACAATACTTTGTTGATTAGAACAAGAAATGAATAATTAAATAGACACTTTTGTTTACAAATTTGTTTACAAATTCTTATTTCATCACATTAAAAATGTATTTGTATGATGCGATTGTTAATGTTTTCACAATCATTATATCGGTTACACTTCAGTTTTAAACTTAAACGCTAGTTCAATTCGATTCATTGTAAAAGTTGAAGCAAAATCGTCTGAACCCATTAAAAACCTATTCATATAAAGGAATATATAATTTTCACTATGGCGTATGTTCCAACAACAAAAAAAAGTAAAAATACATTTAAAAAGAAAAGAAAGAAAAAAGTAAGATTAAGGAATGTAGAAAACAATATTTTCGATCCTACATTCCAGATAAATTTCACTTAAACAAATTTGGAATCATTTCGGGGGGGGTAGAGGTTTTCCAATGATTTTCTTATGTTAACAACAAGCTTTTGACACGCTAAAAATCGTTAGTTGACACATCTGCCAAAGCCCAATATATGTTCTTTCTATTAATACTAGCGAGAACCCGGCATGCGTTGCAATGCCACCCAATGAAAAAAGTGCTTGTGTTTTAATGAAGTTTGAAAGCAATTTTTAAATAGAAAATATTTATTGTTTTTTTCCGTCTAGTGCGTACACAAATAAATTAGAAGTTTTTTCGACGCGTGAGCAGGCAACATACAGCTGTCCACGTGAGAAGCATGGATTTTCAAAATTTAGTCCACACACTTGTAGCGATTGATCCACCCATGCAGTAGCTCTGTTTTAAATTATATTTAGATAGCTTAAATATTTATTAGTTTTTTAAATAAGGCCTCCGGCCCCAAACGCAAAATTGTAAAATGATTGTACTTATCTCACACACAAACTGAAATGTCGCTTGTATTTGATTGATTTCTAGCCACCCATGCAATGGCACTGGTTGAAATTATATTTGTATAGCTCATATAAGAAAAAAAGTTATTTAGGAACCCCGGTCCCAAAAGGAATATTTCAAAATGGAAAAGCTAATTCAGAACCCTTTGCTGCGCACAACAACTTACCATAATATTATCGCAATCGGATGAAAGGTAAAGGAACGCATACGGAAATTATATTTAGCTCATAAAAGGGGGTGGGGGGATTTAGGGCCCCGGTCCCAAAACGGAATATTGTAAAATGTGTGTAATAATACAGAAACATTTGCGGGCGTGTGTACAACAATTCACAAAATTTTTATCTCTTTGGATTAATGGTATAGAAGCGCATACTGGACATACATACATATATTATTATATATATATTTATAGATATAGTTTACCGAATAAAGATAACTTTTTCGCAACTATTCAAGGATGATCTGTCTGTCTGTCTGCCTCTCTGTCTGCCTATATGTCTGTCTGTCTCTCTGTCCCTCTGTCTCTCTGTCTGTCTCATGTCTGTCTCTCTGTCTGCACTATTTTTCTATCTGTCTCTCTGTCTCTATCTCTGTCTGTTTCTCTGTCTCTCTGTCTGTTTCTTTGTCTGTATCTATGTCTGTCTCTCTGACTGTCTGTCTGTCTGCCTCTCTGTCTGCCTATATGTCTGTCTGTCTCTCTGTCCCTCTGTCTCTCACTGTCTCTCTGTCTGTCTCATGTCTGTCTCTCTGTCTGCACTATTTTTCTATCTGTCTCTCTGTATCTATCTCTGTCTGTCTCTATGTCTCTCTGTCTGTTTCTCTGTCTCTCTGTCTGTTTCTTTGTGTGTATCTCTGTCTGTCTCTCTGACTGTCTGTCTGTCTGCCTCTCTGTCTGCCTATATGTCTGTCTGTCTCTCTGTCCCTCTTTCTCTCACTGTCTCTCTGTCTTATGTCTGTCTCTCTGTCTGCTCTGTTTTTCTATCTGTCTTTCTGTCTCTGTCTGTCTCTCTGTCTTCCTGTCTCTCTGTCTGTCCCTATGTCTGTCTGTCTCTATGTCTGTCTCTCTGTCTCCATATCTGTCTGTCTGCCTGTCTCTTTGTCGGTGTCTCTGTCTGTCTCTCTGTTTCTCTAACTTCTCTCTGTTTGTATGTCTGTCTGTCTCTCTCTGTCTATATGTCTGTCTCTCTGTTTCTCTGTCTTTCTCTCTGTCTCACTGCATGTCTGTCTATCTCTGTCTATCTGTCTCTGTCTGTGTGCCTGTCTGTCTCTCTGTCTATGTCTGTTGTCTCTCTCTCTGTATATGTCTGTCTTTCTCCCTGTCTCTGTCTCTCTGTCTGTCTCTCTGTTTTTCTCTCTGTCTGTCTCTCTGTCTTTCTCTTTGTCATTATGACGGTCTTTCTTTCCGTCTCTCTGTCTGTCTGTCTCTCTATCTGTCTCTATCAGTCTGTTTGCGTGTGTCTCTGTCTGTCTCTCTCTATGTCTGTCTCTCTGTATCTCTGTCTGTCTCTCTGTCTGTCTGCCTCTCTGTATGTCTGTTTATCTGTCTGTATGTCTCTATGTCTGTGTGTCTGTCTCTTTGTCTGCCTCACTGTCTATCTGTCTGTTTGTCTATCTATCTATCTATCTATCTATTATCTATATATCTATCTATCATCTAACTATCTACCATATACCTGCCTTCATGCCTACCTGCCTATACGCCTACCTGCCTGCCTGCCCACCTGCCTGCCCACCTGCCTACCTACCTACCTATCTACCTATATATATACTAATATATATATATACTATATATCTACCCATCTATCTACCTACCTATCTATTTACCTACCTACCTACCTACCTAACTACTTATCTATCTATCTACCTACTTACCTAACTACCTATCTATCTACCTACTTACCTACCTACCTACCTATCTTTCTACCCATCCTTCCATCCATCCACCCTTTCATCCATCCATTTATCTATCCATCCACTCGTCTATCTATCTATCTACATATGTATCCATCTATCTATCATATATCTGTCTATTTGTCTGTCTGTATGTATTTCTGTATATCTCTCTATCTAATAAAATCTCTATTTTGAAAATTAAATTTTCACTTGTGTAAAATGATTGTGTTTTGATATTCATCGGTGTAGTTATGTTTTCTTAATAGGTAAAATGAGAATATAGCATCTATTTTTTACAACTGTAATGTTACTGGATTGAAAGATATTGCCATCTAAGTAAAAATCTATGAACTCAATTTCCTACCCCCGATATGTATGTATCGAAAAAGGTTACTTATTTATCAAATTTATTCTGAGACTAATCGTGTGCTGCATTTGTGCAAAATGGATCTATCGTATTAATCCCCCCCCCCTTTTTTTTCCAACAGAGTTAGTTAAAAAAACATAATCATCCACTCGATTGTAACCCCCTTAAATATCCAAAAATATATTAATTTTTTTTGCATATAATATGCTTTGTTCCTATTTAGATGAGAGATAAGCAGTGGCGTAGTGAGGGGGGTCAAGGGGGGCATATACCCCGGGCGGTACTCACAAAGGGGCGCCAAATGGTATATTTTATTATAATATTGTATGGTTTTCGAAAAGGGGGGCGCTAAAAAGATATTGGGGGCGCTAAAAAGGTATTGTGCCCCGGGCGCGAGTTAAGCTCGCTACGCCACTGGAGATAAGTGCATTAAAACTGCTATTTGGCTACGTAGTTTTGCTGCTCCAATTTAATTAAACGGCATATTCTTATTAAAATTATTTTTTAATGTAGAGTTTTTACATCAAATGTGATTACTGTGTAATTCTTCATCATATTTTTTTATTGATTTTTTTTTATATAACTTTCAAACGCATATAAAATGCTTAAGATAGTTCCTCATTTGTTTCTTTAAATGTATTTGTAATTTATAATAATAATACTTAAACTTTTGCTAAAATAAAAACGGAAATATAATATTTATTTTTTTGCGCATGTAAATGTATTCGATTTTAATAAAATAATCGAAAATAACTATGATTGTTTTTAAGAATCCGAACGAATTAAAACATTTTTGGCTCTTTGGAGCTACGTCAGCATAGTTCATTCTTCTATATATCTCAAATAAAACTGCTGGACGTTACAAAAAAAAAAGATAATCTCCGTATATATTGGAATAAATGCACCCAAAATAAAACATTACCATTTGCACAACGATGTCATTCAATATTACTGTTGTGCCCGGAAACCTATTTGAACGGTTTGAATGTTTTTTTGTAGGCATCTGTTCATACTATTCAATGTGCTCATACTAGCCAATGTACCCGGCGTTTCCCGGGATGGCATTCAATGGAAAAAAAAGAACCCACCTACAGACTTTTGTGCTAGCATCGAAGTTTTGGGCCGTGCAAACAACACGTAGCAAAAGAAATATATAAAAATTTTCATTTTCTAAAAAAAAATATTCACCAATATCGAAGCTAATTGACACTAATTTTATCAATTGAAATTAAATAAAATGGGAGCCCTAAGTGATCGCCTTTGTCCCTTTGGGATCCAAATCCATGTAGGGATCTGGGTCCACAGTGGGATCCAATTTTCCGGTGTATGTATTCCCCAATGGGATCACTTTCCCTGGTTTTATGCCACTCCTCCGGTTGGATATTGTTCTCAAAAAGGATCTCACTTCCCAGTAGGATCACGTTTCCCGATGTGATTTTATGCCCGAGAGGATCCCTCTCCATGGCGTACACTTAAAGTTATCCCTAGGATAGGGGGTTGGGGATCAACTGTGGACAAAATTCATAAATACGCGTAGGAGCGTATACTGTGATCTAAGCACATAAATAATGGAGTTACAATTTAAAAGTTGTCACAGTTAAATAAATTTAAAATTGCAACGATTTTGGAAAATTCTAGACCGGCCCTGAATCGATTGGATATTACTAATTTTAAATCAACCACCGATATTTCAATACGGACAATTGAGGGTAGTCCAATTACGCTTGGCCTAGATCTATCAATTCACATTGAGCCTATGGTGTTGCCTAAGCCTATTTGTATTTTTAAGCTTATATAAGGAAAAATTAAAGGGGCCCCCGAGCCCCAAGGGAGTAGATATTATGAGGTCAGTACCATACTGTATTTTAATATGGATGAACAAATGTATGTGTACTGATTTGGTCAAAAATACATCCATTCAAGTAGGATTTTTTGTTAGTTGATGTTCACAATGAACTGAGCCCACATTTAAATAGACAGCCAAGAAGACAACATCAAATACAAAAATGGCTCAATGTTAGTTTTAAAAAGATTGCTTCACCTGTATTCTAAATGGTGCAAAAATATAAATACTTGATTTTTTAAAGACAACACATACCGGAAATCGTGGGGCACAGAGCAGGGCTTAACGTATACCAGGTCGTCATCTGGATTTGCTGGGTAGTAGGCACTGGCTCCATGTGAATATGAACAAGATTTTTTTTTGGTGTGAAAAATAACACCCGGACACTGGGGACTTTTTATTAAGTAGAGAAATAAAATGACGATTTTTGAAACGGAAAAAACCCAACTATTTTTTTATCCACATAAAATGACACGTATCCACACAAAATGACTCGTATCCATATAAAATGACCCGTATCCACATAAAATGATCCGTATCCACATAAAATGATCCGTATCCACATAAAATGACCCGTATCCACATAAAATGACATGTTTTCGTCTTGAAAATGAGTTTTTTTTTACTCTCCTTGACATTTATTTCTTCTTAACCCCCCTCTTCAACCCTTTCTCTCTCGCCTTTTATTTACCATTCCCCCCCCCCCCCATCTCTCTCTCACTTTGCCTCTCCCTTGCTATGAATCTCTATTTATTTTTTTTTATTTTTTATTCAGCTGTTTTATCTCTTTTCGTTTATTTTTTAGTTTTAAATTCTTTCTCTTTCTCCCTCCCTTCCTCCCTCTCTTTCTCCCTCTCCCTGGCCTTTTGTACAAACAGTCCGATGCTCTCCTGTAATTGTTCTCCAAATTCTTATTATTTCTGCATGAGTGAACCACACCCCTCATTATTTAGCCTTTCCCACATCAACTAATCTTACTAACCTACTTTAGAAAAACAGTAAACTATCGAGCCGAAACTCATGAAGTCTTCCCCAACGTAGCCTCCGCAAGATAAGATACCAACTGGCCATCACTACTCACCCGGGAGCATTCCGCCCCTGAGACAGCCCCTACCACCCTTCAACTCGATTTGACTATGCGAGTGAGGCGGCACCAGAGGAGGAACACCTGGCCGGCCGGTGTGCTGCTTTCACACAGCAACCGGGGCTGGACTTTCTAGGGCTGGGGTGGATATATTTTACGTCCCTGTATCCCCTTCACACCCTCGGGGGGGGGGGGCGTGTAGGTGTTTCACAGACGCCCTCTAATAGGGTTAACGTGGTTTTCTCGCATCAACTAAATCCCTCTCTCACTCGTCTCTCGTTGGTGTGGAATTATTTTATTACAAAATAACAAGTATATGTGTGAATAAAAATTGTTAAAATGTTGGGCGAGTAGGACAAAAAGGAATGAAAAAGGACATTACGTGATATTTAAATAATAAATTCGTGCCATGTACAGTCTCAACTCTTTAGTGACTATCATAATCGTGTAAAAATTTCATAATCATGGAAAAATATCATAATAATATACAAATATCATGATATATGAAAATAACATAATCATATAAAAATATCATAATATGTGTTAGTGGGAATCCAAATATGGATTACACAAAACATCCACTAAAACTAAAATATGAAAATAAATATATTTTACTGAATCCTTGCATTGTAAAATTTCATAATCCGACACGTTGGACGAAGGTATCCGTAAGTTCGCATTCTCAGTATCACAACGTGAGTATCCACGAACCGAGCCACTGTTGTTTACAATGCAAAAACAAATGTATAGTTCTAGTGGGGAACATTAATTAAAGCTGGTACATATACAATTGATAAGTGTCAATGGACTACGATGAGTCACTTCCTTGTTTTGTCACGTGATACGTAACAGCCATTGGTAGGCTTTCTGCTACACATAACAACACATAATAACAGATAAAAGCTGACCAGCCATTGCCATTATCATTAATTCTAAAGCAAAATGTTTGTCTCCATCAGCACTTCCCCAGTGTTAATTAAAAATTGTATTCTTGAATACACGCGTTTCTTTAAATGACATTCATTAAATGTGACAATAATTAGAATTCAGTTATGATTAAAGGAAGAAAGTTGTTTAAAGAAAAATTTGTGAGCGACTAGTGTGTTGCAGCCAGCCTCCCGGAAGTCTTACTTGTTTTTACACGTATCACGTGACAAAACAATCGACTCATCGTAGTCCATCAAAATGGGGTTGTCCATAAATTATGTGAAAAAATGGTTGTGGTGGGGGTTGGGTTGGAAATGGGGACAATTGTTGACAAGGGGTGTGGGGGTGGGGTTAGATTAGTTGACGTCAGCATCCATGTTTTCCCTATTAAAATTTTATTCGTCAAAATTCACTTGTTGTTGCATTATTTAAACAAATTTAATGAGTATAAATAGTCTATACTTTTTAGGCTTTTAACAATATTAGATCTATTTCTGTGCACTGCTGATGGCTGGTCAGAATGTTAGCACACCTTGTTCGTGCAAGAGAAGTTAAAAGTTGGCCTCTCTTCGCCTGTAGATTCTGTTTGTCGCAAATTGACTAGGGCGGTATGTTTGCGATCGTGTTGCAGGTATGGAACAAGGACAAGGTTAAGTGTCATCTGCAGTCAAGACACATGATATTGATAGAGTAGGAATACGATATTTTGAGGATTAGGGAAAAGTAAGGTAACACTAATAACATGGCTGCTTGAACAGATTTGCAAAATCTGTAGTATCTAGTTTGCATCAGAAGTCTAGATGACATGGCAAGTTCTACAGCACCGACATGGCATAAGAAATTACGACCTGCTCCTCAAGAAACAAAAAAAAAGGATTCGATAATGCAAGTAGCTGCCAGGAGGCAGAGAGAACTTATGACAATTATTGCTCACACCCAAAATGTCTTCTATTTTAAGTGCTGATGGTAGGTTAGGATGATGTTAACTTATCTGGTACATCAGTTCCCCAAGAGGAAAAATGTTAAATCACCTTCTATGCCCATTGTTACAATAGAGCAACGCCTGGCCACTCCATGGGAAGATGATGGCAGCTAGAAACTATACTACATTTGTCAGCTATACTGACAATAATCATATTTATACATCCACAAACAATGATATTTAGTCTTTAACAACCTTCTAATTGATTATGCATTATAAAAATTATAAGTAAAAACTTTAAACGTGTTGCTTAACAAGCAAAAAATGGAATAAGATACTTTCCCTACAATAGAATGTCTCATTTAAATAGATCAGCACAAAGTAAAATGCGTTTAGATATATATTTTTTTATTATAAGTCATATTTTTGGTTGAGGGCCGGGTATACAATGTTGTCATAATTACTTAGAGGGGTCATTGAAAGTTTGACAGTTGTTGACAAGGAAATGGGGGGGGGGGGGTAAAAAAATTGTTTAACTTGTTGACGAAATTAATTGATGACCTCTAAAGTGTTTCACCTCTCTCCATTCTCCGCTTAGAATCATGAGAACAAACTAAGACACATATTTTGGTGAAGGTCATGAGATTACTCTCTTATGACCCCGGCTAGTAAACTGGCAACCAGCTCCATCCGGTGAGCTGTGTCATACAAAATGTTCCTCACGTAGGGTTCCCCAACCGCCCTGGCTTCCCCCGGGAAGATCTAGTGAGGGACATTCGGGCAACAGATACGCCAGAGTCTCCGGGTCCAGGCTGCAATGCTGGCAAGTAGGATTCTTTTTGCTATCTAGCCGGCAGAAATATGTGCCTATGGGGCAATGCTCGGTGCGCGTTTAAGTCACTAAGCTTTGCTGCTTGCGGCCTAAACCCCACAATGGGTCTTGTCTGCTAGGAGTCTGCAAGTTTGAATAGACGCCTCTAGCAGTCGTATTGTCTGCCCACTGCCAGTGGTCTGCCAGCCAGTTCTTTATTCCCAAACCAGTCATTGGATGAGGCTGGACAACCCCGGTTTTCGCAAAAGTGTCCGCTTTCTCATTGCCATTGATGTTTACGTGGCCAGGGATCCATTGCATTGTTATCTTGCCTCCTAATTCGCCGATTTTGTACACGTCATCAATGATGACGTCAACTAAGTCAGTGTTACCCAGCCTCTTTCCCAAGATCTTGAGAGCAGATCATGAGTCCGAGAACACGACCACATCGAGCAGATCTTGAGTCCGAGAACACGACCACATCGAGCAGATCTTGAGTCCGAGAACACGACCACATCGAGCAGATCTTGAGTCCGAGAACACGACCACATCGAGCAGATCTTGAGTCCGAGAACACGACCACATCGAGCAGATCTTGAGTCCGAGAACACGACCACATCGAGCAGATCTTGAGTCAGAGAACACGACCACATCGAGCAGATCTTGAGTCCGAGAACACGACCACATCGAGCAGATCTTGAGTCCGAGAACACGACCACATCGAGCAGATCTTGAGTCCGAGAACACGACCACATCGAGCAGATCTTGAGTCCGAGAACACGACCACATCGAGCCTCTCAAGCTCGTTTTCTCTCAGTGTGTCATACACGCTCTCCAGGGCCCTGTGTATAGCCTCAAGCTCTGCATCAAAGTTTGATGCTGTCGTCTCACAGGGTCCCGAGGGTTCTTGACTTTGTGCCCCCCCCCCCCCCCCCGCTGGGTATAGTATGAGCGCACCATACCCAGCAGTACTTTATCTCAGGTTGGCCGATTAGTCCGTGAATCATGAGAACTAGAAGATATGACCCTGTGTTACTGGGGTTATGATTAAATAAGATGAGATTCTTTTATTGATCCAACTAAATGGAAATAATCCTGTATATATATTAATTATTTATTATTAAATTCTATACAAAGTTAAAAGGAAAAAAAGTAAAATTCTTCTCTACTTACTCTTTCTTGCACCAGTCAATACATTGCTGTCTTGTGGCGTAATGCTCCGTGCCTGCCACTGGTTCGTACCCACAAGTTTTCTCATGTACATTTTGAGCCTCCGATGTGTAGATTACAGCGATGCTGACTATGCCTATTTGTTTAGAGAGTTTCCTTATAAAAAGTAGCGAAATGAGAACTATATATTTTGTGAAACAGTATAAACGAACTTTCTTTCTCTTCAGCCAACATTAAACAAAACAAAATGTGTTTTGACGATGTATTCAGTATCTGCACTCGATTTCAGCTATGGAGAATGTTGTTGTTGCTATTGTTGCTGTTGTTGTTGCTGTTGTTGTTGTTGTTGTTGTTGTTGTTGTTGTTGTTTTTTCATCTTGACCCATAACGTTAATCGAGCACTCGTCATGTCTCGTTAAGTGAACGAGGTGTTAAACGGAAAGATTTCTTGTCTATTTGTTTATATCTATAGCGTTTTCATTTAGATGTTTAATTTTGATTTCTCATTTTACAATATTTTTTTTGCAGTATTATATGGGGAAAAATTATTAAAATGGGTTAAATAATTAATTATTTTCATTGTATTTTTACGTGTAACATTGAATACATCAAAAGCTATACATGCTTAACAAATAATTTTTTTTAAATGTTTTTAATAGTCCTCTTCTTCCTCGAAACTCTTAGCAATAAGTTTTTAGTTTCAGATAATTTGCATTTATTTATTTTTTAAATTGCTTATTGAAGAGGGCCGAAACATCCTTACCATTTTTTTTAGTATTTTTTTTTCAAGTCTCTACATATCTTTTTCCAATCTTTAATTTACTTTACACGGCCTGGAAAAAGTCCCCACCATTATGTTATCTTGTAAGAAAAAATACCAACCGATAACAAGGGCAAAAAACCATGGTGAATGAATTCGAGATTTCATGTGTTGAGACATTACCGATACCAAAAATGTAATCTGAAATATATTGTAGTTATAAATAAAACACACAAAAATTTTGAATTAAATACAGTATATCACGTGACACTGTTGTGTCTGTTATATTTAAAATTGTTTCTCATTTGATATACTTGTCATTTCAAGTCTAAGATGGTTTTACTGTTGTGTTTAGAACTTTTAAATGGTAAGAAACTGGGGGAAAATATCTAAAAATATAGTATAAGAAGATCAGTGCGACTATATCTATCTGTGTGTGTGTGTGTGTGAGTGTTTGTTTATGTGTGTGTGTGTGTGAGTGTGTGTGAGTTTGTGTGTGTGTGTATTTTAATTTGACACTTTATAACAAAAAAACGAAAGCAATGGATTGCAACGATAATTTGACAAGGTCATACCTCCTGACTCAGTAGTGGTTCCTGAAGAAAGTGTATCTGTATACCGGTTGCTGCGGTTTTTCCTGTGAAGTTGTCGTTCTTGTAATTACGGTGTGACAGACAGAGCATCCAAAGGCAAGATGCATGTGGTGGAGTTTGTCTCCGTAAGTATATGAGCTTCGGGCTGAGCATGCGCACATGTCATCTCATCAGGTCTAAATATAGATATCTGGCTTGACGATGTATGAACGAAACATACAAAAGTTAAACGTCTAGTGCAGGGTTTCTCAATTGGTAGCGATGGTGTTAGCGCTCGAGCAGACAGGAGATGCAAGGAGGAATTTCAGTTGGTGCCATGAAAAGAGATTGTAAGAACACGGGCAAAATACGCTTAACGTTAGAATACAAATATTTATATATGTTGTTACATTTCAGCATTGACATTTTCCTTTGTGTAATAAAGTCACTAGTATATTTTCTGGGCTCTAGACTTCACTTTGAAGTTGAATAAAAAAAATAATAAATATTATTTGTTCTTCAAAATATTAAAATACATTCTTTATTTTATAGGTGATGCTATGCATTGTAAAACAATTCGTAAGGGGTGCTAGACTAAGTAAAATAGTTCGTAGGGGATGCTAAACTTGCAAAAAAACAATATTGATAGGGGAGTCTAAACTTAGTACAAAAATTCGCAAGTGATGATAGACTCGTAGGGGTCTCTAGGCTAGTCAAATAATTTGTAGATATTTCTGAGTATAAACAACAAGTTTGGGATACACTGGTTCAGTCGGTTGAATATTGCACATTAAATGCATCTTAAGTGTTTGCACTAAGGTGTTCCATTATATTCGTAACAACTAAATCAATAACTGATTTAAAATTCCATTGAACTCACGCGCAAACAACAACTGAATAGATCAGCACGAGACGCCATTTACGCCAGCCAATTCTAATTACCTACATTAAATTTAAATGAGATTTGTTCACATTTTTAGTGTCTCCCTGTGCGATGTGCTTTGTGCAGTGCACACCCATAGCACCCAAAGCCACGATTATATTTTTAACGTTATTTTGGGGGGAAAAGCCGCTAACTCGTGATCCGCTGCGAGCGTCAACAAAATGGCTGATATTATGTAAAACACACCAAGCGGCACCCTATTCTAATAGCGCCCTATTTTAATGGCACCCTATTCTAATAGCGCCCTATTTTAATGGCACCCTATTCTAATAGCGCCCTATTTTAATGGCACCCTATTCTAATGGCACTCTATATTAATGGCACCTTATTCTAATGGCGCCCTGTTTTAATGGCACCCTATTCTATTGGCACCTTATTTTAATGGCACCCTATTCTAATGGCACCCTATTTTAATTGCACCCTATTCTAATGGGCGCCTTATTTTAATTGAACCTTATTCTAATAGCACCCTATATTAATTTACAACCTGTTCTAATCGCACCTTATTTTAATGGCACCCTATTCTAAGGGCAGCTTATTCTAATGGCACCCTATCTTAATGGCACCCTGCTCTTGTATTTACCTTTCATCTATCAACCCAAGCGAGCTCTGTCAAAATAGCAAATTTTTCATTTGTTGCACCCCGAACACCCCCCACCCCCGCTCACACCCTTTAGTGACAGCACAGTTCGTAGGCAAAAAGCTGGGCATATCGGTACAAATGGTCTCAAGGATAGCAGTTGAATTTTTAGCCTACGTATTTGAATGCTACCGATATCGCTTTGAGAAAACAAAAGGAAATTAAATACTATTTCGGCATCTGAAGTTTGGTCTGAAATTGTCATCTGATGATGAATTCAAACAAGATTTTTGTAGCAACAAACAGACAGTTTACGAACTGTTAATTGAATTCTCTTTAAATCATTGTTTTCCATTGATAGTAAATAGTAAATCACGCTTTTGAAAAAGGCTCTACATTTTTTGGACACATATTTTAGCCTATAATGGACACTCCAGCTTAATGTTGAAATAACGTTTTCATAATCAGTAAATAGTGTTGACACAGCACATTTTTTGGGACACATATTTTAGCCTATAATGGATACTCCAGCTTAATGTTGAAATAACTTTTTCATAATCAGTAAATAGTGTTGACACAGCACATTTCTAGAACTGCAAGATTTCTTAACTATGGCCATCTTGAGTGTGATACTTGGAGCTGTATTGAACATATAAACGCATTATATAAAAATCAAATTGAGGAAAATAGAAAATTTCAAGTATTAGTATCTGTGAAATGCACAATCTATGGCACTGCGTGGTAAGACAACTGATTCTGTCAGGGCTATGACGGTTGTTCTGGTTCAAATAAAAATGTGGGTTCAAGCCATAATTCCAAGACAACACTCGAAAGCCTTGTTTGTACTTTGTTGCATCTCATCGTTTGAATCTAGTGATAAAAAAAAATCCCAATCGCATGGAAGCTGTCAGAAATAAATCAAATCAATCACTCTGGTTTTTTTTTTTAAATCTGGATTCGCCGGAATATTTGCCGTAGTCACAACTTCCTGAAGAAGACAAAACTGCTTACCATCTTTTGTCCGTTCTTCCGCGTAGAATGGTCGCAACTAAACAGAAATGAATCCGAAGACCACGTGACACGTGTTACAGCTATGAACGAAATTGACAGCTTGCTGGAAGAAAGTGACAGTTGGTTTGATGTTTCGTTAAACAGGAAGTTCTTATGATGTGTGGTTGAAGTGACAGTTGGTATACGGTAGTTTATTTTTATGAAATCAAACATTATTCAATGGAATAGTCATCCGTCATTTGCTTTCACTCAAGGGAATTTTTTTTTTTAAGTTGTTATTTAGGATTTTAATATTATAATCCTAAAATTAGTCTAGATATGAACACACAATTTGTAATAAGTTTTAACAAATTTAATAAGCGTCTCGTATTTGCAAATTACTTTGTTTAATTTTAACAGTAAATAAATTAGGCACCGTGCCACTGAGTCAACTTTTAATCAAAGAAATAAAATGGCAATAAATGTTGACCCAAGTTGTAAAAAAAAGTGAGACCACTCCAAGTCGATATCAAGTAGAGTCAATTATTCATAAATAAAAGTGACATAGTTATTAGCGTAGGAAAATATATTAGTTGTGCCATTCAATTCATTTGTGTACTAAAATTGTATATTACTCTATATCAAGCCATGCGCGTTTTTTTAAAACTAAGATTTGTAAAGATCGTAACAGAAATAATGTCTGTATTGAAGCAAGTACAATAACACGATGAATACAGAATTATGTTTTTGTCCGCAGTGCGTTCATACGGAGCTGTGTATTATAGTTAGAGAGTATGTGTGTAGCTGTATATATTGTGTGAGAATGTTGTGACGTATTTGGGTAAGGGGAAATGACGTGTTAGTTTAGTTGCTGTTAGGAGTTGTGCATTAATGACCGTTGTACGATAGTGTGTTGATTAGTGTGTTTGGCTGGAACGACTTCATTATTATATATATCCACGATAGATATTTGTTAGAGAATAAAAATTATTGTACAACTAACCGGTTGGTGCTGGTGTATCGATCTTTGTTGTCATTGTTTACACTGGCCCATGAGATGAGGTAGGGGGCATAGCCTATCAAAGTATACATCTATAGTCACGGCTAGATGAACACAAGGATATTGATATCTTACAGCTCTTACAAAAAGATACTAAGATCCAACGTTTTGTCATTGGGGGGGCCTATACATTTAGATTTGTTAATGTCTTACACAAGTTTCTTTAAAAGTTTTCTCAATATATTCCTTCCAAAATTAATGTATTTTTAACGTTTGGCTTTGTCAAGTATCCTGCCTATAAATAACCTCGTTTGGCTGTAACATTATGAGGCTGTCCTTCACCTCTCGACCTCATTTTAAAGCCAACGTGTTTAAGTCAACTGTTGAAGGAAATGGGTATTTTCTGCACTGGTCTAGGCAGTCAATCAGAAACTTGGTTACTACATCTTACACAAATTTAACAACTTATCAAAATGATATTATTTTAAAATGGAGCGACGCTGCGTCAATTTCAACAATTTACAGTTCAAGCCCAGGGTTTGTACGTCCAAATCCTTGTAAAACGGCGCAGCCTACCTTTAGAAACTTCCAACTTTTTTCAACTATCCGAGAGTTGATAATTCCTGCTTGATGTTTCTAAACTCGATTCAAGTAAGTTAAGTATAAAAATAGTATACTCTTCATCTGAATAATTTCTTTCAAGTGTACATAGCTAAACCATGGCAGCCAAATAATTTGAAAGCAGACCTACGTCACGCGCTCTTTTCTCTTCGAAGATACGCTTTTTATTGCCCCAAACGTTTGCACCCTATATGAAGATGTGTTCAAAGGGGTACCAATGACATAATAATAATAAGGCGCCCAATGTGAGAACTAAAATGGCGCCAGTGTCGGGCTTGGGAAGCTTATTTAATAAAATTAATACTTAGAACAACGGCTCAAGCCAAGAAAGGACACACATAGATTTTTTTAAAGAGAAAATATTGTTTATTTAAGATTTAATCTTAAAAAAATAAAATAATAAAGCCCTATTTATGCAAGTAAAAAATCCTTGTACAAAATCATTAGGCATTTTTTAATCTATCTTTTCGACACTGAATACCACAAGTAATTATTTCAATTAAATTGTCAGGATAGAAAGATCACATACTTTCTTGCCAATTGAGGATATCTACGAATGAATCAGATTTAACTTTATTAAAGGCACATCGCAATGGAAATGAATCTTTTGCAATTTCGATTATGTGGATTACCATTTCCTCTTCCGTGCAAACACCACAGAGTAGTTTATAGTATACAAAGGTGTTACGTTACGTTATAATTATATTGTTTTACAAATTTAATCTGTTTGAAGATTTGTCTTGTCAGTAGAACAAGACGTATCTGTATCAGTATGAAGTTGTAGATGCATATTTTATATGGGATGAAATCAATTGAGTCTCAAAAATGTAGATATATAACTATAACGTACAGGATGAATGCTGCCACACTTTGGTAGTGTAAATTAGGGGTTTCCAACAAGAGATCGTCTGTGATATTTATCTCTCTGATGAATTTTGAAATAAAATTATATAGATAGATAGATAGATAGATAGATAGATAGATAGATAGATAGATAGATAGATAGATAGATAGATAGATAGATAGATAGATAGATAGATAGATAGATAGATAGATAGATAGATAGATAGATAGATAGATAGATAGATAGATAGATAGATAGATAGATAGATAGATAGATAGATAGATAGATAGATAGATAGATAGATAGATAGATAGATAGATAGATAGATAGATAGATAGATAGATAGATAGATAGATAGATAGATAGATAGATAGATAGATAGATAGATAGATAGATAGATAGATAGATAGATAGATAGATAGATAGATAGATAGATAGATAGATAGATAGATAGATAGATAGATAGATAGATAGATAGATAGATAGATAGATAGATAGATAGATAGATAGATAGATAGATAGATAGATAGATAGATAGATAGATAGATAGATAGATAGATAGATAGATAGATAGATAGATAGATGGATAGATAGATAGATCATATTCAATATGATGGAACTATTAAATTTAAACAGCTATATTGTAAATAATCGTTCGAGAAATAAAGTGTAGTATTTTAAAAATTATATACTATTATATAAGGCAAGGCCACGATTTACAATAACACTGGTCCCATCGTGAACGTTGTTACAATGATGTTCGGAGAATGTCAGACCACGTGATTTACCCTGTGTTACAGTATGAAGGGACTACAATCCAACATACCAAAAAAAACGAAAACAAAGGTTGCCAGCTACGACTCGACACCATGGATTGTGAACAAAACAACAAAGTCAATTAAAATAATATAGCAAAAGGACAGTAGAATACTGGAGGTTAGTGGAGGAAAATTAAGCTATTTTGAAAACAATAGTTACTTTTGATAAGCAAAATCAAATTATAAAAAAAAATAATTAGTTTACCAAATTAGAGGATTTTCAAAGCATTTTTTATAAATATTTTAAAACTTTTTTTTCCTATAATTATTCTTATTTTTGAAACAATCAAACTTTTTCCCAATTTCCCATTTAACACATAACGGAATGACTTGGTCCTTGGCAGGTATTTGTGTTCATAAACCAAGCAGGCCAGGCGATATTTTACTCAAAAAAAAAAAAAAAAAAAAAAAAATGAACCCCTCTTTCCCCCCCCCCCCCCCCCCCCACAAAACACATTCACGATTTTTTTATATATTTACTTCGCTCTTGTACGTAACTGGCTGGCAAAATCTTCAGATGGCCAACGAACCCACTACCCGTCAACGTATCGAGCTGAAACTTCTCACATAGACTCGTTGCCGATGACAACACATTCTTTAAAATTTGCAGCGCCACCCCAACCCCACAAAATCAGTTTTCTCTGTTATTTAAAGGGAATGTCATGGAAATATGATGACTCTGATGACTCTAAATGAGATTCTTTAAAAAAAAAAAAAGTCGCATGTGCGTCTGGTGCGTAATATTTTCTTTTGTTTTTCTGAAATTTTTTTTCAAATAAATCTGCATTGTAAAGGCGGCTTTTCAAATGAGGCCCCAAAGCCTTATAGCTCAGTTGACCACAATGTTTGTAAAAATTCGATCCTAATTGAACACACTAGTCAGAAACAGAGCACCCTCACTGTTGGGTACAGCATTCTTGCCTAAGCCAAGTTGGATCTTAAAGTGATTATAAATGAAAGTGTGTCCTAAATTACTCGCCTCGGCCTTAAAGAGGGATTTATATTCAACCATTTCCCTAAAAGAATATGGCGAGCAACACAACCCATATTATTAAGGTCGTGTGCCGGGAAATCAGGACCAGGAGAGAAAACCATTGAAACAGAGTAACATTTACATGATGCAAAGTTATAGCCCCTTAAAGTTATTGGCAGCCTAATACATGCACCACAATGTTTAGCACACTATTTAACAGAACACGAATGTCAACTACTTGAAAATGAATCTGCTTAAAATTAAAAAAAACTAAAGCTCTCCGTGCCAATATTCACCCAAAACAAGCTCTCCGTGTCAAAATTCACCAAAACAAGGTCTCCGTGCCAAACATCCCCACACGTTATTTATAAATTCAAACATATTTTATAGTTAAATGTATTTAATTGTCCTTACTTCACTGTGGTGCTGGGGTATTAACAAAAATCATTTTCCTGTTTCTTAAAATTTTTTAAAGTTTAGGACATTTGATCTAAATGAACTCCACGCTGTTATACAACGGCCCTGGTCCGTGGGTTTCACGGGAACCCTTAGAGTGTTAACGACACCAACACAGTACACGCAAGCGTGGACTTTTTTCTTTTTCGGCGTCTTTGAAGACGTGGGTCCTTGGGGATCCTTTTTCTGTCTGGATCCATCTTGGTGTATATCGCCTAGAAGACTCTGGTGGCACAACAGAAGACGTTGATGGTAGTGGATTCTGAGGAGGAGAAGAACTATTGTTATCAATTGGTATTCTTATAAAAGTTGTACTCATCGCGCTACCACTATTTTATACTTAAGACGTCTACATTTAAGATGTATAGAGGAGAATTAAAAGCACACTTACAAATTAGAATTGTCATAAGAACAAGAAAAAAATATGTGTGGTCATTTAACCTTAAAAATAGGTATGCATGACTGATTATAGCAAGAAAAGAATTCGGTAAGATATATGTTTTTTTTACATAACTTACATTCCTATTTTCCTTGTTATCGGAATCAAACGCAGCTGTTAATTAAGGAGGAATCATGCAAAGAAGATAACTTTTGATGTGTTAATGATGAAATGAATTTACCATGAAGAGTTATATTAAAAGATCTATTCTAAATTTTAGTTTACATTATTTGGCAAATAATAAGTTTTAAATGTGAAAAAGAAATAGATATCGTTTAATTTTTCTGATTATGAAATACAATTTTTGAAGACATTTAAAAATCTTGTTTTTCTTTTCAGCTGTCCGTTAAGATTAAAAGTTTATAAAATTATAATATATTACATACTTCAAAAAACATATCAATATTGACATAAAACATTAAGAAATACACATGACATTAAATCAATTGTGATTAATTTTGCAAGTTCGAAAGTTTATTATTCATATTTGGATGTAAATTCACATTTTATTGATTTTCATCCCACACCGTACCATTCACCTTATACCCCTACCTCCCCAATTTGTTGCATGACATCAATTTTGAGCACTTCCAACTAACATATTATATAAAAACGGCTTTGATTGTATCTTTGTGACATATGCCTGAGATGACCTTCAACAAGAACATGATATTTATTTAACGACACTTTCAAATATAAAAAATCATGCTTTTCCTATTCACATTTCTTGAAAAGTTTAAAATGTTTCAATTATTTTATTCAGATCTGAGGCGTTGAGGTGGATATTTAGTCCAGCAAACAGAAATATTGACTTTTTTAATCTCTGTTAATTTCCTATTATAATTATTGGCTCTGACCTTGGCGGCTGTAACCTTTTTACCTAAAGTGAAATAAGTTAAGCGTGTAAAAGCCATGCACGTTTTAGCATCCCCCCCCCCCCCCCGATCTTAGTGAAATGACGTCATGTATGGTACTAACGGGTAGTGGTGGGCTGAGCGGCCAGGCGGCCATGACGTTATCCGATTTTTTTTTAATTTACCTTGAGGCGGGTGCTTAGTTTTCAGCGCATTTCACAAATAACCGTTACAACGAGACAGCCATAGAAGACAAGATAACATGAAACTATAATTTACCATTAGACCACCATTAATAACGTTGAGAGTTCCAAACTGTTTCATCACAAAGCAAGTAAAGTTATTGCATGACTCGTTACAGTCAAGGGCGTTTTTGTTACACATTTGTTCAAAGTATTAAGGTATTTTTAGAATAATTTATATTAACTTCATCTTTGTGGGTTTCTTTCTCGCTGTGTGCGTGTGGCAAAATCTTCGGACGGCTAATTTACCCACTCCCAAACTATCAAGCTGAAATTTTGCACAAAGACCAATGTTCCCCCTAGCTGGTTTATATAACATAAATGACTCAAACATGAGCGTAGGATGAGTTGATTAAGGTTGTGGGTGTCAAAATATGTGTCCTTGATTTATAATCACTGTGAACTTCTAAAGGAAATAAACTCTATTCCAATGGAACATGTAACTTCCAAAAAAAAAAAAATTAAAACCAAGAAAGAAAAAAACAACAGAGAAAATAAACGTTTACATAATGTATTGTGATACAAATAAAAATTCACTTGCAAAGTTTGGAGACAACACATTGAAACGCAATCTGGACACACACACGCGCGGAATTGGTGTCCAAATGAATCAAGGTCTAGTAGAATGTAGACAGTCGGTACAGATTTAATTTGGTTTTGAGCGTATGAGTAAGTCTGAAGAATTGTTGGTCAGCTGATGGAGACGCGGGTACTCCAATAATAAATGAAATCTTTGTTTATAACATGGACGAATTTGTTAGAGGGGCCAAGTGTAATGTTCTGTCTACTTATTTCTTATGGCACCACTGATAAATATATATATATATATTTAAAATATTTGCTGAAGACTTAAGTTGATGCTTTGAGATCCGTATTAATTCTGAATCAATTTAACCAAAGCAATACAACAACAATGCAGATAGGTCATGCGATATACACTGAATGCTCTGAGATACTTTATTTATTTGGTAATCGAATTATTTAGATATATTTTAATAAGAATCTTTTAATCAATGTGATTGTATGTGCCAATTACGTTTATGTTCATTTGGCTTTGGCTTAAGGTTGTTCTGTTGGTCGTAAAACTGGCGACGTGTGGTACCCGGCAGGATGTCAAAGATGTTCTTGTAATGGGAAAACCCAAGTTTGCGTCTCGTAAGTTAACTTTTTTAATTATTTTTTAAATTATTATTTTACTATTATTTTTTTTTTAATACCGGTATATATTTACATTATTATTATTTTTTTTTAATTAAAATTTTTTTTTAAATCAAATCTGAATCTTATTGTTAAATTAACAGTTAGTAAAAATAATGTTTGTAAATTAACGAACATTTCTGTAAATCATTAAAATGACGGGAAATTTCTGTAAGCTACTTACTGAGTTGTTTTTTCTGATCAACAGACGTCTTTGACGATAAGATGATATATTGCTCTATTATTATTCTATAGCCCACCAAACATTGGCGACATCAATGCGTGAACTTCCCATCTACTAACGTTACTTGACAAAACATGAACTCAAGTGACGCACATTTAAGAATCTCAATTTTTGCTACACCCCTTCGCCACATGATGCGTCACTGCACACTTTTTATTTCACGCCCATGAACTATATTAAATATCCTGATGTCCCAACCACTTTTATTTATAAACAGAATATTTTTTTACACCATACTTAAACTGAGACGGTTTCATTTTCCGAAAAGAAAATATTACGCGCCAAACGCAGTCGCGTTATATAAAAAATATATCATTTATTGTAGTGATCTTTATATTTTGCATGCTATTGAACTCATTATTGAGCCATACTTTCTTTCAAACATTTCAAATTTTGTAATTTGTAATCTACTCTCAATACCAACTTCGCTGATTAGGAAGCAGTCCACGAGTCGCTGATTAGGAAGCAGTCCACGAGTCGCTGATTAGGAAGCAGTCCAGGAGTCACACCAGACGCCTAATATATAAAAGATATAAGTTACGTTTGATGTTTATAAAACAATGACATGAACCTGGACATAAACCTGGACATAAACCTGGACATGAACTTCAAACTTTGTGTATCTTGAAACTGTTTTTACAGATGTGGCACGGTCTCCTTTTGGATGCTCCAGGCTGCGAAGTGACCTTTGGCAAAACACAACGATACCCCGAATGTTGTGAGCCCGTTCTCAAAGGTGCTTGACGTCACGGATAAAAAAAAAATCAACATTAAAACTACGAAACATCGTTTCATTTATTCTGTGCAATCTCTGTCTTTGTCAGTGCCGGATTGAGACCATTAAAGACCCCCTAGGCAGTCGGAATCTATGGTCTTATAACATAATATTTCTGGTAATATGATTCCTGAGTGGATGTTGTCCTCCCCAATTGCGCACCGTGATGCGCACTCGTTGTCTGCTTCCCCCGTCCATCAATGCAAATGCACGCCGAAGAAAACATTTCGTGAAAATAAAGGAACTGAGAAGAGAGTGGAAAGATTACGCACCATTTTACATACTTAAAACGTAAAAAGTGATTGTGTTGCCTTAGCTTGCTTATACATTATAATTGTATGGTGATGTTATATTATTTTAGGACCATATATTAAATGGAGAGTGAAGGGGGCAATCCGCTAATGGTCACATTTTTTATCTCTATATTAAAGGGTGGCATTTTCGGTTTTAAAACGTAATAAAAATCTGCGAGACCTCCTGGGGCGCAGTTGCATCCACGCCGCCCCCTCCCACGTTGCGACAAGCCATGTGGACGGAGCCGTTACAATCATTCCCCTTTTGTTATCCGGACACCACACATTTCTTTCCCCTATATGTCTGTTACACGGCAGGGTCGGTTTCCTTTGTACTGGCCGCAGCGCTGCCTATGCCATTGTTTGCACCTGCTGGCAGATGGGGTATCTCGATGAGACTGGACGTCGCCTCTCTGACAGATGTACTAAACTCCTCGTTAATAGTGGGCAAGATAAGCAGTTTTCCATCTCAAAAAACTTCAAAAAAAGCTACCGAAACGTTTGAGGTGTTTCCTACCACCACCATTGTGTCTTGAACAAACACACCAAACCGAATGGATATGGAAAATAAACTGATTTAGACTTCTGGAACCTTGACACCCTTGGCATAAAAATTATGTTCTTAGTCACTTTTTAAAACTTTTCTCCGCCTCATCCTCGCTACGACCAATCGTAATGGACCAAATTTTCCTCTCTTTCGGTCCAACTTTCCCTGTAATTATTCTCTCAAATACTTATTACTTATTTTCTTTCCCATTCCTCTTGTCTTCTCGTATACAATGTTGAAGCTTATTGTTAAATTTTATTATATTTTTTTTAACTGTTGTTTATTCGCGGAAGTAGGCTTCTTGCCGACATGTTCTTTTTTCAGTTGCGTCCATTTTTTTAAAGGTTTCCCATACATTGTTTAACTCATTTTATTTTCGACGAACCGCAGAGTTTTTTTGTGTGTAAAAGTGGGTGTCATAAATATCGTCCCTCCATTGGCGGCATATAACTTAGCCCCCCCCCCCCCCAACACACACTGTCAATTAGTGTCATATGATATATACTGGGGGTTGAAGCTTCAGGTTTTAGTCCCGGGCATCGCTTTTTCTCCGAACGGTTCTGCAAAATTTAATGACGTCATGAGTCTAGATTTCTTTATTTTATTTTTTGAGTGACAATGTTTGATAATGTTGTATTATTAGTTTTACATATTGTGCCGATTTTGATGTAAATATTTAGTCTGGAGCCGTCCGGGTCACAATAGTCAACTCCGGAGCATGCTAAAATTGAAAGTCGGAAGTTTCGAGTAACCGTAGTTTTGGTCGGTAACTAACATGACGAGACGACATTATATCTCTTGCAAGAATATAAATACATAATATATAAACGTTTGGTGAGTCAAAAGCTCGATCTGGTATGTCCAGTGATCGTGTCATGTGCCAGTGGTCACGTCCTGTGCCAGTGGTCACGTCCTGTGCCAGTGGTCACGACCTGTGCCAGTGGTCACGACCTGTGCCAGTGGTCACGACCTGTGCCAGTGGTCACGTCCTGTGCCAGTGGTCACGACCTGTGCCAGTGGTCACGTCCTGTGCCAGTGGTCGTGTCATGTGCTAATTGTCGGCTGCTCGTGCGTTTCTAAAAGGGCTAGACTTGACATTGAACTTGACCATGGGACTTAACGCTTCAGTAAAGTTGTCAATAGTTGTCGATGCGTTCACTTTATGTGTGTTCATTTGCAATGGGCAGCGATCAAATTCTAAACGACAGTCCGCCAAGGCGTCAACGGACTATCCGTATATTTGGAATGCACTGAGTGGGAGAGGCGGCACAATGTCGAATATAAGTGACAATATATCACAACCATCGGCCAAAGATTTTTAAATAAATAATACAAAGTAGAAAATCAATTAGAAAAGAGAAGAAACAATGAAGGTATATTATTTCAAAAAAAGTTATTTCTTAAACGTACATGTTTCAGGTACATAAATGTATGCGACTGCGTGTAAAGGGGGAAGTGTTACGATTTTCCCACGTTAATAACTTCTACATATTAGGCTCTTTCTTCTTTTCACATGAACTCCCGCAGTGGGTACATTTACTGCGGGCAGTAGACTTGCCGTTGTCTAGCGGTTACAAGCACAATATAAATCACAATCTCGATATTACCACAGTTCAATAAAATTTGTTTTCTAGTTGGTCATTCAATGAATTACATCCCATTGATTAATGTCAATTGTCTCTTTATTAAACAAACAACTCCGAAATTCTAACACTTCGTTATATAATTACTCCGTCACAGCTATCCAAAACCAAACCACTATTCACAACGTCATTTTCCATACCCAAATACGTCATACAAAAAACAAGCACACAGAAACAGCTACACAAATAACCTCAACACCGAAAAACGCTCACACAAAACCTCTCACGATCAAAAACATTTCCATACCAAATATGCAAGCTCCTAAATCTAATAATTCACAAAATGAAGAGCTGAGGTTACACCATCATTTAAGTCTTCAGCGTGTCTATTTGTTTTAAAATCTAACTCACACAGGCTACTAGGATAAATCTTAGTTTGTTTTTGGTTTTTTTAAAGATTTTGGTCGGTTGCCCAGGTTTCAGGTGTCTATGCATTTAAATTTATTTCTGCTCACTTGTCCTTGGACTCACTTGCCATGTATTCAGGTGTCTTGCGGTCCGTCGTTATGGGTCCTGCGTTCAGTTGTCCAGTCATCGCAGCGGACACACATCATGAATGTTATTCATAATTAGCTATTAGAAATCAGCAAAAAAGTTGTTGGAAAATGACAAGAAGAGGGTCATTGTTTTTATAAGGGACTTTACCAATAAGCTGTGGATACTCTACTGTATCTATCAACTTGGATTAGACCTGACATTACTTACGCAGTGGTTAATGTAGCAAAATTATTTGCTCATCCATCGGAACAACACTGGACGTCAGTAAAACGAATTCTAAGACACCTAAAGGGTACATCAAGTTATGGACTTGTGTATCACAACCATGGATCTACTGAATGTGTTGGCTATTGTGATGCGGATTGGGCAGGTGACATTTATGATTGAAGGTCTACATCTGGCTGTGTGTTACAAAGTTACTTTTACTGTTGTTACCCGAACACGATTGCTGGTAATGTTAATTCTAATTTTTAGGTGACTTAACAAAAGCCCATAAAGCAGGGACATCATTTGCCCCCCCCCCCCCCCCCTTTTTTTTTTCTCCCCTGAATTTACAGATTTTTTTAAAAATTGCTATGTGCTGTGGTGTCTCCAGTAATTAAAAACTTAACAAGCCGACCAAGTTTTGTCATTTGCCCCCCCCCCCCCCCCAACTGAAAAAAACAAAAAGTCACATCGTTATAAAATAATACGTTCTAAAGTCATTTCTATGTATAAATAATATAATTGCTTACTTTTATATTAATATAGGCATATAGGCTACACTAAAAAAATTGTATTTTTTTTCTTTACCGTTTGCCTACCTTTAATATTAGTGTTAATTTTAATTATAGATCAATCACATGTTCATTTCATAGTTATTCTTTTTTATTAATTGTTCTATGATGAGGTTACATGTTACCGGTACGTATTCCTTTCGTGAAGCAAAGTTCCGATGTATCAATTACCATAATAAAAATCCATTCTTAATATCAGAAACAATATGTGTTCAATGTGTGTAAAGATGATTCAGACATATTGCAGTTTATCAGCCTGTGCTAGATGAGGATCATTGCGAAGACATATTTCTTGTGAGTCAAGAGGTCAGATTCGAGGGCAATGCACAGCACTGGGAGATAAAATCATATTCACCAAATTTTACAGAATCATTTAAATTTTTGCTAGTGTCTCGTGCAAGAAAATGTTAGAATTATTTTTAAAAATTTAATATTGATTTTCTAGTAACAATAGGGTCATCAAAGGGCACTCAGTTGCATTTTACTAAAGAATTGTTATAGAATTCTCTGCAAAATCCATATTTTTATAAGCTTTTTTTTTTTAATTATTTTTAAAATCCATGATTTTTATAAAAATAAAATATGTATGATGCATTTTTGCAAAATTTAACAAATTATATCTTCTAGACAACAAAAAAGTCACACATTAGTTATTTTTCATGGAATGTTTAACTCTGTTTTGTGTCGGATGATTAGGCCTTAGTATTTTATTTTAATACATTTCACAAAACTTTTATAACAAAGAGTTGGAGTTGTGTTGGGTTTTTTTCTTTTATATCGTGTACAATTTTAGTCGAAATGCTCATCTAATTTAAAATGTATTCCAATTTGTTTAAAAAACTAATCATATAAAATATACCAAAAATAGATAAAGACAGCCCTTTCCAAGATGATCAAGTCAATATAGAATACAAATAAGATCAGCCTAATTCATGTGAGATAATTAAATAATTTAAAAATCACCTTTAAGTTTTTTTATAAAAACTGAAGAAAGAAACGCCAGACTGCTCGGTGATGAATGGATTAGAACTCTACACTTTTTTTAGTGGCTGGACTTGTTGCAAATTATATTTTAAAATGTATCGTTTATTTGATAACTGTATGTTTATCCGTGACCTTCGCTGAAACCCCCCCCCCCCTTTTTCCCTTTTTCTTATCAACCCCCATGCTCCCCAGGTACATTGAAAAAATCGGATAAGTTCCGAGCCGCTGGTGACTTTTTTTTACCGGGCCGAATTAGCTGGATCAGACGACAACTATCCGTTAGTAGCATACGTTACGTCATTGCAAGTTGCAAGTATGTTGAATATCAAATTTAGTCGCCAACGAACCCCTCTAAGAATATGACTAATTGGAATATTCTTGGTCACGGGCCCCTAAAAGCAGAGACGTCATTTGGGTAGATGCCCCCCACCCCTGAATTAGCAGGTTTTACTCAAATTGGTATCCTTGTGGCGCCTCCAGTATTTAACAACTTAACAAGCCGACCAAGTTTTGGATTTTCAACCCCCCCCCCCCCCTTTTCCCCCTGAAAAAAACTGAAATGATGCCCCTGTCTAAAAAGCGCGTACCTCATATGTCCATAGGTTAAAACTGCCCAGCCACCAATCATCCGAATTAAAACACAAAATAAATTATTTTAGCAAGACTAAATTCCCTCATCACGTGCCCCAAACCAATAATAATAGAAATATTTTAAACTTTAAAAAAAAATTTACTAAATTGTATAGATTTAAAAAAAAATTATATGATTATATTTGATGCATTATTGATTAATTAATAAAAAAAATTTTTAAGTTTTATAATACATATCGTATTTCCATATTGTAATATTTACTTTTAAATGTAATCACTTACTTTTAAAAGAATTTAAATTTTGAATCAGCTTAGACCCTTCTGAATGACAATAAAGCTGTAATTATACGTCAATAGGTTTGACATTTACTGTCGTAAAGTAAGGCTTTCTCTGACATATGATGCACCTATGTGTCTTCCTTGAAACATGAGGATTATACCACGTATTAATTTGTCCTAGCCTCGCTTCCTCCAGTGTACCGAGAAAAATGGGTCAACACGGCAATCCGTCAGAACGGATACGGAAAAAGTCACGTGACATAAAACGATAGATTTTTTAAAAACGTATCCCGCCATTACCGCGACTAACGCTATCATTGACCCCATTTATTCTTATTTACTAAATAATCCGACGCAGTGGTAAGGATCGAAAGGACATAAAACCTGGTGGGTATTACAACTTATACTATTTCTATGGTGAAATAGTTAACACTCATCTAGTGTTTGTATAATAACGATGTTTATTTTACGTAAATCTATATAGTCAACCGTTTTGGATACAAACTACGAAGTGGCTATTCGGAGTCGGCATCAGAACTGAGGCTAAGTTAGAGGTTGGGATTAAAAAACTATTTAAAATATTATTGTTGGGTTTGTAAGACAAAATTTTGTTCCAAACGAAAGATAATTGAATGGAGTACATGTTTGTAAACTTACTTCTTCCGTTAAACTAAAATAAACTACCACAAATGATATCCGAATAGCATTTAAAATGTATTCCAATTTGTTTAAAAATCTAATCATATAATATATACCAAAAATAGATAAAGACAGCACTTTCAAAGATGAGCAAGTCAATATAGACTATGCGTGCCCGGGTGCCTTTGGACTAAATACTATTCGGATGTCATTTGTGGTAGTTTTTATTGGTTAAACTGAAGAAGTAAGTCTATGGCTTGTTGATTGTGTCCATTGAATTATCTTTCATTTTAAACCAACGTTTGTCTTACAATAATATTTTTTAAATATTTTTTTTTAATAAACCCAATCTCTCACTTCTGATACTCGAATAACCGCAGCCTTTAAAATATTCCAAGATAGCCTAATGTTTAGTTTATAGTTTTTTAGTTTATAAGGAAGATCCGAGATTTTAATTACTCTAATTCGTATTCCACTCAAGTGACTTCTTATATAAAAAAATGTATTTAAATACAGCTTATTTTAACATAGGTCACAGCTTAAGATGGCTTCCTTTCAGTGTGTAGTAAGATTGGGGTTCAAAATTAATGTATAACAATTCTCCTAAGAGAGCTATTTCTAAATAGCGTACACGTAATGTGTACATTATGGACACGAATTATTATTTTAAAAACCCCATTTACCAAATTAACCCGAAAAGCATTATCTCGACTGACTAAGAGGAGAGAGAATGAAGTATAATGCAAAGCGGAACATACTTCAGAAACTTGGGCCTGCTTTATTTCCTACAACTTGTTTGTTACAATGTGTCAATGCAAAAAAAAAGGACATAAAAGGTCTTATTTATTTATACCTTATTAATCATCATATTTAAGATGTTATTAAAGAAACGGTTATGATTTTCATTGCCATGTTCTAACCGTGTAACACGGTTGTCCTTAAGTAGGCCTAAGAATGAAAGATATGGCTCACTTGTTAAAGGAATACAAAAGTAGGTCGAGTGTGTAAGCTGCTGTGCTTTGAAGATGTCAATAATATCGAAAATGAGTCGAAACTGTTCATACGTACACATCTCTTTAGGCTCAGTGGTGTTGAAGTCCGGACGGAGGTATGTTAGAGCAATGTGCATCTTTTTTCAATGGAACGACATATTGAATTTAATGTGCTGTTTTATTTCAGTTTCTATATAACATTCAGAGCCGTTCATAATTGACACTGCAGTATGCCTAGTGAAAAATTATCTCAACGAGTTAGGGATGCATTCATTGAAAAGAACTATGCACCGGAGTTTTTTACAAATCTTCGACATATGAATCCACCGGTGCTTTCCGATGCAGAGTTGGTGAGCCAAATATAATTTAATATTTTACACAAACATTTTTTTTTTAAATTTCAAGACAAAACTAGCTGCCAAAATAGTAATAATATATATATTTATATTTATTTTATTAGCACAAAAATATATACAAATCGTATTTTAACAATCGTTATCGATCTAAATAGAATGAGGTGTTGTGTGCAACAATTGCTTTTTTATGTAGACGTTATGGACTATCATTATAGCAACACAAAAAAAAAAATTTAAATGAATGTATTTGTAGCTTTTCTTGCCAGATTTATAGATGTCTATTTCTATAACAGCTATTATTATTAGTATATAATTATGGTACATAATTTTATAGTACAATGTTAATTATCCCTGATGTGGTTTTTGAAGATAATTTGGCTCATTTATCGTCTAGGCAAAACTGGATAAAATTATAAATACGAAATTTCCTAAATTTGGCAACCAAGAGATTCTTGTCGCATTGAAGCGCAAATCCGATTGGTTTGATATAATTATAAAACTCCTGTCCATTCCCGGATCTGAGCAAGACTTGATTGGTGAGCTAAAAGGAATAAAAGGTATTTTATAAATATTGTCATGATACATTTTTAAAAATTTCATTTTATTTCAATCATTCATTTGTATTAGTATCTTAATATTGACTAAAATGGTGACCACGATAGTGATGCCTGACTGATGCCGCAAGGCATATTTTATACCAAAATATTTGAAATTGAAATGTGAATCTTTTCTCTGTTAAACACTATATGCCTTACTGAAAGTCTTAACACAACTCCTAAGCACCGACAGCTTCAACCTCCAAGACTCAAACATTTCACCCTAATGACTTTTCCTAAAACATTGGTTTTCAACATTTTTCGTAGTTAAGAACCATAAACAAATAACTTGTTCTCGCAGCAACCCTCATATTTTTCTAAATATATAAGTAGCTTGAAACAAAGCCCTTGCAACAACAAAAAATTAAAGGACAAAAGAAAACCAGTAGTCAAAGTTCTCCCACAAGAAGTACAGCCAAGACTGCCACTTACATAATTGAACATCATTATTGCTCAGCATACTTTTTACATATATCTCATGATTTTGTTTAGTTATTATGAAAATAACTTCAAAACATCTCAAACACGATTGTTTCTTGCCTACTTGACATCTTGTCGAATCATTTTCATTTACTATGACTTATCAGAATAAAATTATCTGAGTAAAATTCATTGAATAAAATATTAAAATTTGAGAAAACTTCCAAATCCCAATCCTCCGCCCTTTCCCTCCCCCCCCCCCCCTCCCAGCCCCGATGAAGAAAAGGCAAAAAATGAATTCTTTTTTTTTAAATGCATTACTCCACTTTTCGCTCGTTAATAAAACTTACTGAACACCCGCCTACAGCATTTAAGAAGATCATATCATAGGGATATCACTTGTCATATAATGACAAAAGGGTAGTAATATTGTCATTTATATGTTTATTGCATTTTGTTTTCTATTTGTGTCAACTGTTACTAGTTTTATCTATCTTTTGATTCCCATTATCCTCTTCGTGACAGACTCGGTAACAAGTAATACTCGTTCAATTTTGCCCTTGTTTTAATTTTGGGTTGAAATCCATATTCAGGCACATGTAACAAAACTTCAATCCAATCGGTTGTTGTATATTGCTTATTGCAGATGCTCATAATTGATGTTAGTAGGGTTCAATGAATGGGCACCTCAGGGATAAAAATTAAAAGAGAAGAGCCAACGATGGGACTTAGCATCCAAATATGAAAAAATAACCTTCTTATTCTGCTTGATTATTCAGAACTCATTTAACGTCACGTGTATTTCTTAAAGTTTTCTAACAATAATTATTTCCTTTGTTGAGAAATGCATGTTTTCTTTATAATCGAAAAATAATGAGGAAATTATAAAAAGTTTTCTAAACAACGTTTTAAACTTAGTCGACAACCAAAAGAAAAACCAAATTTTTTAAAGGTGTTCAAAATTATTGAAACGGTGTGAATAGTTTCGTATTTAAAAAGTGTTATTTAACATTCAAATTGTCATAAATACATATCACCAGTTACATATTTAAAAATATGTGGGCTTTTTAAATTCCCTTTCCCCAACCCCTTTTTCTCAACAGAGAAATTGGATGCTGAAATTAAAACTGAAAACGAAAATGTAAGTAATGTTTTTTTTACTACTACTTTACTTACCATAAATGGGTAAAACTACCTAAATTTTAAACGTTAATACTAAAAAATATTGTTTACTCTGTTTAGATGCCAATTCCATTTTGAATGTTTGCTCATGTCTCTTCATAATTCTTGAAAGTAAAATGTTAAAATAGTTGCAGCACAAAGAGTTCCACTTTTATAAAATACATTGAAACGATATTTCTACTGCTCCTCAGTGTTCATTGCCGTCAACAACTTCTGATATACCACCAGAGAATTCCAAAAATATACACCCACAAGTAGTATCCAGAAAGAGAACAAATCCACAAGACCCCAAAGACGAATCTTTAAAGAAACTCAGAAAATCTGAAGAGAAGTCTAAAGCACCTGCGTGTGACCACTGTGTTTCTGTCGTTAGCGCAATGGGTGTGGCTGTCAAACCAGAAGATGACGGTCGTTGCATTGCGATGTGGAGTGCATTTAGGACGCGTGTCCTTAAAGTAAAATATTTGAAGAAACGGAATGACCAACGTTTTAAAGTTTCTTTCAACTCAAAAAAGTAAGGAAAATTAACTCGACCTTAACACCTGTCTGAATTTATATCCGTCTAGCAATCAGTTTTCAACAATACAAATGGTGCTCATGAAAATAAGTCTTTTGTAAGGCAAACAATAATTTTATTAACATATTAATGAGCACAATTATTGTAACATTTAACAAACATAATAAACAATGTGCAATGTATTTTCTGTAACAAAAATAGAGTGGTGTTAATAATAATTTTAATTGCCACATTTCTACCTATAACTTGAGATTACGATAAAACACGATAAACATTGCTTCTAAAATGAACACTTCTGTTTGACAAAGTTTGCTGACAATGATAAAATATGCAAAGCATTGCTTTGAAAAGACAAAATGAATATTTATTTCATGTTGTGTCTCTGGCGTTAGAGGCGACTTTAAAGATACTATAATCTTTGACAAAATTTGGCAAGATATCTTAAGGAATCAACAACCATTACAATTTAAACATATAATTTTAAGTAAACAAACATGAAAGGAATATTTTTTACCAAAAAAAAAGGAAGTAAATACATTTAAAGGATTTAAACCCGTTACTGCTTGGTACAAAGCAAACTTTACGCAAAAAACACGGTGATATTTACCTATCAAACTTTAGTTTCAAATATTTTTGTACCTTCACAAATATTCTCAAATATTTTGCATTCTCATCGGTTTGAAGAAATGATTTTGACTTAGTTTGACACTAGGCCATCGACCTTAATTTTAAGGAGACCAAACCAACTGTGGTATTTACCAAATGCATTATTTTTAAATGGTTTTCTATCTTAGCGTAAGTTCTAGACATACGACGGCAATTATGTGGGTTGTGCTGCGAGGGAAATGAGCGAATATAAAGCGCTCTTTAAGTCAATACTATCACTTTAACTAAGAGATCCATCTGTTGACCAGAATCATGTTATACACCTTCCATTTAGGATTAACCTTACACTCTTGACTTCCTGCAATTTACCCAAATTTCTGGTCTCTATTCTGGTCTATATTCTGGTCTCTATACTGGTCTCTATTCTGGTCTCTATTCTGGTCTTTATTCTGTCTAGCTTGTTAAAATAGGATCGACGTTAACGGTTCTTCGTTATCACGTGAGTTATAAGGAATGTATGGTCTCCGTTTTCATGATGAACTTCTTGAGCATATTTCAAATTTAACACTCTCTTCAATTCGTACATAATCCTTTTTTTAATGGTTTAGACTCTAGAAAAACGTTTGTAAAATTGTTTGGTAGTCAATGAACTGTGCATAAAATGTCAAGCATAAATGATTAGCTAACATACGCCTGTTTCACAACTATACAAAATGAGTATACTTTTGCTTGGTTATATCCAGTTAATTTAGTCTGCGATAGATACTACATATACACACCCTATTCCCTATGCCCGATTCATGTACCTAAAATGATACATTAGTTATCTCAATTTATTCCTTTATACTTGTGCTGCCTGGGGCCTAATGAAAGTATCGAATCCCCCCCCCCCCTCTTCAAACCCAGCCAAGTTTTAATTAAATTAATAAAATCATCCACATAACTGAAATTATTTAAAATTCTGAAGTCCGAGATCCCTCTTACCACACATTGTTTTATATTTTCTAATGCATATATATATATATATATATACAAAGCTAAAATTCTGTGATTTTTGTTTTGTTTTTAATATTAAAACTAAATAAATTTTGCTTTGTAACAAGGGGAGAATACAATATCATTTCTGCCAGACGCTGTTACTATATCAAAGAAACTTAACGCTTTTGTTTTGCGAGTTTAAATTTATTTCGTATGAAATTAATATAATTTTTCCTTTTTTTCGAGTTCAATAGAATACTTTTTGATCTGATTTTGTTTGAAGACATTAGTATAACAGGCAATTACATTTAAATTCGCTGCAATATTACAAAGCATTTACAAATATCAGACGTTTGCGATTTCCCGATAAATGTGATCACACATTAATAATAGCAATGATGAGACGATATGTATTGATAATAAAAATGTCTGTCTTAACTTTAAAATTTGGATAAAATACTTTAAATTGTTATTTTATTGTTATCTTACATTTATTTGCAATTTATAATAATAATAATACTTAAACATATACTAAAAAAAAAGCTCATATGTAAAAGCTCACATTTAAATTTATCCCATTTCATTGAAATACTTTGTTTTTATAATCCTTATCATTGTTTTTATGAACCCATCGTATTTAAATTGGCGTTTCGAGGACAACCTAGCGCATACTTATATATACATACCTAGAGAATTATGTGTGATACTGTGTCAACATCGCTCCAAAAAAAATATCTTAAAGTCGAAATTCAAAAGTTGTGCAAAAAATAAAACAAAGTTTTGAAATGAAGGATAATTGCCAGTGACATCTTGTGTCTGAAGGATTTTCCCACAGTGCCTTTCCCGTTTAGCATTGAATGATATCTAACGACACCCTTCTGTAATCAGCCCCCACCTCCGAAACACACACACACAATGGTCCCATCTGAAAATATTCTATTTAAATTAAAAGTTTTCTTATATGATGGTCTCCCGTAATTATTTTTTCTATGTTATTGGTAATTTACTTAGTTGTCTAAGAGAGCCTAACTAATACACTAAAAAAGTTATTATTAGAAAACCTCTAACTTTTTTTAGAAATTGATACGTTTACTGTAGTTTGGTGGTTGTTTATACGTTATAAATTGATACAAAGTCATATCAATTCGTACATAATACAAACAGTCAAAGAAGATGTATTAGTTTTCATTAATGTTTGGATTATATTGATAATAATGAATTAACTCGGAAAAACAGTTTTTCGCACAAATCCTTTCTATGCATTTTTTGGTTGCATTTATGTCAAGTACCACATTTATAATTTATTAAGAAGTGGTTACGAAAATAGGTGAACTTCTGGCGAAAACACGTTTCATATTTTCTTAATTTTCCCCTTTTTTTTGACTGTATAACCAAATACGTCATAAATACAAAGAACATAGCAACAGATACACAATTAATCTGAACGCCGTAACACGCATACATTAAACCAACTGATATGTTTCCCTTCTTGAAAAAACAGACTACTAATTTTTTTGTGTTGTGATGGGCTGGGGCACAAAATTCGAAAGAATGTGTTGCCATCGGCAACGAGTCCTTGTGTCACGTTTCAGACCGATAAGATGAAGGGAAGTGGGTCAATTAGCCATGTGTAGATTATGCAGTTACAAAGTAGATAGAAAGAAACACAGGGACAGATGCGAAGTTAATATCAAGGAATAAAAAAAAGAACGCATGCTTTTCTTTAAACACATTTAACACAATCTCCCTAAAAATTATTTGTCCATACAAGACATATGAATATAGCTGCTAAAACCAACATGAAACACAATTATCGTGTATAAAATACTCTATTTGCAAAAAAAAATAAAAATTTACTGTTATTTGTGTGCAACTTTTAAAACATTTTCATTTGTGTATTTCATTTCAGAGAAAAGTGCAATGTCGCCCGTAAGGTGTATGACGAGTGGTTAGAAATAACACAAAAAGTTAAGAAGCACCAAGAAACTTTTTGGTTTTAAAAAAAATGGAAAACGTAAGGGAAAATAAAGTTTCAACTTTTAATTAAAAAGTCTACATAAAGCCTCTGAATGGATTAAGCTTAACTCTGTTTAATAAAATTGTTTTTACTTATATTTTTATTGGTGTTAATTAATATTTGAAACATTTGTCGTTAGTGAAAAATCAAGAGTACAGTGTGCGGTAAAATAATCATCACTGAAGTGGAAAGATGAAAAATATATTACTGTATTGTCATCTGTAAGTGTACGTTTATTTCATCTGAAATAAACTAAAATACACACTATCAAGGTGTTGATTTGCCAATTTGTGCATAATGTCAGGGATTAAAGTGTGCACCGTAGTATTCATATCGTTCAATCGGATGGTCAACATATCCGTAAACATTATCCTGCTAAATAAGACGATTTGATCAGGCCATGCAGTCACAGATCTTGTCGGATCTTTACATTTCAACACATCCTGTTTTAAAAATTACCTTAATAAGGCATCCGGTGGAATCAGATCGGGGGAAATCGGTCAGGTATGGCAAATGGGTGGACAAGAGAAAAAAGTAAGGCATTTGCGATCAGTCGTAATAGGGAGGAGCGTAGAAAACGTTTAACAAGTAAACTAGAACATGTCATGTACGCCATATTGTATCTAGGGCCCATAAGTCTTAATTAGTTTGTTTTCCGCATTCACCCGGTTTGGTATTTTTTGTAAAAGACACACGTGCGGTGTTAGCAAAATCCCATGAGTTCATGCAGCCAGTAGACTGTATTAACATGGTTTACATTGTATTAAATCTCCCACGGAATTGCTCAGTCACCTGTTCAAATTCAGTCGCCTTTCAATTTCTAATTTCAAAAATCTAATATCATTGTACTTTATAAATTTGTATTAGAACCAGTATTTGTTGTTGTGGTTGGGGGGGGGGGGGGGGTTGGGGGGGATCTACATATTATATTGTCTTTACTTTTTGTAAACTGATATTATTATTTTGTATCCAAATATAATAATCATGACACACTTGGTTACAAGAAATGCGTGTATTTTAATTAATATTGCGCTTTCTTACATTTTTTTGCGGGTGAGTAAGTTAATAAAAAAATATAATATGCATATTAAAAAGCCATCGTCAGGCACATCGAATGAGGTTACAATCAAATCCATTGTTATATAGGTATGGTACTTTGAAGAGTTTCATAAATTATCTTACACCATCAATTAGATCAGTGGTTCTCAACCTTATAAATGCCGCGACCCTTTAATACAGTCCCCCATGCTGTGGCGACCCCCCAGACATAGAATTATTTTGTTTCTGCTTCATGACTGTATATGTCATAGAGTTTTCAGATGGTCTTATTTGACCCCTGAGTAAGGGTCGCGCAACCCCCAAAGGGGTCGCGACACACAAGTTGAGAACCGCTGAATTAGAGGACGTATGGTTCAATGAATGGGAACTTCTGGGATAAAAATTAAGAGAGGAGAGCTAACGATGGGATTTTACATTCAAATATGAAAAATTAACTTTTATTCTGCTTTAACATCCAGAACTCATTTAACGTCAAGTGTATTTCTTTAATTTTCCCTAACGATAATTATTTCTTTTTAGAGAAATACGTGTTTCCTTAAGAATGGAATATAGTGAGGGGTTATAAGGTATACCTTTTAACAACAATGATTCTTAAACGACAAGCACAAGGGCAGCCACATTTTAAATGAGTTTAAAATTGTATATCAGAGAATGTAACGGTATTAATAGTTTTGTAGATAAGACGAATTAATTGCTATATATTTTATACATTTTATTTAGCATTCAAAATAACGCCATTAACATATTTAAAAAATCTTTTATACACCCCCAACCCCTTTTTACAACAGGAACATTAGAATCAGAAAATAAAACAGAAAACGAAAATGTAAGAAGTGTCTTTTACTATTTCTTGTCGTATTATAAACAGGTATAAATACCAATATGTCATTTTAAAGCTTTAAGATATTGTTTAGTCTATTGTGATGACAATAACATTTTGAAAGTGTGCATTCTTCTCGTCATAATTCTTAGATGTATGTATTTAAAATAGTTGCAGCACAATGAGTAATACTTTTATTTAAAACATATGTTGAAACAATATTTATTCTCCTCCTCAGCATTCGTTGCCAACAACATCTTCTGATCAACCACCAGAGACTTCAAACAATACACGTCAAGAAGAAACCGGAGACATAAAAATTCCAAGAGACTCCAAACCCAAAACTTCAAAGAAGAAAAAAAAAGCTACAGATGAATCAAAGGAACACGCATGTGACCACTGTGATTCTGTCGTTAAAGCTTTACGCGAAAATATGAAACCAATGGATAAGGGTCGTTGCATAGCGTTGTGGGATTCCTTTCGGATAAATGTACTAAATCTAAAAAAATTGAAGAAATGGAATGATGATTTTTTTGAGGGACCTTTCGACTCCAAAAAGTAAGCAAAATTAGCTATATTGACGTTTAAATAAGTCTAATTTTATACCCCTCTATGATAAGTTCTTTATGTAACATGTATCACATATATTATATATGAATGAGCTACAGTATAACGCTAAAACTAATTGATTTAAATGATGTGGAGTTCTTAAAAAGAATAATGGGAATTTTGTATTATTTAACATGTATTGAACCATTTAAACGTGATAAAAATATAATATATATCTGCTTATATTTAATTATATGCTTAAGTAGTTTATTATCAACTAGAAATGAAGTTAAAATAACAATTAAAGAACTATTTTAAGTCCTTTATCCGAATTTTAAAGTCAAGATGTTCTTTTCATTATCAATGCATTACCGTAAATTATTATTATATTAATAATATTATTAACTCATAATTACATTTATCTGGACGTTGCAAGTCATGTTTAATGATTTTAAATTAACACAAACGTTACGTCACATGTAAGTTGTTACCCTGATGGAACGCATGGTTGCTACAATCTACCGTTTACAATTTAGTTTAAATTTTTTGCAGTGTGCTATTTTAGATTTACCTGGCATCATGCTCATTAATATTTCTCAGACATTCCGAGACAGCATGTCATTCACTGCTGCTCCTGACCATTACAAACAACCCAACCGGCCATCCACTACACCCATTGCCCAAACCTCACACCAGCTCTCTTCTGTCATTTTATATTTCTCCTCAATTCGTTCTTCTGTTTGCTTTTTTCCGGGGGGGGGGGGGGGGGAGAGGGGATACACCTTTCATAGAAAATTTAAGAAACCCCCGTAGCATGGATCTCCATTTTTAAAAAAATGTTAACATTTATGTAAGGATCTTGTGTGCGAAGATTTAATTTTCTAAGATATTTAAGGTAAGGGTGCCTAACTAATAAACGTTATATTTCATTATTACAAGCCCCCAAACTCGGACTATGTGGGGATTTGTTTTTTTTTTATTTTAATTTGTTATATGTACTTGGACGGAATGAGCCTCAATGTTGTCACATTATTAGATTAAATAGAACTGGTCCATTAAATATGTCACCGCACATAATTTAATAGTATTGACTAGCCTAAGTACCCGGTTTTCCAAGGGATTGCATACGTTAAAAAAAAAATTCAGCCTTTTAATTAACATTGAAATTATGCGCAATGTTAAAAAAATCGCCATATCAAGAAAATAAATAAATAATTTTTCTCCTATAAAAACCCATAAATAATAAATTTTATAAACCTTTCGTTCCCCGATGAGATCCCAATCCCTGCGGGATCCCAATCTTATTCCGTTTCCCGATGGCATCCCGTTTCATGGAGGGATTCCGTAAATTTTCCGATCCCAATTGGTTCCCGATCCCCATCAGTATCCCGATGCCGGCGAGATCTCGATTCCGGTGGTTTCCCGATCCCGGTGAGATACAGATCTCGATGGGATCCCGATAACGGTGGGATATTGATACCAGTGGGATCCCAAAACCAGATGGATCCAAAATCTCGATACCCTGGTATCCCATTTTCAGATAAGATCCTGATCCGTTAGGATACAGATCTCGTTAGGAACCTACTATTTTTGTGATCCCTTTTCCCGGTGGGATTCTCTTCTCCGATGGGATCTCGAATGGATCCATTCCCCGATTAGATTGGGTTACTAGTGGGTTCCAGTTCAGGATACTGTTACTTGGTGGGATTATGTTTCCGAGGGATTTTGTTCCCGATACGATTATGAAGTGAATATGTCGAGATAATCCCCAAAAAGTATAGAAATGAATTGAACTAATCCAACATTTCAAACGCTTTCAGATCCCCTTTTATATCCACGTAGAAAAATATAGAACTTTCTGGAACATTCTAAATTAAATTTAATATCCTCCTCGAAACGTGTAAAAAATGACTTTTTTATGAAATTATTTTTTAAATACAAAAAATTATTTATACTATAACTTTAGTACATTTTAGCTGAACGAGTGGTCCCATCGGGTCCCATTTCATATTTGTATAAAATTTAGTTTTGCCTGGGATAGGGGGGCACTATAAAAATCAGGAAATGAGTGAAACAAAGTAAATAAAAATCTAGAAAAAAAATATTTTTTAAAGTAACGCTACAAAACAACGAACGTGTCGGCAGGAAGCCTTCATCAGCGAACAAACAGTAAAATCAGAATTAAATAAAACTAGAACATATGCGAGAGGGCCAATTTTAAATTTTGTATTTTCATTTCAGAGACAATGTTACAACCGCCTTTAAGGTGTATGATGACTGGTTAGCTAAAACACAAAGAGTTGAGAAGGCCCAAGCAACTCCGTCATGTGTTCAACTGAAAATTAAGGAATTCTTTGATGGCTCCAACAAGGGAAAACGTAAGTTTCAAAGTTTATTCAAAAAAAGGCTCCAAAACATCTCCGGGTGGATTAGGCTTAACTCTGATGTTAAAGAAATAATTCAGTGTGTCTCATTGTGCGGATACCTTGTAAAATTTATCATCCTATTTGTTTGTAATGACAAAACGCATCCATCATCGTTCTTTTTCCGTTTGTATTTGAATTAATATTTGGGGGGGGGGGGGGAATCTGCATTGTGTTTTCTCTGGACTTTTTGTAAACTGTTATTATTCTTTTGTATCAAATAATTATTGTCTTGACAGACTTGGTGATAAGTATTGGATTTTCAACACTGTATTTTCTTACATATTGGCGTGATAAATAAGTATGTAACATAATATACTTGTTGATATAGATCTTCTTGCACATGTAAGCAAGTTACAATCAACGTCGTTGTTATATATATATTATTTTGGAGACATTCCTAAAAGATATCACGCATACGTTTGGCAATGTATAGGACGGTCTGGGATAAAACTAATGGTGCCTAATATGAAAAATATGCTTCTTATTCTGCTTCTGTTTAAATAATCAGAACTGATCGAACGTCAAGTGTAATTCGTCAAATTTTCTATCAATAGTTATGTCTGCTTAGAGAAATATGTGTTTCCACAAGTCAGAGAATGAAACGTTGTGAATAGCTTCATATTAAAAACGTATTATTTTGATCCATTTTATATAACATGCAAAATTTCATAAATGCATATTAACATGAACATGTTTAGAAATATGTGTTATTTTATTCCGTCTCTCCTTTCTTTCTCTCAATAGCGAAATTAGATGCTGACATTAAAACGGGAAATATAAATGTAAGAACTTTTTTAAATTTATTTTGATTTACATAACGGTACTATAAACAGGTTCAAAATACCTAAATTTTAATATTTATGCTAAAAAATATTGTTTACTCTGTTTTGATTATAATTTCATGTTGAATGTTTGCTCATTTCTCTTTATAATTCTTAAATTTAAAATTTTTAAAAAGTTGCAGCACAAGGAGTAGCACTTTTATAAAGTACATTGAAACCATATTTCTTCTCCTCCTCAGCCCCCATTGCCGTCAACATCTTCTTTTATACCAGCAGAGACTTCCAACAATATACACCCAAAAGTAGGATCGAGAAAGTCAAAAAATCAACAAGACTCCAAACTCAAATCTATAAAGAAACATGCGTGTATTGACTGTAAATCTGTCGTTGAAGCAATAAGAGCTGTGAAACCTGTGGATAAGGGCCGTTGCATAACGATGTGGAGTTCATTTAGGGATACATAGACATGTTGATGGGCCTTTGAAATCAAAAAAGTGAGACTTTTACTTTAAAATTACAGCCTGCGATCAATACACTTAAAATATACAACAGTTAACTATTCAAACGTAATATAACTGTTATGTCCTTGATACCCGGCTCCATTTGATAGAAGGTTTGGCATCACGTGTAACCACGCCGCCAGTTACCCATTGAATCTTAGTTAATAAGGGATCTAAACATTTTTTGCATTGTTTCAAGAGCTTTTTTTTGGTGATGTTTGGCACGGAGAGCTTGCGTTTGTTAAGTAGATTAATGTTCAAGTTGTTGACATTCGTAATCTGTTCAATATTGAGCTAAAAGTTGTGGTGCCTCTTTTAGGCTGTCAATAACTTTAAGGGGCTATAACTTTGCATTATTTAAATGCTACTCTGTTTCAATGGTTAGCGCTCCTGGCAAACGTTCCCGGCACACGACCTGGATAATATGGTTTGTGTTGCTCTCTATATTCTTTTATGGAAAGGGTTGAATATAACTCGATCTTTAAGACGAGGTTAGTAATTTAGGACACACTTTCATTTATAATCACCTTAAGGTCCAACTTGTCTTAGGAAAGAATGCAGTACCCAACATTTAGAGTGCTCTGTTTCTTTATAGATTCTTAAAGTGGGCGGTTGTTCATTGTCAGCTGAGTTATTTATAATGCGTCGGGGTCTCAGTTTAAAAGCCACTTTTACACCGCAAATGAATTTCCCCATTTCAGAAAAAAAAGAGAATATTACGCTCCAAACGCACTTGAGATATTTTTTTAAGAATCTCATTTACCACAGTTATCGGGCATTTTATTTCGTGAAACCAGTGGCATAGTATTTCCTTTATCATTCCTTTTTAAAATAGTAAAAACTAAAAAGGGGGGGGGGGGTGGAGTTGAAAATGTGACAGAATGTGTTGTCATCGACAAAGAGCCTATGTGCTATGTTTCCGCTCGATATTTTGACGGGACGTGGGTCCATTTGCCGTCCCAAGATTTTGCTAGCCAGCAGCGACCAATAGTGAAGTTAATATAAAGGATTTAAAAATACTCCGATTACAATGGTGAAATTGTTTTTTACAATCTTTATATGTGTTTTCTTTTAAATTTGTGTTTTTTGTTTCAGAGAAAAATGTCGTTTGGCCTGCAGGAATTATGAAGACTGGATATCTAGAAAGCTTCCCAAGGCCCAAGCAACTCCGTTATGTGTTGAAAGGGAAATTGGAAAAATGTTTGGTTGATCAAAAAAAAGAAAACTCACAGTGAAACGAAATTTAAAAAATTAATTTAAAATGTTTTTAAAATTCTCTAAGTAGTTAAACCAATTGTTCCCTTTTTAAAAAATTCGCATTTGCTCATCAATAAGTAAGAATAATTTTCTTTTTCGAAATGGCTTACATTTTCTCCACTAACCTCCAGTACTCTACTGTCCATTTGTTATAGCCTTGTTGTTGACTTTGTTTTTGTTCACGATGCATGGTGTCAATTCATAGCATGCAACCTTTGGTATCGTTTTTGTGTGTAAGTTGGTTGTCAGTCCCTTGAAACTGTAACACATGTTAAATCACCTGATGTTAAAATTCTTCTGACATCGCTGTAACTATGTTCCTGATAAGACAAGTGGTATCTTAAATCGTCAGCTAGCTTTGCAGTCTTGACACTATTGTAAACATGACAGTTACTTAAGTTCATGTTATTTACTTGATAGCTCATGCACCTCACTCCAATTTATATGAAAGTAAAAGTCCAATTTTCAAAATACGACACTTTATTACTTTAACAATTATTATGTAATAATAAAGTTGGTTAAATTAAACCACTCCATCATATTGAATAGGATATATATATACACATAATTTATTTCAAAATTCATAAGAGAGATAAAGATCACAGACGATCTCTTTTTGGAAACCCCTATGTTGAGACCCGATGGTTCTCACCAGTGTGAGACTCACTGACTCACAGGCAAAAACATTCCTAACCTGGGAAAATCCCAATATGACCCAATTAGGGTTTGGCCTTAAGGGTAAGTGACCTAAGGGTCGGATCAGAGACCATTAAAACTTTCCAGGTTCAGTGACCATGGAATAGCTTAGTATTAGTCCAATGGAAATGTACCAAAACTTAGGACAATGAAAACAGTTCAGCACGTCGCCAGAGTATTGACCCGGCTTGTAAGCAAAGTGTTAGTAGGTCATTGAACTTCCTTTATGTCTCAATGCCAACGGGCCTTTATAAGCTGGAAGCATGCGGGTGCTCAGTCTCTCACATTGATTGACAAAGAAGGCCTGGTAGATTTCCCTTTGGTACTATGGTTTGCATAGCCTAAGAGTTATCTGGTTGGTAATATAGTATTATTAATTGTTAGCTGCATAATAATATATATTATAATGTTAATAAGAAATGTTAGGATTGTAATTAGTTAGTCAAGTATTGTTAGATTATGAATACTCATTACTAATGTATTAGGAATGTACTTCTTTCTTGTAGCTTATGTATTGTATTTATTCTTATTTACAGCCAGTTAATACCAGTTAAGGTTGAATGAACTTAAGTCAGTTAAGTTAGGTTCTGTTAGCCTAGCGGTAGATATAATCGCATAGTAAAGCCTAGTAGCCAGAGGCTTGATTTGAGTATAGAAGAGTAAAGTGAACGAAGTACAGTGGAGCATATAGCATAGCTCATTGTACATGATAACCCCGTAGAGTTGGGGACAGTCAGAAATCGGTATAGCCTACTCAGAAGTAAACAGTGGACTAGACTGATAGCTCAAGCAGTCAGCTGACAACGCCGACGTATTGTGTACAAGTGGATGCACCGGAGCGTGACTGGTCATTCATCACCCGTCACCTGTAAACGACAGTGACCCAGAAAGGGACGGAACGACCGTCGACCCTTGTAGTGTGCTTTGTGAAGTCTGGAGTGTGTATCGGACCCATAACAGATTCCAGGCCAGAGACTACCCAGAGTACCAATCCAGTCTCTTATGTCACTAGTACAAACTGTAACAATTAATGTTCTTATATTTATATGTATCTCGTATATGTTAAGTAATTTGTAATTGTTAGTAATTAAATATTTTATTTGTGGGCTGAACCACCTGTGTTATTAAGTTTACATATAAGTAGCAGTGTAAGCGAGTGAGAGAGTCACTAGCGTTAGTGTGACAGCGTGTAATATCACTAGTTTAAGAACAATCATACTTTAGACATAATAGTACTAATCGACGTAGCGGTAGGGACCAAACAATATATATATAAGAATATCGTGGCCATAAAATTACCAATATTTAACATTGGGGGCTCATATTCAACACCCTAATTTACACTACCAAAATGTGGCAGCATTCGTCCTCTCCGTTATAGTTATATATCTACATTTTTTAGACTCAATTGATTTCATTCAATATAAAATCAGCATGTATAAAATAATACTGTTACAGATACGAATGGTTTATCTCACGAGACCCTATAATTATAACGGAACGTAACACCTTAGTATACTATAAACTACTCTGTGGTGTTTGCACGGAAGAGGAAATGGTAATCCACATTATCGAAATTGCAAAATCTTCATTCCCACTGTGATGTGCCTTTAATAAAGTTAAATCGGATTCATTCGTAAAGGGCCTCAATGTGCAAGAAAGTATGTGATCTTTCTTTCCTGACAATTTAATTTGATTAATTACTTGTGCCATTCAGTGTGGAAAAGACAGGGCGGGGGGGGGGGGGGGGGGAATGCCAAATGATTTTGTACTAGGATTTCTTACTTGCATACAAGTGCTTTATTGTATTTTTTTTTTAAATTAAATCTTCAATAAACAATATTTTCTCTTTATAAAATCTATGTGTGTCCTTTCTTGGGTTGAGCCGTTGTTCTAAATATTAATTGTATTAAATAGGCTTCCCAAGCCTGACACTGGCGTCATTTTAGTTCTCACCTTGGGCGCCTTATTATTATTATGTCATTGGTACCCCTTTGAACACATCTTCATATAGGGTGCAAACGTTTGGGGGCAATAAAAAGCGTATCTTCGAAGAGAAAAGAGCGCGTGTATTTGTTCTTCCTTCAAATCGCTTAGCTCTTGTGGTTTAGCTAAGTACACGTGTATTGGACGACGCGATATTAAACGGAAAGAAATTAGTCAGATATAAATTATACAATTTGTGTACTTAACTTACCTGAATCAAGTTTAGAAACATCAAACAGGAAATATCAACCTTACGTTGGACGTTTCCAAAATTAGGCTACGCAGATTTACAAAGATTTGAACGTACGCCACACGCAACCTCTCAAGTATACCTGAGAGCACTGACCAATACTTATAGGAATATTATTTTTGAGCTGTATCTTGTTTAATGTGACGGAGAGCTGCTCCATTCGAAAGACTCACTCTCTCGTTCTTGCCCATGTGATGCAGATGGCAACACTTAGTTGGCCAAAACGATTGAAAAATAGACCAGGATGTACTAGATGACCAGCAATTACTATTATCATATCTTCAATTACGTGACCAGCGGAGATCTCTTACTCTTAAGCAAGAAATATATAAATATTAAAAGAAAATAACAAATTAAAATCCGACGGATGACTCGAAAACTGAAAACCTCTTATACAGATTTGATTACTTTTGTATACATGAAATAAGGATAAAGACATTGTTAAAAGCTGTAAGACTATCCATTACTGTATCCTAATTATGGACAACCTTCCTCTCTTGAATTTTTTATTTTTGTTTTACCGTTCATTTTTGCAAACTGAGATTTCTTAATCAGTATGTGAAGTAAACACATCGAACGAGAGGAAATGGTGAACATTTGAAAACAATTCTCTTGATTTGATGCAGTAATTCCAAACCAAACATTGATTCTGGTTCTGGTAGGGTATGTTGCTGCATCCATGTTCTGGCGGTTGGGGAAGCGATGCTGCTACCTAATGGCTCCTAGCAGATGCCAGGGTGGTATTGTCCAGGTGGTTCCAAGCGATTATTGTGCGTGGGAAGAATGATTGTTTATATTGCACTGTATTACTCCGAGGCACAGTGAAGCATTTGCTATTGTTTCGAGTGTAATTGTTAGTGTTTAGTGAGTGTTTGTCTCTGATTAAACGACCTGGCTTCTGTGGGGGGAGGGGGGCGATGAAACGCATTGCGTTACGTTGGATTCGTTCCATCTCGTACACGTCTTGCTTTAGGTCTGGGTCCCAGATGATCGCACCATATTCAAGTATCGGACGGACGAGTGCAAGATAGGCATTTCGTTTGCAGGATGTTGGGCAGTGCCGCAGATTTCTTCGAATGAAACCTAGTGTTGAGTTGGCTTTTTGTTTTTTATATGTGGTGAACATTTTAGTTTATTTGAGAAGAGAATTCCAAGGAATGGATTATTTATACTTGTTGGATGATTGTCTTGTTTAGGGAGTACATAAAGGTTGATGTTTCTTTCTCGAGATGCTCATTGTGTAGCATTTGGTTTCATTAAATTTCATGCCCCATTTGTCCACCCAGTTCATAAGGCACTTCAAATCTGCTTGGAGGTGGTTGTGGTCATCGCAGTCGTTTATCTCTCTGTAGACAAGACAGTCATCTGCAAACAGACTTACTTGAGATTTTACAGTATCAAGGAGGTCGTTTATGTGACAGAGAAAGAGAAGGGGGCACAGCACTGTGCCTTAAGGAACTCCTGAGTCTAGGGTGGCTTTGTCTGATCAGACGCCATCTACCAACCCTTGCATGGTCCGTTGTGATAGAAATGTTGACAGCCAGGAGTGAAGGTTGCCGGTAATGCCGTAGTGATGAAATCTTGAAAGCCAAACTTCAGTTTCATAAATCTCACTGACCTTTATTTGCTTCTTAGCATGTGAGATTCGAATATGTGCGCACTAGGTCTGATTTAACTACATTTTGTTAAATTTACCTTTTTTGCTAACTTTTTAAAATTAATAAATATGTTGGTTGTCTTTGCTTTTTTCCATTGCATGTTTAAAAATTGACTCAATGACAAGGCGCCTAATTTATTTACTTTTAAAACTTAAACAAAGTAATTCCAAAGATGAGACGCTCATTTTTAAAATCTTGTAACATATGGCGTGTTCATATCTAGACGAATTTTTCGAATAAAAAATATATATACCGGGTAATTTATTACAAACTAGCCGATGTACCCGGCGTGGCCCGGGAATGCATTAGGACCCCGATCCCGGTGGCCTACAGATCCCGTTAGGATACTGTTCTCTGGGGGATCTCGTTCCATCTAGAGACCCCTATATTATCCCATTTCCCGATAGGATCCCGCGTTGATCGTGACATAGAATTAGCTTTTTAAAGATATCGAACTTTCTGGAAAATTCTTGATTAAAAATATTATCCTCATCGAAATGTGTAAAAACTGTCTTTTTTCTAAGTAATTATTCTTCGAACACGAAACATTATACAAATAAATGCATTTCTATGACTATAGTACATTTAAGTTGAAAGAGGGGCCCCGGGGGCCCATTCCAGAATTGTACCGAATTAGTTTTGCCTGAGATCGGGCCATATAAAAATCATTCAGGTAAGTTATGAAGATAAAATTTTAATTTGTCCCATTAAAATCTAGTGAATAATGCCATAGATATAGCGTTTTAAAGTTATTGGATATTAATAGTTTTAGATCCAACGATATTTCAGTACGGACAATGAAGTGTATTGCAACAAAGCTAAGCCTATATCCATCAATTCACATAGAACCTATAGTGTTGACTAAGCCTATTAATATGTATATAGCTTATATAAGGAAAAATGAAATGGGCCCCCGGCCCCAGAGGAATGGATATTATGAGTTTAGTACCCTTTTGTATTTGAGTATGGATAATCAAGTGTATGTGTACTAAGTTTGGTCAAGATCCATCCATTCATATAGGAGTCTTAAGCTTATCGCTATTTATATAGCTCATATAAGGAAAAATGAAATGGGGCCCCCGGCCCCAGGAGAATGGATATTATGAGTTCAGTACCCTTCGGTATTTGAATATGGATAATCAAGTGTACGTGTACTAAGTTTGATCGATATCCATCCATTCACGTAGGAGAATTTGTTTGAACATTTTTTATATACCTCATATACGAAAAAAACGAATTCGGGGCCCCCGGCCCCACACGAAATGTTATTAAAAGTTCTCAACCCCTTAAGAGTTCCTTCTGGATAATGATGGATATATGCGCCAAGTTTGGTCAAGATCCATCAGTCCGTGTAAAAGCCTTTGTGGAACAGACAAACAGATTTTCACTTTTATATATATACTAGCCGATATACCCGGCGTGGCCCGGGATTGCATTAGGACCCCGATCCCGGTGTCCTACAGATCCCGTTAGGATACTGTTATCTTTGGGATCCCGTTCCATCTAGGGACCCTGCTTTCTAATGTTATCCCATTTCACGATAAATATATTGAATAATGCCATAGATATAGCATTTTAAGAATATCGAACTTTCTGGAAAATTCTAGATTGGATATTATTAGTTTTAAATCCACCGATATATCTGTTCGGACAGTGAAGTGTATTGCTACCACCCTAGGCCTATATCCATCAAATGACATAGGTACTATAGTGTTGTCTAAACCTATTGACCTATAGAACTTTCTGGAACATTCTAGAGTAAATTTATTATCCTCCACGAACTGTGTAAAAACAGTCTTTTATTAGTAATAATTATTCTTCGAATACGAAAAATTATACGACTAAATTAATTTCTATAACTATAGTACATTTAAGTTAAAAGAGGGGCCCCGGGGGCCCATTCCATAATTGTACCGAATTAGTTTTGCCTGAGATGGGGCCCTATAATAATCATTCAGGTAAGTTATGAAGTTACAATTTTAAATTTGTCCCATTAAAATCTATTGAATAATGCCATAGATATAGCGTTTTAAATTTATCGAACTATCTGGAAAATTCTAGATTGGATATTATTAGTTTTACATCCACCGTTATTTCCATATGGACTAAGAAGTGTATTGCAACAAAGCTAAGCCAATATCCATAAATTCACATAGAACCTATAGTGTTGTCTAAGCCTATTAATATTTATATAGCTTATATAAGGAAAAATGAAATGGGGCCCCTGGCCCCAGGCCCCAGAAGAATGGATATTATGAGTTCAGTATCCTTCGGTATTTGAATATGGATAATCAAGTGTACGTGTACTAAGTTTGATCGATGTCCATCCATTCACGTAGGAGTATTTGTTTGTAATTTTTTTATATAGCTCATATAAGAAAAAAACGAATTCGGGGCCCCCGGCCCCACACGAAATGTTCTTAAAAGTTATCAGCCCCTTAAGAGTTCCTTCTGGATAATGATGAATATATGTGCCAAGTTTGGTCAAGATCCATCAATCCGTGTAAAAGCCTTTGTGGAACAGACAAACAAACAGATTTTCACTTTTGTATATATACTAGCCGATATACCCGGCGTGGCCCGGGATTGCATTAGGACCCCGATCCCGGTGGCCTCCAGATCCCGTTAGGATACTGTTCTCTGAGAAATCCTGTTCCATCTAGAGACCTACCTTTCCAATTTTATCCCATTTCCCGATTTTGTCGTGACATAGAATTTTCTTTTTAAAAATATCGAACTTTCTGGAAAATTCTAGATTGGATATTATTAGTTTTATATCCACTAATATCTCAATACGGACAGTGCAGTGTATTGCTACCACGTTAGGCCTATATCCATCAATTCACAAAAAAAACTAAAGTTTTATCTAAGCCTATTGACCTATAGAACTTTCTGGAACATTCTAGATTAAATGTATTATTATCCTCCCCGAACTGTGTAAAACCAGTCTTTTATTAGTAATAATTATTCTTCGAATACGAAAAATTATACGACTAAATGAATTTCTATAACTATAGTAAATTTAAGTTAAAAGAGGGGCCCCGGGGGCCCATTCCATAATTGTACCGAATTAGTTTTTCCTGAGATGGGTGCCCTATAATAATCATTCAGGTAAGTTATGAAGTTACAATTTTAAATTTGTCCCATTAAAATATATTGAATAATGCCATAAATATAGCGTTTTAAAGTTATCGAACTTTCTGGAAAATTCTAGATTGGATATTATTAGTTTTACATCCACCGTTATTTCCATATGGACTAAGAAATGTATTGCAACAAAGCTAAGCCTATATCCATCAATTCACATAGAACCTATAGTGTTGTCTAAGTCTATTGGTATTTATATAGCTTATATAAGGAAAAATTAAATGGGGCCCCCGGCCCCAGAGGAATGGATATTATGAATTCGGTACCCTTTAGTATTTGAGTATGGATAATCAAGTGTATGTGAACTAAGTTCGGTCAAAATCCATCAACTCATGTAGTAAGTATTAAGCCTATCGCTATTTATATAGCTCATATAAGGAAAAATGAAATGGGGCCCCCGGCCCCAGAGGGATGGATATTATGAGTTCAGTACCCTTTAGTATTTAAATATGGATAATCAAGTGTATATATACTAAGTTTGGTCAAGATCAATCCATTCATGTAGGAGTATTAAGCCTATCGATATTTATATAGCTTATATAAGGAAAAATGAAATGGGGCCCCGGCCCCAGAGGAATGGATATTATGAGTTCAGTACCCTTTAGTATTTGAGTATGGATAATCAAGTAAATGTGTACTAAGTTTGATCGATGTCCATCCATTCATGTAGGAGTATTAAGCCCATCTATATTTATATAGCTCATGTAAGGAAAAACGAAATGGGGCCCCCGGCCCCAGAAGAATGAATATTATGAGTTCAGTGCCCTTAGGTATTTGAATATGGATAATCAAGTGTACGTGTACTAAGTTTGATCGATGTCCATCCATTCACGTAGGAGTATTTGTTTGTAATTTTTTTATATAGCTCATATAAGAAAAAAACGAATTCGGGGCCCCCGGCCCCAAACGAAATGATCTTAAAAGTTTTCAACCCCTTAAGAGTTCCTTCTGGATAATGATGGATACATGTGCCAAGTTTGGTCAAGATCCATCAATCCGTGTAAAAGCCTTTGTGGAACAGACAAACCCACAAACAAATTTTCACTTTTATATATATATATGATATGATATGATAGGATATATGATTTGTAAAAAATCGTTTTGGTGATAACAAATAATGTATGACTATTCCATTGAATAGTGTTTGATTTCATCAAAATAAACTACCGTAGACCAACTGGCTGTTCAAGCAAACATCATGTCAACTGTTTGTTTAACCAAACATAACATTTCATACCAACTTAATGTTAAAAAAAAAAACAGTATCCATTATACAACCTTTCTATTCAACCAAACATCACAGCAACTGTTACTTTTATCCAGAAGGTAGTCCATTGTGTTCATAATTGTAACAGGTTTCATTTTGGTCTTAGAATCCATTTGATTTTAGTTCGAGCATTCTACAAGAATAAATAGACAAAAGATTGTAAGTGCCTTCTCTTTTATTCAGTAAATTGTGTCTACGTCAAAGACACCTGCGAATTTAGATTTCAAACGAAAATAAAATTTAAAAAAAACAGAATGATTGATTTGATTGTACCAATGGTGTTTGTGACACCTTCCATGTGATTGGGATTTTTTTTAATCACGAGATTCTAACGATGAGATGCAACAATGTACAAACAAGGCTTTCGGGTGTTGTCTTCAAATATTGCCTTGAACCCACATTTTATTTTAACCATAACAACCGACATAGCCCTGGCCCACAAGCTTGCCCATTCTTAATCTGAAATCGCGGGGTACGTGTCAATAACAAAAATAATAACACTATTTTGTGATCAGTATCTGTTCTCTTACCCCCGCAGAGCTATTAATTGTGCATTTGACTGACATATATTATTAAGACTTGAAATTATTGCATGCGATTATTCTATGATGCGTATTATATGTTCATGAAGTGGTAATTTAACATTTTTGCACAAAGTCTCTACCTCTCAAAAGCATCCTTTCAAGAGGCCTTATATTGAATGGAAAACAATGATTTAAAGAGAATTTAATGTACATTTCGGAAAATGTCTTTCTATGGCAACAAAATTTGTTTGAATTCATCTTCAGATGACAATTTCAGACAAAACTTCAGATGCCGAAAAGCGATAACGGTAACATTAAACTACGTAGGCTAAAAATTCAACTGCTATCCCTGAGACCTTTTGTACCGATATGCCCAGTTTTTTAACCACGATTTGTGCTATCACTAAAGGGGGTGGGCGGAAGGGGTGTTGGAGGTGCAACAAATGAAAACTTTGCTATTTTGACACAGCTCGCTTGAGTGGGTTCTAAATAGATGAAAGCTAAATACAAGAGCAGGGCAGTGTTTCTTTCAGGCATACCTCCGGGGGGGCACTGCCCCCCCGGAGCAAGTCAAGTGCCCCCCCGGGGGAAAATGTGTAAAAAAAAAAAAAAATTTTTTAAAACTACTCTAAATTTAATTTTTATAAAATTTTTAAAAGTTATTGAAATGTGTGCCTTTAATCGATTACAATTATTGGAACAAATAAAAGATCGCTTTGTTCGATATATATTGATGATCCATAGCGTTCAGGTTAATCTTGTTACAGGCTCGCAGAAATCGATTATAAACATGGTATTGTTTTGAAAATTGGCCGCTCCTGATCATAAGCTAAACCTACTTTTTCTGATTCGCAGATATCGGTATCTTTTATTTAATTACATTTTGCAGTTGCAAAAGTTAAAAGACTTTTTAATAACCCTGTATTAAACTACCTTTTCATCGATATAAATGTCTGTAAATTAAATATAGTTCTTGCTAAGAAATAAACATATTTCAAATTATATTGTATAATAGCATCATGCTTTAAAAAATCTTTAGCAAACATTTTAATGTAGTAGATTCCATAGATGTATGCTGACATAGATAAAATGAAAATTTAAACATAATAATAATAATAATTTTAAAACGCAAAATTAGGAATTTACCGGTAACATACAAATAGTGGACATTTCATCATAATTATTAAATCGAGTGTTTCTAATTTTTTAACACAGTTTCGGGAACAGAGTAAAATGATTTTTTTAAAAATAGTCTTTATTTATTAAATCCCCAATGACTTTCTCTGTTAATATAATAATAATAAACAATCTTCCCCAGCTGTTTGAACTATTTAAAAAAAAATATTTTAAGATGATAATCCAGTAGAAAGAATATAATATATATTTAAACAACGAATTTAAAAAAATCGAGTATTTCGATTATCTTGTAAATGCCATTTTTGGTAGTAGTTAAAAAAAAAGTATATGGAATTGGTAAAAAAATTGTTTTCAAGTATAATATCGAAGAGGCAAGTTGTAATGATCTGAAGCAAATTATAGTAGTCTAAATTTCTTAATTAACATTTCAATCAACTGAATATTGAGAATTGAAACTTTAATAAAGTATACGAAAAAAAATCACACATTATTAAATATATGAGTCTTTTGTAAACAATTCTTGACTTCTGAACAATTATGTCGGTTACATATGATTTATAAATAAATACCAATTTTGAAAACCCATAAAGATATAGTCTTTAGCCTTTTGTACAGAAAAGCTTTTTTTCTTTTTGACTTTGGTGAAACTTGGAAATATTTTGAAATAAACATGTTTTTGGTTTTTCTTTTTCGTTCAAAATGTAAAACTATTTTAGCATTTCTTTTTTTGGGATGGATACCTTTTTTGGAAGGAATTATTTTTTCTTAATTTTAAAAATATTTTGTAGTAAATTCATTATTTTTATGTAGTTGATCCCCAAAATATTTTAAAATAATAACTTTAAAAATACATTACTTTTCAATTTTAAAAAATTTTTTGCATACCACACTTAGTCAAGCAGAGACGTCGCTTGACTTTTTATGGCACCCGTGCCACTTTTCGTTTTTTTCCTTCCCTACCTAGCAGTAAAAGTTGATAATTTAATGTAATTACATTAGGTCAAATGACACATAAAATCTTAACTAGCATCTCTCTCGTTGCTCTACAGTTAAGTGTTTAATGATGCGAAACTAAATTTAACTACGGTGTGTAAAAAAAAAATGCATTCTTGCATTTTGAATTTATCAAAAAATGTCCGGGGCCTATAAAGTTTTAAGGGGCGAGTCTAAGCTAAGGAGTATCTCTCGATAAAAAACATACCCTAAGGGCTCCCAACTGGATTGAATTTATTTAATATTGTGCTGGTGGAAGAGTTAGTGATGTCCTGTTATTATCGTTATTTCTAGCGCTTCCCACCCAAATGTCTGAAATGTTTACAACAGTGGCGCTTCATCCCATTTAGGGCCTTGGCCTGCTCCACCACATTCTTCCATTGGGATCGATCCATCGCTTTACACCTCCATGTGCGAACCCCAACCTTTGTAAGCCATTCTCTACATCGTCAATCCATCTCAGTCTTGGTCGACCGGTGAGCCGTCTGCCCATAGGTTTCTGCCTGTAGATCGTTTTTGTTGCTCCAGAATCCGGCATCCTTTCAATGTGTCCTGCCTAGGGCAGTCTGCCTTTTTTTATATTGTTGTGACTATGGATGGGTATTTGTACAATTGATATAGCTCTTAGTTTGTACGGATTCCCAAAACAAAATTGTCTATCATTGGGTCAGCAGGTTCTCTGCTTTTCGTGTAGGAACCAAGTCTCACTACTGGTCTTGTGATAGTGGTGTATACTGCCTTCTTTGTTCCATTAGCGAGATTTTTGCTTTGAAGTAGCTTTTGTAAATTGAAATAAGAACGTTGCATGCTGTTATTCTTTCTTGCACCTCCGATTGTATTTCCTCTTGCTTATTTATAGTCACCCCAAGATATTTGAAAGTAGCTACCATCTCAAAGGCGTAGATGTTCATATTGATGAAGTCATCAGTGGGTATTTACTGACATTATCATAAATATTGCCTTCGCTTTATTTACATCAAGACCAGCTTTGACCGTCACATCTTCAAGTTCCCTGAAAGTTTTAATTATATCATCAATGTTGTTTCTACCAAGTAGCGCTATATCGTCTGTGTAGGCCAGGTATTGCTGTGGATGGCTTTATAAAGTTCCTTATGGTTGTTCTGTACCACCTATCAGGTGCTCACACGTATGTTTCTAATGCTTTTTTCTAAAGTGATGTTGAAAATGATACACGGATTTCCTTGTCTGAGGCCCAGATTGATTGGGAACTCCCTCAAGTACTCCCTCTGTACTTTGATTATACTTTTGTAGTTATCCATCGTCATATGTATGAGTCGGGTAAGTTTGTTAAGGACTCCAAGTTCCAGCACAGCATCGTTCATGTATTTCCTGTCTATGCTATTATAACCTGATTTTGATGTATTCTTAGTATTTTTCTACGAGACATCTAACAGTAAATATATGAACGTTTGAAATGCCCCTTCACACATTGCATACAGTGCATGATACCCTCACTAGGTAACTCTTGTTACCAGTGAAATATCCGCATCAACACCAGGCACAGAAACAGTGCAAATCCCATCTACACTCATAGGAGCCATATGATCAATAAATTGATCGTGGGCCCTTAATAGACAGAAAAAGAAGAAGAAAAATGTGCACCACAATGCATCACTGCATTTTGAATTTATTATTTTTAAATTAAGGTGATCCCTGCCCTCACTTTTGCTCAAACTCTTCGGATTCCTCAATTTCTGCTACCCCCCCCCCCTTTTTCGCTTTCCTTGACGTCGATCAATGTGACTACCGGGTTGACTCTAATCTTGTGTCAAATGATTTTCTTCGGTACACCACAACCAGAATGAATTTAGTTTGTGTCTGGCACTGGTCGCCATAATGCCTCCCGCGACGCTTGAAAAATTATTTCCCCCGATCAAATTAAAGTCTTATCAAAACATTCGAATCATGTATACTCCAAAATGCACCTTTTTATTGTTAAACAATCACACATTTTCTGCTGCCCTACTTCCAGATAAAAATTACTTGCCATGACAGCCAAATTTGGTGCTGATATATACACTGCCCAGTGGCGTGCCTAGTGTTAGCGCCACCCTAGGTGGGTTAACTTTTTTGCCACACTAGCTTTCTCGATAGAAACTCTGCAGATGTCCGAAAATCCCGCCGCTCTATCTAAAGAAAAAATGACACCTGGGAAGACCAAATGTTCGCCCCCCCCCCCACTTCTACGTCACTGACGTGAGTCTTTGATGACAGGGGACAAGATTCATTTTTACACTCACCCCCACCCCCGCTAAACTCTGGAACCTATTATTTTCATCCATTAACACTATAGCCCATTAGATGCCCCCGCTAGTCTGGCGCCCGGGGACATATGTCCCATCTGCCACCCCTTAGCTACGCCTCTGGCCACTGAAAAACTGGCACTGCCCCCCCCCCCGAACGTCAAAAGTGCCCCCTCGGGGGGAAATTTCTGAAAGAAACACTGGAGCAGGGTGCCATTAAAAATGGGTGCCATTTAAATAAGGTGGCATTTGAATAGGGTGCCATTAAAATAGGGCGCTATTAGAATAGGGTGCCGCTTGGTGTGTTTTAAATAAAATCAGCCATTTATTTTTTGACGCTCGCAGCAGATCACGAGCTAGCGGCTTTTCCCCAGAAAATAACGTTAAAAATATAATCGTGGCATTGGGTGCTATGGGTGTGCACTGCACAAAGCACATCGTACCAAGCACGTCGCACAGGGAGACACTAAAAAATGTCAACAAATCTCATTTATATTCAATTTTCTTAGTTATCACCGGCTGGCGTAAACGGCGCCTCGTGCTGTTGTATTCAGTTGTTGTTTGCGCGTGAGTTCAATGGCGTTTAACATCAGATATTGATTTAGTTGTTACGAATATAATGGAACACGTTAGTGCGAACACTCAAGATATCCACCACGGTATTTAATGTGCACGTTTCAAATCCGACTAAACCAGTGTATCCAAACCTTTTTTTTCCATAATCAGAAATATCGACGAATTATTTGACTAGTCTGGAGGCCCCTAGGAAATATTTTATTAAGACTATCATCCTTAAAAAATTTTTGTACTAAGTCTAGACTCTCCTACCAATTCTTTTAGCAAGTTTAGCATCCCCTACGAACTGTTTTGCTGTGTAGCATCCACTAAAAATTGTTTTACTTAGTCTAGCACCACGTACGAATTGTTTTACAATGCATAACATCGCCTATAAATAAAGTATGTCTTTTAATATTCAGAAGAACAAAAAATATTCCTTATTTATTTATTCAACTTCGAAATGAGGTCTAGAGCCCGGTAAATATACTAGTGATTTTATTAAACAAAGGAAAATCTCAATGCTGAAATGAAACAACATGTATAAATATTTGTATTCTAACTTTAAGCGTATTTTGTCCGTGTTCTTCTAATCTATTTTCAACGCACCAGCTGAAATTCCTCTTTGCATCTCTTGTCTTCTCGAGCCCCAACCCCATCCCTAACAATTGAGAAACCCTGCACTAGACGTTTAGTTTTTAAACGTTTTGTTCATACATCGTCAAGCCAGAACCCAATATTTAGAACGGATGAGATGACATGTGCGCATGATCAGCTCGCAGCTCATATACTTACAGAGACAAACTCCACCATATGCATCTTGCCTTTTTGGACGCGCTGTCTGTCACACTGTAATTACAAGAACGACAACTTCACAGGAAAAACCGCAGCAACCGGTATACAGATACACTTTCTTCAGGAACCACTTCTAAGTCAAGAGGTATGACCTTGTCAATTTATGGTTGCAATCCATTGCTTTAGTTTTCTTCTTATAAAGTGTCAAATTAAAATACATAGATACACCCACACACACACAGACATAGTCGCACTGAGTTTTTTAAAGTATATTTTTAGATTAATTTTTTCCCAAGCTTCTTACCATTTTAAAGTTCTAAACAGGACAGTAAAACGATCTTAGACTTAATATGACAAGTATATCAAATGAGAAACAATTTTAAATATAACAAACACAACAGTATCACGTGATTTACTGTAATTAATTCAAGTTTTTTGTGTGTTTTATTTATAACTACAATATATTTCAGAATACTTTTTTTGGTATCGGTGATGTCTCAACACCTAAAATCTCGAATCTATTCACCATGTTTTGTTGCCCTTGTTATCGGTTGGTATTTTTTTTACAAGATAACATAATTGTGGGGACTGTTTCCAGGCCGTGTGAAGTAATGGTGGGGACTGTCTCCAGGCCGTGTGAAGTAATGGTGGGGACTGTCTCCAGGCCGTGTGAAGTAATGGTGGGGACTGTTTCCAGGCCGTGTGAAGTAAATTAAAGATTGGAACAAGATATGTTGAGGCTTGAAAAAAAAAACTATAAAAATTTTAAGGAATGTTTCGGCCCTCTTCAATAAACAATTTTAAAAAAACTGCAAATTACCTGAAAATTACAGCTTACTGTTAAGTGTTTCGAGGAAGAAGAGGACTATTAAAAAAGTTGTTAAAGTTATTTGTTAAGCATGTTTGGCTTTTGATGCATCCAATATTACACGTAAAAATACAATGATAATAATTAATTGTGTAGCCCATTTTAATAATTTTTTCCCCATATAATACTGCAAAAGAAAAGTAAAATGAGGAATCAAAATTAAACATCTAAGTGAAAACGCTATACATATAAACAAATAGACAAGAAATCTTTCCGTTCAACGCCTCGTTCAACTAAGGAGACATGACGAGTGCTCAATTAAAATTATAGTTAGAAACGAAAACAAAAAAAACAACTACATTCTCCATAGCTGGAATCGAGTGCAGATACTGAATACATCGTCAAAACACATTTTCTTTTCTTTTGTTTAAAGTTGGCTGAAGAGAAAGAATGTTCGTTTTTACTGTTTCACAAAATATAAATACTTCTCATTTCGCTACTTTTTTTCAATGAAACTTTCTAAACAAATAGGCATAGTCAGCATCGCTGTAATCTACACATCGGAGGCTCAAAATCTAGAGGAGAAAACATGTTGGAACAAACCAAATCGAGGCACGGGGCATAACGCCACGAGACAGCAATGTATTTCGTTGTGCAAGAAAGAGTAAGTAGAGAAGAATTTTATTTAAAATTAACTCTTTTTTTCCCATACAACGAACATAGGATAACTTTGTATAGAATTAAATAATAAAAAATAAATACATTATTATATATACGAATATTTCCATTTATTGGGATCAATAAAATTATCTCATCTTATCTAATCATAACCCCAGCATCAAGGGGTCATATCTTCTAGTTCTCATGATTCTAAGCGGAGAATGGAGAGCGTTGAAACACTTTAGAGGTCATACATTAATTTCGTCAACAGTTTTTTGCAATTTTACCCCCCCCCCTCCCTTGTCAACAACTGTCAAACTTTCAATGACCCCCTCTAAGTAACTATGACAACACTGTTCACCCACCACCCAACCAAAAAAAAATGAATTATAATTTTTAAAAAATATATATATAAATACATTTTATTTTTTGCATATCTGTTTAAATGAGACATTATCTTTTTGGGGAAAGTACCTTATTCCATGTTTAGCTTGTTAATCAACAAGTTAAAAAGTTTTTTACACTTAATTTTTATAACGCAGAATCAATTAGAATGTTGTTAAAGTCTAAATATCATTTTTTTGTGGATGTATAAATATGACTATTGTCAGTAAAGCTGAGAATTATAGTATAGTTTCTAGCTGATATCATTTTCCCATGGATTAGCCAGGAGTTGCTCTATTGTAACAAAGGGCATAGAAGGTGATTTAACATTTTTTCTCTTGGGGAACTGATATACCAGATAAGTCAACATCATCCTAACCTACCATCAGCACTTAAAATAGAAGAAATATTGGGTGTGAGCAATAATTGCCATAAGTTCTCTCTGCCTCCTGGCAGCTACTTGCATTATCGAATCCTTTTTATTTTTTTTTTTATTTTTTTTTTTTTTGTTAAGGAGCAGGTAGTAATTTTTTATGCACTGTCGGTGCAAAATAAATGCTACAAATTTTGCAAATCCGTTCAAGCAGCAGTGCGATTATTGTTACTTTACTTTCCCCTAATTCTCAAAATATAGTATTCCTACTCTATCAATATCATGTATCTTGACTGCACATGACACTTAACCTTGTCATTGTTCCATACCTGCAACTCGCTCGCAAACATACCGCCCTAGTCATTTGCGACAATCTAAAGGTGAAGAGAGGCCAACTTTTGACTTCTCTTGCACGAACAAGATGTGCTAACATTCTTTTTTTTGTTTAAATAATGCAACAACCAGTCAATTTTTACGATTACAATTTTAATAGAGAAAACATGGTTTATGACGTCAACTAATCTACCCCTACACACACACTCCTTATCAACAATTGTCACCATTCCCAAAGTCCGGCCCGGTTGCTGTGTGAAAGCAGCACCCTAGCCACCCAGGTGTTTCTTCTCTGGTGCCGCCTCACTGGCATAGTCAATGGAGTGGAAGAGTGGATGGGGCTGTCTGAGGGGCGGAATGCTCCCGACTGGAATTAAGAACGACTGGGGGAGTAGTTGATGGCCAGAGGGTGCGTTAGAGAAGCCTTTATGAGCCTTGTTTTTTTAAAGTAGGTTAGATTAGATGAGTTGATGCGTGAAAGGCTATTAAACACTAAATAATGAGGGGGGGGGGGAAGTTCACTCATTCAGAAATAATAAGAATTTGGAGCATAATTACAGGAGAGCATCGGACTGTTTGTATAAAAGGTCCGGAGAGGGAGAAAGACAGGGAGGAAGAGGGAGAGAACGAGAGGGAGGAAGGGAGGGAGAAAGATAAGGAGAAAGAGGGTTAAATTTAAGCTCAGAAATAAACGAAATTAGAGACACATCTGAATTTTAAAAAAATGAGATTCAGAGAAAGGGAGAGGCAACTTGAGAGATAAAGATGGGTGTGGGGGACTAGTGAATAAAGGGAGGGAGAGAAAGGGTTGAAGAGTGGGTTAAGAAGAAATAAATATAACGGAGAGTATAAGAAACTCACTTTTCAAGACGAAGACAGGTTATTTTGGAAACACTACACAGTGCATTGCGCACTGAACTTGAACGGCATGCCCCCTCACCCGCCGTAAAGATAATTATGGGTAAAACCGGCAGGCAATTGTTCGATGTTTGTAGCAACCTCAGAGTGAGTAACAAAGGAATTGCTCTTCCTTCGGTGTACCCGTTGCCCCAGTTAATTTCTGTATAAGCAAAGTTGCTGACATCCGTGCTGAACTTGATTGTCTTGACATATCCCCCCTAGATTTTCCTTTTTTTTCTTGTCTTAGTTCACATTTCGAAATTTTTAAACCAGTTTCAGAACAAGAGGTCAAAAGTACTATTCTGAAATCTAAGCCTACTTCATTTTCTTTGGACCCCATCCCCCTGTTGATTGAGTCGTTAGATCATTTGCTCCCAACGATAACCCACATAGTCAATGAAAGCTTGTCTTCTGGCACTGTTTCCTCTATGTGTAAGTCAGCTGTCATCCAGCCATTGCTTAAGAAGCCTGGTCTGGATGAAAATAATTTAAAACCTATAGACCAGTATCTAACTTATCATTTTTATCTAAAGTCATTGAAAAACTAGTTCTAAAACATATTTTTGCTTAATTAAAGACAACTCTCTTTTTAGTCCTAATCAATCTGCCTATAGACCTTTCTATAGCACTGAGACAGCTCTCTTGAGAGTAACCAATGACCTCTTGCTTGCATTGGACAGCGGTGATGTCTACCTCCTGATCTTCTTGGACCTCAGTGAGGTCTTTGATACTGTCGACCATGAAACCCTTTACAAAACCCTTGAAAATTACTTTGGCATTTCTGGTTCAGTTTTGTCTTGGTTTAGGTCCTACCTATCCAATAGAACGCAGGCGGTCTCTGTCGATTGCTGTCTCTCCCGCAGTGCTGATTTGGTGTATGGAGTGCCCCAGGGGTCCGTTTTAGGCCCGGTTCTATTTACAATGTACACTAGGCCACAGCTCCTTTTGCTAGAGAGGCATGATGTGGAGAGCCAGTCATTCGCGGATGACACTCAGTGCTACATTCATACCCATCCCTCTCTTGTCGATTCCGCTGTCCGGACTTTGCAGGAGAACATTGCTGATGTCAAGTCATGGATGACACTCAACAAGTTGAAACTCAACGATGACAAAACGGAAACACTACTTATTCACGATCACAAATCATCCTCTAACTCAGCTCTCCCCACCTCATTTCAAGTAGGTAACTCAGACATACAGTTTACATCCTCCACTAGGAATCTACAAAAACCCTAGTCTATGCTCTTGTTCTCTCTCGTCTTGACTATTGCAACTCTCTTCTGTCATGTTCCCGAAAACACTTCTTAGAAAAACTACAAAAGGTTCAAAACTCAGCTGCTAGGGCAGTTTTAAAGGCAAAAAAACGTCACACCACTACTTAACTCACTTCATTGGCTCCCTGTACAAGCACGGATTGACTATCAATTCCCTGTTCTCTGCCACAATTTTTTCTCGAATTCCTGCCCTTCCTATCTAACCGAACTTCTCTGTCTATTCGCCCCTTCGACAGCTTCGCTCCTCTTTAAACTCTACTACGCCGACTGATTCCCCACATCTGACCGATAAACGATGCTGCTGGCCGCCGTCAATGGCTTGTCATGTAAAAGTTTTTGGGTGGATGGGGTGAATATGCATTTGTCCTATACAGCTGTTCTTTATTACATATATGTATTTTATGTTATTGTTCAGATTATGTCTCTTTTTCTAATATTTTTATGTACAGCGCAGTGAGCCCAGCCCTAGGCTGGGGTACCGCGCTATTTAAGACAACATATAATAATAATGTGGATACGGCTCATTTTGTGTGGATACTGTTCATTTTATGTGGATACGGGTCTTTTTATGTGGATACGGATCATTTTATGTGGATACGTGTCATTTTATGTGGATACAAAAAAATGTCAACATTAATTCCGTTACCAAAATATTCATTTTATTTCTTTACAAAAAAATATAAATATAGGTCTAGGTGTCCCGGTGTTATTTTTTACAACCATAATAACTCGTGTTCATATTCATATGGACGCAGTGCCTACTACCCAGCAAATCCAGATGGCGAACTGGTATACGTTAAGCCCTGCTCTGTGCCACACGATTTCGAGTATGTGATGATATCTTAAAAAAAAAACAAGTATTTATATTTTTTGCACAATTTAGAATACATGTGAAGCAAATCTTTTAAAACTGACATTGAACCATTTTTGTATTTTATGCTGTCTTCTTGGCTCTCTATGTAAGTGTGGGATCGGTTCATTGTGAATATCGACTAATAAAAACTCCTACATGAATGGATGGATTTTCAGTACACATACACTTTTTCATCCATATTAAAATGCAGTATGACCTCATAATATCCACTCCTTTGGGGCCCGTAGGCCACTTTCATTTGTCCTTATATAAGCTATATAAATACCAATAGGCTTAGACAACACTATAGGCTCAATGTGAATCGATAAATCTAGGCCCAGCTTGGTAGGATTAACCTCAATCGTCCGTATTGAAATATTGGTGGTTTATCTAAAATTAATAATATTTAATCGATTCAGGGCCGGTCTTGAATTTTCCAAAATCTTTGGCATTTTTGAATCGATTTTAATGTGACAACATTTTAAATTGTAACTCCATTATTTATTATCTTTAGATTACAGTATACGCTCCGACATGTATTTATAAATGTTTGCCAAAGTTGACCCCCCCCTATCCTAGGGATAACTTTAAGTATACGCCATGGAGAGGGATCCTCAGTGGTATACAAGCACACCAGGGAACGTTATCCTACTGGGGAGTGAAATCATTTTGGAGAATAAGATCCGACCGGAGAAGTGGCATAACACGAGGAGGGTCTCCATCGGCAAGCCCGATCGAGCTGTTGTTGGTGGGGCGGTCCACGCCCGGAGAGGTCTCTGTCGTGTCCACGCACGGTCCGGTGTCGGGGAAACCTGGCGCCTGGCTTGTGTGGGGGAGCGCCGGGGAGGCCAAGGAGCGCGAGCTCGACGGCCCGCTGACGCCATTTCCCAATGAGATATTTTGGTGGCATAAAACCAGGGAAAGTGATCCCATTGAGGAATACATTCACCGGGAAATTTAGATCCCACTGGGAACCCAGATCCCTACGTGGATTTGGATCCCAAAGGGATCACTTTGGGGTCCCATTTTTTAAATTTCAATTGATAAACGGGTATAGCTTCGATATTGGTTAATATTTTTTTTTTAGTGACAACATTTTAAAGTAGCTTGATTAGACTTGTAAATTATGAATTTATTACTAGAACCAGCTTGAAATTACTTGAATAATAAACGAAACGGAGGGAAGGATATTTATAAAAAGTTAATCTAAAAGTGTTATTTATAGGATAAAATGAAAAGATTTATGTATTTCTGTTGCCTCGTGTTGTTTGCGCGGCCCAAAACTTCGATGCTAGCACAAAAGTCTGTTGGTGTGTTGTTTTTTTACCCCGAATGCTATCCCGGGAAACGCCGGGTACATTGGCTAGTATGAACACATTGACTAGTATGAACACATGCCTACAAAAAAAATACACACCATTCAAATAGGCTTCCGGGCACAACCGTTACATTGAATGACATCTTGGTGCAAATGGTTATGTTTTATGTTGGGTGCATCTATTCCAATATATACGGAGATTATCTTTTTTTTTAAAGTCCAGCAGTTTTATTTTAGATATTAATATAAAGACCTTATATTGAGCCTGGGCAGATGTGTCAACTGACGTATTTTAGCTATTCAGTAACTTGTTGTTAACATAAGAATTTCATTGGTAAATCTCGACCAGCCCCCCCCCAACCCCCAAAAATAATTCAAAATTTGTTTATGTGAAATTTATCTGGAATGTAGGATCGTAAATATTGTTTTCTACTTTCCTTGATCTTACTTCTTTTTTTCTTTTTAAATGTATCTTTACAATTTTGGTGTGTGTGTGTGGGGGGGGGGGGGGGGCACGCGATAGTAATAATATAAATTTTAACAATGAATCAAATTGAACTAGTTTTTTTTGGAAGAAGAAAATTCAATTTAAAACTGAATTTAAATCGAAATAATGATTGTGAAAACATTAACAATCGCATCAGACAATATATTGTGAATGTGATGAAATACGTATTTGTAAACAAAGGTGTCTCTTTAATTATTCATTTCTTGTTCTACTCAATAAAGCATTATAAGCAACGGCCTTATTAAAACTCAAATCGCCTACTATTCCCATAAGTTACTAAGCTACCCTGCCGCCAAGAAGTTTTGTGAATGTCTAGACTCTCACCTCTACGTGGCCGACAGCAAGGAGAAGTTATCGATGATGTACAGCGTAATAGACTTGAAATACCACGTGTGGGTAGGGCTGGACGACATAGATAAAGAGGGATACTTTGTTTGGGCCAACGGCGCTAACCTGACGGACTCGTTAGAATCACAGATCTTCAGCGAGGGCGAACCGGACAATTTTAAAGACCAGCAAGATTGCATAGCCAAAAGACCAGGTTTGGAGCTGCTGAGTGATGAGCCTTGCCAAGAAGAGCATGCGTTCTTATGTGAGAGGAAAATGTGTATTTAAAATATACGACAGAAAAAATGTAATATTACAAGTATTTCTGTTTTCAAGACTTTCTTTTTTAAAAAGATAGTTTAAGAAATAATTTGTGTATCAATCCTTTGTAACATGAACCAAACAGAAGTATATTAATCTAAGTAAATAATTAGATTAATAACATTTCGAAGGAGAATAAACATTCACAATACAAGTTGTCGTTTTTTTTTTAAATATGTTTGTTCCATTCTTTTAAATAGTTGTTATTATTTATAACTAAAATAAAATTATGAAACAATTCATTTTCATTAGTAGAAAGCAGAATCAAAAGCACAGGGAGAGTACTCGAGGGAGTGCGTGATTCATCAGGGCCTCAGACAAGGAGAGTCATGTACCCTGTTAAACATGACATTGGAAGTATCGTTATGAGAAACATGCGTGTAAGCACCGGTGGAAATCTCACCAACTACTTCCATAGAAACAAAATACAACCACAAACATTACGAACTTTATATAGCCAACCTCTGCAGTAACTGGCATATGCGGAGGAAATAGCCCAACCTGGAAGAAATAGCAATGATATAATCAAAGCATTCAAGGAACTTGCCTCGGACAAAGCTGGACTTGAGGTGTAATCTTTAGTCCAATGTTGTTAATATTATGTAATTAAGCTTAATATGTCAGGTTTAGTCCGATTGTGGAAAGGTCAGGTAAGTTAGCTTAATATATAAGGTTTAGACCGATTGTGGAAAGGTTAGGTTAGTTAACATGATATTTAACGATTAGTTGCATCGCTGATTTTATTCGTGCTAAAATTAAATAAATGGTTTAAAGCTTCACGTGCTAAGTATTATTTCACAACAAGAGTCTAACGTATATTGCTTTAAGAGACGCTTGCAAAAAATAAGAAGGCATATATTTTTTTTTCGTAATAATTGTTTAATGAAATTAAATAAAGCAAGCGTTTATAATAAATTATGTTTAATTTTACGAAAACATTGCTGGGAGACTCAGCGATGATCCAGACATTGCTAGGAGACTCGGCATTGATCCAGACATCACTGGCAGACTCAGCGATGATCCAGACATTGCTGGGAGACTCAGCGATGATCCAGACATTGCTAGGAGACTCGGCATTGATCCAGACATCACTGGCAGACTCAGCGATGATCCAGACATTGCTGGGAGACTCAGCGATGATCCAGACATCACTGGCAGACTCAGCGATGATCCAGACATTGCTGGGAGACTCAGCGATGATCCAGACATTGCTAGGAGACTCGGCATTGATCCAGACATCACTGGGAGACTCAACGTTGATCCACGCATTGCTGGGAGACTCGGCATTTAAAATGTGTTGGGCATGACGCTTTATCTACAGAGCTCAATTCGATGGCGTCATCTAAATATGTATATATTTTTTCAATGTAATGTAATTTTTTTTTCATTTTTTAAAAAATATTTTTAATTTTTTTGTAAGATTCGCCAACTTTGTTTTTGTTATAAACCTTCAAATTCGCACACTTGTTTTGTTATAGTCCTTCAAGTTTAATATAGATAAACGTCTACTTGTTGCAAAATGTAACGTGACACATTATATCAGCGACTGACAAGAATCAGTGGTGACGGAAAACTTGTTCTAAAAGTCGGCTTCATAGCCACAAAAGTGAGCTTTGACACTTCAGTAAGGCCCCCATTGCGGAGACGCCGCTCTATTTAAAGATCTTAAAGAGTTATTTGATGGGTCTCATTCGTCCGTGGGAGAGATTCCAAGAAAATGTGAACATTTGAAAATCACTGGTCGAATAAGTTTCAAAATGAAATTCTCAATTCGATTTCCTGAGTATCGATGTCGAGAAATGAGTGTGGAGTTATTGCTCAGTCCATAACAAATTATTCGGCAATTTAGTGTTTCAATGTAGGATTGAATATAATCTTATGCCAAAAGATTCCCTGTTTCACGCCACATCTAAAATGAATTAGGTTTATGTATGACACTGGCACCATAATTGGATTGTATAGACGTCGGGAAAAAAATCCTACATTTTCTCCATTCTTTCCCCAAAATGCTCATTATGCAAGGTCTTCTTAGTCTAAGTATTCGAGATAAGAAATGGAATTTTCACATGACTGAGAATGAGACTATGAGTACAGCAGGAATCTGACTGTCTGTTGTCTTATAATACACGGACGTAGATATTGTGGTCTTGTTTTGGTGAATTCTGATGTCCAAAAAAACTGACAGTACTCTTATAGATTATTGACGTAAATTTGGTTGGTTGAAAATCTCCAAACAAGTCAATAAAACTTTGTGGCTGTTTTGTATTCTTGTTGTTAAATCATGCTTCAAAACATTTAATTAATAGTAACCATAATATAATATTAAATATTGACGTTCCTGGTATATTGCATTCGAGGAATACCGTAATAATAATTTTTATGCAAATAGAATTAATAAAAAAAAAAAAATTTAAAAAAACCAAAAAAAACGAGATCGTACGTTGACTTGATGAAATTGTTTTTGACTCTGTTAAAACGTAAGTATATTCAGAAAAGACAATTATTATTTGAAAGATGTTTGCGTTCAACATGTAAAATGATATGATTAATATGTTCAACATGCATAATTATGTAAGCAGTGCGATCAACGTGTATAATTATGTGAGCTATGCTTTTTATGGAACCAACTTTTCTAATTTATTTTTTTTTGTTATTAAATAGTTCACCCAAAAAAAATTCAAATAGAAATTAAAAACCAGGTAACTTTTTTAAAGTATTTAGTTTAATACAGCCAGGTCAAGCAGATCCGTCGCATGATTTTTTTAGGCTCTCGTCACTTTTTGGTACTTCCCCACACATTGCATTCAAAGTTGATAATTTAAAAAAACTGTCCATATCACTAATGTAAAGCCCCTAAACTAATCAGTCGCTGCTGCCACTCTAGGGATGCATGATGGCGAAGTCTGATGTCAAGTAAAATTGTAATGTTTAACTAGCATCTGTTCACGTCGCCATTCGATTAAGTGTAGAATTAGTAAAACTAAGTTCATGTATGTGCTAAAATGTATTATTTCATTTTAAATGTATATAAAAATATTATTGAAAATAAAAATGTGTGGGGCAAGGCTAACCTAGGTCAAAAAGCACGCCCTCAAGGGTGCCACAACTGGAATGAATTTAGTTTATTTTGGGCTTGATTGTTGTTAAAGGTGTCCCTTATCGTATTTAGGGCTAATTTTAGCTCTTCCCACACGATTGTCTGAAAGAAACATCCAATTCAAGGATGCACCAAAATGCATCCTTGCATTTTGAATTTATTTAAACCTTTCTAAGGGGACCCCTGGTACCTATTTTGCTACATAGTCTTCGGCAATCTCAATTACTGCACCCACTCCAATTTCCCTCTCGTCGATCAATGTGACAGTTCTGTGTTGAATCTAAGCTGGTGCCAATTGATTACCCTTTGATGTGCCACAACCTGAGTAATCCAGTTTATGTATGGTACTGGACACTGCTATGCTTTCACCGGTCGCCCAAAGCAAAATATCTGGAACGTGTTAAAATTGCCTTTAAAATTCTTCTCCCATTTTTTTTAACTTATCTCAGCTAAACTGGCTTTTGATCAGAATGCACGAATAAGACGAAGGAAGGACACATAGTTGATACTCGTTCTCATTTGCGTGTCTACAATTGATCCACGATTTGGTTTACTTTCTTGATAAAATTCAGGACCGCATTTCTCATTTAATAGTCAATGTAAAGATGACCAAATTATAAAACCAATTTAGAAATTTGGGCCAAATAATAATAATAATACTAAACCCATTTTATATGATTTGTAGACTTTTTTCTTGCATACTATTTTAAAGACATGAAGGTCGGCTACCAGCCAATCAGTCCATTCTATTAATGGTAGGAGATCATTATCAAAACGTTTGAGAAACAAATTTTTTTTCGATTTCCATCAGTGTTTCTTTCAGCCATCTCTCCAGGAGGGCACTGCCCCCACTTCACAGGGGAAAGTCAAGTGCCCCCCCCCTCTCCAACCGAGAAAAATATAACAATTATATTTTTTAAATTAAAAATAACTAAATAGCAATTTTTTAATCAGTTTTAAAAATAATTGTATCGAGTGCCTTTAACCGATTACAATTAGTGTAATCTTTGAAATATCGATATAATTGATGATCCCTATATATAACGCAGATCTTGTTAAAGGCTTACAGTATTCGAATAAAAATATAGTTTTGGCCGCTCCTAATTATAAGCCGAAGTCTTACTTCCCGTTGTTCGCCCTTGTCAATATTTTTATTCATCTTGTGTTTGCAACTTCACAAATTTAAAGATTTTAATTGAATTTTTTGAGGTCAATGAATTGCATGTGAAGAAAATCCTGGTTGACTCCACAAGAAAGTCATGTTTGCTTGACCCTCTTCCGGCACGTCTGTTGTATGAATGTTTGGACGAAATTGTCCCTATCATTACTAATATCATAAATCAGTCTTTGAAAACTGGTTTTGTTCCATCATCTTTTAAAGAGGCGGTTGTAACTTCACTGCTAAAGAAAGTAAATCTCGACCTTAATTTGTTGGAAAATTATCGCCCCGTCTTTAATCTACCATTTTTATCAAAGATTTTAGAGAGGGTCGTTCTTCGACAGCTCCTGGATCACCTCACTCAGTGTGACTTGTTTGAGCCTTTTCAGTCAGCATACAGAACGCATCAATCTACTGAGACAGCCCTGTTTCGCGTCGTAAATGACCTTCTGACGTCTTGTGGTGAGGGCGAGGTATCACTTTAGTCCTTACTGGATCTATCGGCAGAGTTCGATACGCTTGACCACGGCATACTTCTCCAACGTCTGCAAAATACGTTCGGTTTCAACGATACCGTCCTGAGATGTTTCCGTTCATATCTGACAAATCGGGTCCAATCAGTTATCGCAAATGGCGTGACCTCCAAGAAATCCATTATTGAATTCGGAGTACCCCAGGGCTCGGTCTTAGGCCTGGTGCTTTTCACTATGTACGTTCAGCCCCTGGGTGCAGTGATCAAGCAGTTTGACATGCTATATCACATGTTCGCGGATGATACCCAACTTCAGAAATCCGTGATCCCCTCTCAGTTCCTTAAGCTTCTTAATATGACACAGAAGACAGTGGAGTCAGTTAAGCACTGGATGACAATAAACAAGCTCAAATTGAATGATGAAAAGACTGAGCTGATATCCATTGCTACCGCTCACAAGTTAAAATCTTTAAAAGATACACCATCCTTTACTCTCTCAGGCGTGCAGATTGAGTTTGCTCAAACAGTGCGAAACCTGGGTGTCTACTTAGACAGAACACTAAAAATGGAAAATCACATTAACATGATTTGCAAGGCGATTTTTCTAGAGCTGCGCAGAATTAGTCATATCAGACCTTTCTTAATGTTGGATGCATCAAAGAGGCTGATGTCTGCATTCGAGCTATCACGCATGGACTACTTCAATGCTCTCATGGTGGGTCTTCCAGCTACGCTCCTGGATAAAATTCAAAAAGCACAGAATAATGCGGCTCGAATTGTTCTTCGTAAACGCAAATTCGACCATGCTAAAACTCTTCTGAGAGAACTGCATTGGCTCCCGGTCCGCGCTCGCATAGAGTACAAAATTGCAACTCTGTGCTACCGCTGCTTGCATGACCTGGCGCCGTCCTATCTCAAAGCGCTTATGACGCCTTATGTACCCAATAGACAACTCCGCTCATCCGATAGTGGCAAACTCTCGATACCGCGTGTTTGCCTTGAGACTTACGGAAAGCGCACGTTCGCATTTGCTGGCCCAACCATTTGGAACACCATTCCTGACGCTCTCAGAAACAGCCAGACGCTGGAGTCCTTCAAAACAAATGTAAAAACTCATCTATTTCGCAAAAACCTGCTGGAATGATTTTGTCTACCATCTTTTCCAGCTAGTTATTATCTCCCAGCTTTGTTTTTGTACCGCGCTTCGAGCCTTTGGGGATGAAGCATGATTTTTCAAATGAACTTTATTATTATTATTATTATCACGTTAAGTTTGTGTTATTTACTGTGTCACTAGTGTCACGATAAGGCTGTGTTCTGTACTGTCTCACTACTGTCACGTTTATAATGTCTTCTTTACTGTCTTACTAATGTAACTTTTAGCATGTGCTCTGTACCATCTCACTACTGTCACGTTTAGGCAGATATGCAAATACAAAATTATTTGTATCTATGGAATAACTCAAACAAAAAAGAATTTGCATTATTTTGTTTATTTAAAACTAGGTCATAAGTGAACAGGCTAATATAGATAAATAGAAAATCTGCAACGGAAATTTTTAAAAAAAATTCATGTTTAAAATATTGGTTGAAAGATAACTATATTAGGTTTCCCAATCTTTTACAATCGTTACCAAAATATCTGGTACAAGATGCCACGCGAAACAAAAAAATAAAACACACCATAATTAGATTGCTGCAGGTCATCATGACAGTGCATGGCACCTATCCTCAGGAATGTAAGAGAAGCGAATTCCTTAGTAATTTCAAAGAGCCCATTGACTTACGACGAACTCTGCACAAAGACACAGAATGCGCCCTTTCACCCATTCTGTTTATTACGCTTTTTTTTGTTGTTGTTTACCTTGCCGCCGCAACTAATGGTAATATGGCAACCCTATTGACGCAGCTGACGCGCAAAAATGAAAAAGTCTCCAAATGGCTTCCATGGTGAAATTGGAGTAAATTTGGAATTTAAAGCTTCTTATAAAGAAAGCCATGTTTTTTTCTCTCGATCAAACCCAACTTCAGATGATGAAATAATCTTTTATTTGCTTTTGTTTTCTCAAAGTGGTAGCCGCAGCAATAGTTGGGGGAATGTCGCCTGGTCAAAAATTTAGCAGCAACACTTTAAGACGTATTATTATACAATTTATATTAAAACATTATACCACTCAGAAAAGAGCAAATCAAATACTTAGGCTTAAAATTAAACTGCTATCATTGAGACCGTTCGTACCGTCATGTCCAGCTTTTCCATGCGTACATTGGCGCCACTAAAGGGTGCGGGGGATGGGGCCAATAATTGAAACTTTTTTTTATTTTAATAGAGCTCGCTTGTGTCGGGTTCTTAATAGATGAAACTAAATACAAGATCATGGTGCCACCAGAAAACAACGTCATTACAATGGGGTGCCATTAGAATAGGGTGCCGCTTGGTGTGTTTCACATAATCTCAGCCATTGTTTGTGACGCTCGGATCGGATCATGAGTTAGCGGCTTTTCCACACAACAAAACGTTTAAAATATAATCTCAGCAATGGCGTCTCCTGTTGTACTATGGATCTGCATGCACCTAGCTAAAATATCACACAGGGAGACACTAAAATGGGAAAAAAGCTAATTCAAAGTTGGTAGTATGCACCGGTTGGCTTAAACGGCGTCTCGTGCTATTGTATTCATTCGATGTTTGCACGTAGGTTCAATGGATGTTTAAATCAGTTATTGATTTAGTTATTACAAATTTAATGGCACACCTTAGAAAAAACACTCGAGATGCATTTAATGTGCAATTTTAAACCGACTAAACCAGTGTATCCCAACCTTTTCTCATACTCAGAAATTTCGACAAATTATTTGACTAATCTCGCGGCCCCCACGAAATATTATATTAAGTTTATCATCCTTTAAGAATTTCGGAACTAAGTCTAGCATCCCCTAAAAATTGTTTACTAAGTATAGAATCCCCTACAAATTGTTTTACTAAATATAACATCCCTTACGAATTGTTTTACTAAGTCCAGCATCCCAAACAAATTGTTTTGCTAAGTCTAGCATCCCCGACAAATTGTTTTACTAAGTCTAGCATCCATTACGAATTGTTTTATTAAATCTAGCATCCCCAGCAAATTGTTTTGCTAAGTCTAGCATCCCTAAAAATTGTTTTACTTAGTCTAGCATCCCTTACAAATTGTTTTACTAAGTATAGCATCACCTATGAATTGTTTTAAATAAGTCTAGCATTGCCTACAAATTGTTTTACTTAGGCTAGCATCCCTTACGAATTGTTTTACTTAGTCTAGCATCCTCTACCAATGCTTTTACTAAGTATAACATCCCTATCGCATCCCTTGTGAATTGTATTAATATGTCTAGCATCCCCTATAAATTGTTTTACTAAGTATAGCATCATCTACGAATTGTTTTAATAAGTCTAGCATTCCCTACAAATTGTTTTACTTAGTCTAGCATCTCTTGTGTATTGGTTTACTAAGTCTCGCATCCCCTGTGAATTGTTTTAATACGTCTAGCATCCCCTATAATCTGTTTTACTTAGTCTAGCATCCCTTACGAATTTTTGTACCATGTCATCCCTTAACAAATAAAGTATGTATTTTAATATTTTGAAGATAAAAAATGTTTCTAATTTTTTTATTCAACTGCAAAGTGAAGCCTAGAGCCTAGAAAATATACTAGTATATTTTAAGTTTAGTGTAACAGCATGCATTAATATGTGTATGCTAAGTTTATTGTAACAACATGCATAAATATGTGTAGCTAAGTTAGTGTAACAACATGTATAAAATGTGTTTGCTAAGTTTAATATAACATCATGTAGAAATATGTGTATGCTAACATGTAATCGGCTGAAATTTCACTTTGCATCTCCTGTCTGCTCGAGCCCCAACCACATCCCAACCGTTTGAGAAACCCTGGACTAAACTGTTAGCTCGTTTATTTATCGTCAAGCAAGAAATCTATTTTAAGAACGGTTGATATTACATTTGCTCTGGTTCAGCTTGCAGCTCATATACTTAGGAGACAAACTCGACCCTGTGCATATTGCCTTTGGATGCTCTGTCTAACGGTCACACTGCAATACAGGAACGACAACTTCACGGGAAAACACTCAGCGAGCTGAAAACAACATCACCCATTCACCAGGAACCACCTCTACGTCAGGAGGTAAGACCATGTCAGATTTTGTTTGCGATCCATTGCTTTAGTTTTCTTGTTATAAAGTGTCAACTTAAAATACATATACACACACAGACACACACTCAAACAAACATAGTTGCAATGAGCTTTTTAAAGTATATTTTTAGATATTTTCTTTCCTTATCTTCTTACCATTTTAAAAATCTGAACAGGACAGTGAATCCATCTTAGACTTGAAATGACAAGTATACGTAAGGGCAAACCAAATCAGGAACAATTGTAAATATAACAAACACAACAGTATATATTGTATTTAATTTAAGTTTTTTATGTGTTTTATTTATAACTACAATATATTTCAGAATACTTTTTTGGTATCGGTGATGTTTCAACAGCTGAAATCTCGAATCTATTCACCATGTTTTTATGCACTCGTTATCGGTTGGTATTTTTTTTACAAGGTAGCATAATGGTGGAGACTGTTTAAGTAAATTTAAGATTGGAACAATATATGTTGAGGCCTGAAAAGAGTGAAAAATTAAAAGGATGTTTCTGCTAAATGCCCTATAAATATAAAAATAAAAAACTAACTAATTATCTGCTATTACTAGATTTCGATGAAAAAGATGGCTAAAAAGTTGTTTTTAAAATCATTTATTTACCATTCTTAGCTTTGACGCATCCAATATTAAGACGTAAAAAGTGACAAGATTTAATTGTGTAACCCATTTTAATATCGTTTCCCCCATATAATTGTGCAAATAAAAATTAAAATGGGGAATCAGAATTAAACATCTAAGTGAAAACGCTATAGACATATAAACAGAAAGACAAGAAATGTTTTTCCGTTTAACGCCTCGTTCACCTAACGAGACATGACGAGTGCTCAATTAAAATTATAGTAAGAGACGAAAACAACAACAACTACATTCTCCATAGCTGAAATCGAGTGCAGATACTGAATATATCGTCAAAACACATTTTCTTTTCTTTTGCTTAAAGTTGACTGAAGAAAAGAATGTTCGTTTTTACTGTTTCCCAATATATATATACTTCTCATTTCTCTACCTTTTTCAATGAAACTTTCTAAACAAATAGGCATAGTCAGCATCGCTGTTATCTACACATCGGAGGCTCAAAATCTGACGAAGATAACTTGTAAGGGCATGCCAATGGGATGGACCGTGCCGATTCGTTCGACAATACAGGAATGCATTCAATGGTGCGAGAAAGAGAAGTAAGTGGACAATTTTCCTTAAAATTAAGTTTTTGTTTTTTCTTACAACGAACATGGGATAATTTTGTATGGAATGTAATCGAAAATAATATATATATTCGATTATTTTCATTTAGTTGGATCAATAAAAGGACTTCATCGTATCCAATAATATCCCCAGTAACACGTGGTCATATCTTCTAGTTCTCATGATTCTAAGCGTAGAATGGAGAACTTTGAAACAGTTTATATTAAATGATTTTATCTAATATCAATGTACCATCTTTTATAATTTTCCCCACTAGAACTATACATTTGTTTTGCATTTTAATAACAATACCACGGTTCGCGGATTCTCACGTCAAGTTTCTATTCACTTCTGCTTCGTCCAACGTGTTGGAAATATAACATTCAACCATGTACGGAGGTCAGTAAAATATATATAAATACATAAAACATGTTTTAATTTAAGACAGGTGGATGTTTTGAACTCAATATTTGAATCCCAATAATTCAGATCATGATATATTTACATGATTATGATATTCAATACAGAGCTGAGACTGTCCATGGCGCGAATGTATCATTTAAATATCACGTCATGTCCTTTTAACCCCTTATTGTCCACTCGCCCTACAGTAACAGCACAGTTCCGACCCTTATTCTTCTATGCCCATATTAAAAATTACACTTTCGTCTTAATATAAATTTATTAGTAGCAGTTAGCTCGTTGAGTTCAATATATTTATAGTACTTCTTTTTTTTTTTATTAAATCAGAGTAATATATAGTCTATATATATTTAATGTTTAAAAAAAAAAATTTTTAAGATAAAAAAAAAAACATTATTTTTTAAAAGAAAATTTTAAAAAATTGTATTCATACATATACTTGTTATTGTTTAATCGAATAAAAAAAACAGCTAAAGGCGACAGAGGGACTAAGTTAGTTGATGAGAGAAAGGTACACTAAATAATAAGGAATGGTTCACTCATGCATAAATAATAAGTCTGAAGAAGAAATCGAGGCGAACTTCGGACTTGTTATATAAAAGGCCAGGGAGAGAGAGAAAGAGAGAATATTTAAAACTAGGAAATAAACTAAAAGAGACAAAGCTAAATAAAAAAAAACACATTAAATATAGAGTAAGAGAGTAAGAGAGTAAGAGAGAGAGAGAAGGAGACGGAGAGAGAGAGATTCAGAGCAGGGGAGAGGCGAAGTGAGAGAGAAATGAGTGACAGGTAAATAAATGGAGAAATAGAATGGGTGGAAGAGTGGGTCATGAAGAAGTAAATGTCACGGAGAGTAAATGCAGCTAACTTTTCAAGACTAATACGGGCCATATTATTTGGTTAGGGCCATATTATGTGGATACAGGCCATATAAAGTGGATACGGGCCATATATGGGGATAGGGCCATATTACGTGGATATGGGCCATATTATGGGGAAATGGGCCATATTAGGTGGATAGGGCCATATTACGTGGATACGGGCCAAATTATGTGGATACGGGTCATATTATGGGGATATGGCCATATTAAGTGGATACGGATCATATTATGTGGATACAAGTCATATTATGTGGATACGGGTCATATTATGTGGATACGGGTCATGTGTGGATACGGGTCATATTATGTGGATACGGGTCATATTATGTGGATACGGGTCATATTATGTGGATACGGGCCATATCATGTGAAGACAAAATAAGTCAAATTTGTTTCTGTTTAAAAAATAATCATTTTATTTCACTACTTTAAAAAAAAGGCCTTACTGTCCCGGTGTTGTTTATAACGCCAAAAGATATTATCAATGCTGGCAATCAAATGGACCCAGTGAACATGCAGATCCAGATGACGAACTGATATACATGAAGCCCTGCTATGATTCCCCATTTTTCCGGTATGTGATTTTTTTTTAAAAAACAAAGTATTTATATTTTTGAACAATTTAGAATACAGGTGAAGCAATCTTGTAAAACTAACAGTGAGCCTTTTTCGTATTTGATGTTGTCTTCTTGGCTCTATATTTAACTTTGGACTCAGTTCATTGTGAACACCAACTAACAAAAATTCATGGATGAATGGATGGATTTTGACCAAATAATTACGCATACACTTGTTCTTCCGTATTCAAATAAAAAAACTGTTATGACCTCATAATATCCACTCCTTTGGGGCCCGGGAGCCCCTTTCATTTGTCCTAATATAAGCTATATAAATACCAATAGGCTTAGACAACACTATAGGCTCAATGTGAATTGATGGATCTAGGCCTTTACAGGATTACCCTCAATAGTCCGTATTGAAATATCGGTGGTTGATCTAAAATTAATAATATCCAATCGATTCAGGGCGGGTCTAGAATTTTCCAAAATCTTTGGCATTTTTTGAATCGGTTTTAATGGGACAACATTTTAAATTGTAATTCCATTATTTATTTATTTAGATTACAGTATACGCTCCGACATGTATTCATGGATGTTGGCCAAAGTTGCCCCCATCATATCCTAGGGATAACCTTAAGTGTACGCCTTGGAGGGGGGTCCTCAGGGGCATGAAAGCACACTGGTAAACGTTACACTAGAGGGGAATCAGGTCCTATTGTGGAATGAGATTCTATTTTGGAATCAGATCCTATGTGGAATGAGATTCTATTTTGGAATCAGATCCTATTGTGGAATGATATTCTATTTTGGAATCAGATCCTATGTGGAATGATATTCTATTTTGGAATCAGATCCTATGTGGAATGATATTCTATTTTGGAATCAGATCCTATGTGGAATAAGTGCTTATTGTGGAATAAGATGCCAACGAAAATGGTTACAACTGGAGGAGCGGCATAACACCAGGAAAAGTGATCCCATCGGAAAATGTGCATCCCCCGGGAAATTGGATCCTATCGGGGACCCATTTCCTTACGGGGATTTTGGATCCCAAGGGGGAAAAAAGCGTTCACTTTGGGGTCACTTTTTATTTAATGTTAATTGATAAGAGATTATAGCTTCGATATTGGGGAATAATTTTTCTTAATTGCAAGCTTTTAAATTAGTTTCAATAGACTTGTAAGTTATTAATTTGTTACTGTTATACTAGGCCCAGCTTAAAACAACTTAAATAATTAATGAAAAGGGGAGAGGGATATTTATAAAACAAAGTTAACATAAATGATATTTTTTATAGCAGAAAATTGTAACATTTATGTATTTATGTTGCCACGTGTTGTTTGCACGGCCCAAGACTTCGATGCTAGCACAATAGTATGTAGGTGTGTTGTTGTTTTTTCACCCCGAATGCCATCCCGGGAAACGCCAGGTGCATTGGACAGTATGAACACATTGGCTAGTACGAACACATTGGCTAGTTTAAACACATCGGCCAGTATGAACACATTGGCTAGTAAGAACACATTGGCTAGTATGAACACATGCTAGTATGAACACATTGGCTAGTATGAACACATTGGCCATTATGAACACATTGGCTAGTATGAACACATTGGCTAGTACGAACACATTGGCTAGTATGAACACATTGGCTAGTATGAACACATTGGCTAGTATGAACACATTGGCTAGTATGAACACATTGGCTAGTATGAACACATTGGCTAGTATGAACACATTGTCTAGTATGAACACATTGTCTAGTATGAACACATTGGCTAGTATGAACACATTGGCTAGTATGAACACATTGGCCTAGTATGAACACATTAACTAGTATGAACACATTGGCTAGTAAGAACACATTGGCTAGTATGAACACATGACTATAAAAAAACATTCACACCTTTCATTTAGGCTTCTGGGCACAACAGTTGCATGAATAAAATCTTGATGCAAATGTTCATGTTTCATTTGGTATGCATTCATTCCAAAATATACATAGATTATCATTGTCTTTACACAGTTCAGCAGTTTTAAATTAGATATTAAAATAAAGAACATATATATATGTGTCAACTTGATTTTTTTTTAGCTAGTCCATAACTTGCTATTAAGATAAGAATTGTGCTATTAATAATAAGTGGAAAATCTTGACCCCCGAAATGAGTCCAATTTGCTAAAGTGAAATTCATCTGGAATGTAGGATTATAAATATTAATGTTTTCATCTTTCCTGGATCCTACTTTTTTTCTTTCTTTTCTTTTTAAATGTAGTTTTACAAATATCTTTTTTAATCTGCGAAAGCAAAAATTATATATCATAAATATGGAGAGGTTTTTTAAATGAATTTGGATGGTTTTGCTTCAACTTTAACAATGAATCAAATAGAAATATTTCTAAAAGGAAAAAATTGAATTTAAAACTGAAGTTTAACCTAAATAATTCATGTGTAAAACATTAACAATCTCATCAGACAGTATTTTATTAATGTGATGAAAAAATAATTCTTAAACAAAAGTGCATATTTAATTATTCATTTCTTGTTCTACTCAATGGAGCATTATAAGCAATGGCTCTATTAAAACTCAAGTAGCCTACTTTTCCCATAAGTTAAAGAGCTACGCCGCCGCCCAGAGGTTTTGTGAATGTCGAGACTCTCACCTCTACATGGCCGACAGCGTGGAGAAGTTATGGATGATGTACAGCGTAATAAACCTGACGCATCACGTGTGGGTAGGGCTGGACGACAGAAAGAAAGAGGGGCATTTTGTTTGGGCCAACGGCGCTAACCTGACGGGCTCGTTAAAATCACAGATCTTCAGCGAGGGCGAACCGGACAATTTTATGGACCAGCAAGATTGCGTAGCCAAAATGCCACGATTAAAGCTGCTGAGTGATGAGCCTTGTAATTTACAGCATGCCTTCTTATGTGAGAGGAAAATTTGTTAGACGACTTTGGAAGAAAAAAACAACTCATCAACCAAATCATACTGCCAAAAAAATTTAAAGAAAGAAAACATTTAATATTACAATTACTGTTTTTAAGTTTATTACTTTTAAAAAGATAGTTTAAGAAATAATTTCATGTACCAATTTTATGTAACATGAGCTAAAAGGAAATAAATTAATCTTCTGTTTTAGAAACGTTTTATATAATAGATTATTAACATTTCGAAGGAGAATAAACATTCATAATACAAGATATTTTTTTTCAAATTTTTTTTTTTAAGTTGTGGCATAGCACAGAGAGTTTGAATTCAATCCGTTCCTGCACAGTGAGCAAATGAAGAGAATGATGTGTCGTGTGACGTGATCACGATTTTTTTTTTTTTATGCTTTTAGAACTAGCCTAGCAGCTGAGTTTTAAAACTTTTGTAATTTTTCTAAAAAGAGTTTTGCTGAACCTGACAGAAGAGAGATGCAATAGTCAAGACGAGAGAGAACGAGATCATAGACTAGGGTTTTGTTGTTTTTTTTTTTTTTGCGCTAACTGTTAGGTAGTGGCGGATTGAGCTGATCTGATGGATAGCAGTGTATGCAGAACGACACATGTGAGAGATATGATTATCAAGAGACTTATTGTTAGACAGAGTATAACCAAAATTCCCAGCGGAGGATTTAAACTGTATGTCGGAGTTACCTACTTGAAATGAGATGGGGAGGGCTGAGTTAGAGGATAATTTGTGATCGTGAATAAGGAGTGTTTCCGTTTTGTCATCGTTAAGCTTCAACTCGCTGAGTGTCATCAATGTCATGACATCGCGAATGCTCTCCAGCAAAGTCAGAACAATGAAATCGACAAGAGAGGGATGGGTATGAATATATAGCTGCGTGCCATCCGCGAATGACTGGCTCTCCACAGCGTGCCTCCCAAGCAAGAGGAGCAGTGGCCTGGTATACATTGTGAATTGAACTTGGCCAAAAACGGAATCATGTGGCACTCCGTACATTAAGTCAGCACGACCGGAGAGACAGCCATCGACAGCGACCTCCATGGATCTATTATTATTATTATTATTATTATATGTTGTCTTATATAGCGCGGTACCCCAGCCTAGGGCTAGGCTCACCGCGCTGTACATAAAAATATTAGCAAAGGAAACATAATCGTGACAATAAAATAAAATGCATTTATGTGATAGAAAAAAAACAGCTGTATAGAGACAAAACAAAAACAAATGCATATTCACACCACCCACCCCAGAACTTTTACATGACATACCATGGACGGCAGCTAGCAGCATTGTTTATCGGTCAGATGTGGGGAATCAGTCGGGGTAATAGAGTTTAAAGAGATGTGTTTTGAGTGCAGTTTTGAAGGCCTGTTTGTTAGGTATATTCCGGATGTTAAGTGGCAGAGAATTCCATTGTTTGGGGGCGCAGAAAGAGAAAGATCTTTCACCATATGTTTTAGTACGTGTCTTAGCAACGGACAGAATACGCGTGTCTGCGGAGGAGCGAAGCTGTCGAAGGGGTGAATAGACAGAAAGAAGTTCGGTTAGATAGGAAGGGCAGGAATCGGAGAAAAAGTTATGACAGAGAACAGACAGCTTGTAATCAATGCGTGCCTGTATATGAAGCCAATGAAGTGAGTGGAGTAGTGGAGTGACATGATCACGTTTTTTTGCCTTTAGGACTAGCCTAGCAGCTGAATTTTGAATCTTTTGTAGTTTTTCTATGAAGTGTTTTGGTGAACCTGACAGAAAAGAGTTGCAATAGTCAAGACTAGAGAGAACAAGAGCACAGACTAGTGTTTTTGTTGCGCTAACTGTGAGGTGGTGGCGGATGGAGCTGATCTGACGGATAGCGGTGTATGCAGAACGACAAGTGTGAGAGATATGTTTATCAAGAGACATGTATTGGAGAGGTAAAACCAAGCCAAAGCGGAACCAGAAATTCCAATGTAATTTTCAAGGGTTTTGTAAAGGGTTTCATGGTCAACAGTTTCAGAGGCCGAATTAGGGTCTAAGAGGATCGGGGTGGAGACAGCACATGTGTCCATTGCGGGCAAGAGGTCATTGGTGACTCTCAAGAGAGCTGTCTCTGTGCTGTGGAAAGGTTTATAGGCTTACTGATTAGGACTGGAAGAGAGTGGGCGTTTAAGTAAGCAAAAAGTTTGTTTTTTTGGAACACGTTTTTCAATGACTTAAGATTAAAATGATAATTTAGATACTGTTCTATAGTTGATTAAATTATTTTCAACCAGACCACGCTTCTTAAGCAATGGCTTGATGACGGCTATCTAACAAATACAGGGATCAGTGCCAGAAGACAAGCTTTCATTGGCAATTTGGGTTATCGTTGGGAGCAAATGATCTAACGACTCAACCAACAGAGGGGTGGAGAATTGGTCCAAAGAACATGTGAGCACCGTTGGAAATCTCACCAACTACTACCATAGATACAAATTTGAACCACAAACATTACAACTTGATATAGCCAATCTCTGCAGTAACTGGCATATGCTGACGAAATAGCCTAACTTGGAAGAAATAGCAACGATATAATCAAAGCATTCAAGGAACTTGAAATTGCCTCGGACAAAGCCGGTCTTAATGTGTAATATTTAGTCCAATTTTGTTAATATTATGTAATTAAGCTTAATATGTAAGGATTAGTCCGAATGTTGAGAGTTTAGGTTAGTTAGCATGACATAGAACGATTAGTCACATCGCTTATGATATTCATGCTAAAATTAAATAAATGATTTAAAGCTTCACATGCTTGTGTTCATTTGGTTGCACAGATGCCGAGCAGGGTGAGCTTGTGTCATCACTTCTGCAGCCACTTGTGCTATAACACAAGTTTCACAAATGGTTCTGACATTCCACGAGCCAACGCTTATTGCCTTTGGAAGGAGGGTCCTCGGCTGTGAGGCTTCCAGGATAACCTGGCTTTGGCTGCAAGGCATCATAGCTCTTCTTGTGCAAGAAATTCATAGCTCTTCTTGTGCAAGAAATTCATAGCTCTTTGTCGAAAATTCTATTTCTTATCTATATATTTCTGGTCCCCAAAATGATAAGATGGTGATAATTAAGAAAAGGGGTGTATATATATATATAGATAATGGTCCCTAGCGCGACGTTGATTAGTACTACTATGAACTATGTCTAGGGAATGATTACTTCAACAGTTATACCAAATTAATCCTCACTCACTCATAACGCTACTATTACTAAAAAAGCACCGGTGGTTCAGCCACAAATAATTATTTAATTACCACAATACAAAATATATAGATACATACAAATAGTAAGAATTAATATCGATACAATGAATGCTTTACTAATAATACGATGTTATGATGCTGGGCGTTCGGTGGAACGTTCGTCTCTCGGCTTGCCCTCTCTTGTCTGCTTCCTCGTCTGCTATACACACCGTCAGACTCTACAGCACCCAGAAAGCCCTGGAAGGGTCGCCACTGGTCACTCACTGTTCAGGGGGGTGGACTCCTCGCCACGCTCTGCTATCTCTACAACACGTCTGCTTGGGTCGTCTGCTGACCTTATACCGGTACTAATATCTGTTAGTGCGTTACTCGCACGTTATTATCTGCCTTGTGCAATTACTGCGTCAGGGTTAAACTGTTAACATCTGACTTCTTATATAGTACTGAGTCTAGTCTACTGAGCTCTGCCTTACTTCAGCTCGACTATAATCCACTCTCAGATTAATGTTCGCTACTTCACTCTGCTATGGCATATGCTTCTATAACCTTGAGCCTAATCTCATGTAACTGACTGACTACCTTTAACTTACTAACTAAACTAACTGGCTGTAAAGAGAATAATAGATACAACAATAAGCTACAACTAAGAATTACAGTCTTATCACAATATTACTAATTAATCATAAATATAACGTAGTACCTAACAATGATAACTAACTATAATCCTAACATATCCTACTAACAAAATGCTAACATTATAAACATGTGAAACTACCAATTAACAATACTAATATTACTAACCCTACGACTCTTGATTAGACACACTCTAACAGCAATAGTCATAAGCCAGGCTCCTGCTGTCTTGTCAATTACACTACCGTAATTACAGGGACGAGAGAGAACGACTAACTGGCTTACAACTCTATTTATACTTGGATCCAGCTAACGATGACCTGCATCCAGCTAACGCTGACCTCTGGGTCATACATATAATTCATATACTATATGCTAATTTTTCGTTCGGTCAACCAATGGTTCACAAGCTGACCCTTGGTCACAAGCTTGGTCACACGCTCTGGACATGGGCGGTGTTTCTTTTAACTGACCATTTTTCTGGTTGACTGGGAAATTTCCATTGTTTCTGACTATGAGTCATTATTATCATCAGTACTGGCCTAATTGAGTCGATTACGTGACAAGCGACTGACACGTGACCGGTACGTTGTGTGAGCCAGCGGGTCTCACACAAGTGAGGACCAGCGGGTCTCAACACTCTTCTTGTGCAAGAAATTCATAGCTCTTTTAGTGCAAGAAATTCATATCCCTTCTTGTGCAAGAAATTCATAGCTCTTCTTTTCAAGAAATGCCTAGCTCTTCTTTTCAAGAAATTCATAGCTCTTCTTTTCAAGAAATTCATAGCTCTTCCTTTCAAGAAATTCATAGCCCTTAATGTCCACGAAATTTATATTTGGGGTTGTCCTTCTTGTTGACCTTTCTGTAGCAGTTTTTTTTACAGGTGAAGTTGCTGGCCTCATGCAAACCCTCCTCCATGGTCTCACGTATCTGAGCTACTGGTATTAATAGAAAATGAAAACCTCATCACTTCAGACTATTATTACAAAAAGGTGACGTAGTGGATGCATTTGTTAAAATAGACATAACGTAGTCATTTATTAGGTAGAATATATCTTATACTAACCGCCACCCCCTCCCCCCCCCACATACTTTTTCCTAAGCCAGTTTATCTCTTACTAACTTAGAAGTGGTGACGCGGCACGAGAGCGATAGCGAAGTGGGTCAAGGTTGTTTTCCCAACAGTTTTCTTATCCGTGTACTTTGAAACATACACAGCCTCCGTTCTCCTTCTCTCCCCCTGACTCTCTCTCTCTCTCTCTCTCTTTCTCTCTTTCTATCTCTATCTTTTTCTCCAGATAAGTAACAATAAAATATTTTTTAAATTAAACAACCGCTAAAAACAAACGAACTTGCGATATTTTTTTTTATAAGAATCTCATGATTCGCAGTTATCGGGAATTTCATTTCATCTTCCCCTTGTCAAATAGGAGAAACGGAGTTTGTTGGGTTGGGTTTGGGGGCTGAATATTTTCTCAAAGGTGTTGCCAGATGTCGTATCCGGAAATTTGATCGAAAGAAATTTCGTCGACGGAAAATTGATCGACGGAAATGTAATCGAACGGAAATTTGGTCGAATCGGGTTTTTTAGTTTATAAGTTAAAATTGTGCGTCAAATTTATTTTTGAACGCATTATTTTGTTTTACTATATAGTATAGTGCGCTCAAAAAGAAATTTGACGAAAATTTTAACGTCCGAACTGAAAAAAGATTCTACCAAATTTTCGTTCGATCAAATTTCCGGTAACCGCCAGATGTACGGAGTCTACGTGCCTCGATAGCTTGATGGGAAGTGGGCCACAAAAGCTGTCCGAAGATTTTGTCAACCAGCCAGCCACAAAAAAAAAACGAATATGATATGAAGTAATTCATAGAAACGTATTGGTTAAAATAATCAATGTAGGTCTATGTTTAGACATGGAAGCACACTTTATTAGACATATGTGGCGCGCGCATTTTCGCCTATGAACAACTTGAAGATAGGTAGGTTTTTCAGCAGGTGGGTACACACTAAAATAAGTACACGCATACATAATTGCATAAATGCATACACGCATTCACGTATGCACGCATACATACGCACAAAATACATATACACATACACTCACACACACAAAACGCGCGCACACACACAGAAACTCACAAAAACACACATACAGACACACACACACACACACGGACACACACATACATGTTTACATTATAAAATTAGCTTTTCTATGTTAATTTTCCACGAAAATCTCGGCACGAGTGAACATCGTGTTTACAGCCTCTCTTATCGAGCCCACGCCTTATGAGTGGGTATTCCAAAAAGTTCGGTAATTCTTGGGGAAATGACGTGTATATGTTTCCCGAGAAAATTAAGAACCGCATCATTTGATTTGCAGCAAATGTTCAGTTAATGATAAAAGGATATTAACGCGTGTTCCTCTCACTCGTACATTCTGACTGCTTGTTACATTCAAGCCATCCTCTTTATTGAAAGGTAAGTCTGTTTTAAGTTATCATTTTTTTTAAATAGATAACATTCGTTGATTGATCCAAATGAATGGAAATGTTGTTTTAATGTAATTTACATATTTCCGTTTCGTCACATTGATAAATATTCTTACGAAGACCCAAAAAAAAAAGAGAAATGTTTATCTAAATCAATTAAACATATTGACTTGTACAGGTATTTTTCAAGGACAAAGATCAATCGTCCTATTTCATGGACATTCACCCCGTTAGTGACAAGATGTCGACTTTTAGAGTGGTCATTAAGATTTATTTTTAAGAAATGATATTTATCTTAAGGCTGCACCTATGGGTACACGGGTACCAGAAGTGAGAGGTTGGGATTTTAAAAAAAAAACGATTTAAAATATTATTGCTGGGTTTTGTAAGACCAAATGAGGTATCAAATGAAAGATAATTGAATGCACTAAACGTTTGTAAACTTAATTCTTCATTTTAACTAAAATAAACTACTACAAATGACATCCGATTAGCATAAGTATAAAATGGATCCGGACACGCAGCGCCGCCATTCGCACCCGGGTACCATTAAGCTCAATGCTCTTCGTTTTTTAATCCCAACCTCTCAATTCTGGTACCCGTGTACCTATAGCCACTTAGTTATCTAAAACACCTTTTCTTTAAAATGCTATGCCAAATAGCAAGCAAAAGGAATTGTAAAAATTACTATAATAAATAAGCATCACACAAATGTTACTTGTTCAATCGCGTGATATGGGGTTTTCTTGAGAATAACAAATCAGTAAATTGGTCGGTTAGAGTTTGTTGTGTAAACATGTTTACTGAAATGAAAGAGCTTCACTGTCTGAATGTATGGGTTTAAGAAGAAGCAGGGTTTGCGTGGTAAAACTATTGACAAAGACCAAACCGAACCAGAAAAAAAAAGGCCCAAATCTGTTAAACACTATGTACATTTATATACACACAACATAGATTCGATTTTCTGGACGTCAATTTTCCTAAAGTTCGTTAATCCGAGCTGACATGTCTGTACTGTCCATATATTATTATTAACCTAGCAATATGTGTGACGTGGTGCATTTGCTACAAATACTCGAAAACAATTCCAACAATACCCCTGTACGTGTTAAAAACTAGAAGCTGTGTGTAAATGCAGTGTAAAGACTGGGATAATGTCGTCGTCTACATACATGTAAACTGCTGTGTATCGCAATATGAACGCCTTTATTTGAACTGGGCTTGGATTCAATTTAAATTTGAAAACAAATGACCCCGAAGGACACTGCAACCGAATGACCTCTACGGGACACTGCAACGGATTGACCTCTACATGGCACTGCAACGGACTGACCTCTACATGGCACTGCAACGGACTGACCTCTACAAGTCACTGCAACGAACTGAACCCTACAGTACACATCAACGGACTGACCCCTACAGTACACATCAACGAACTGACCCCTACACTACACATCAACGGACTGACCCCTACAGTGCACATCAACGGTCTGACCCCTACAGTACACATCAACGGACTGACCCCTACACGACACATCAACGGACTGACCCCTACACGACACATCAACAGACTGACCTCTACAAGTCACTGCAACGAACTGAACCCTACAGTACACATCAACGGACTGACCCATACAGTACACATCAACGAACTGACCCTTACACTACACATCAACGGACTGACCCCTACAGGACACTGCAACGGACTGACCCCTACAGGACACATCAACGAACTGACCCCTACACTACACATCAACGAACTGACCCCTACAGTACACATCAACGGACTGACCCCTACAGTACACATCAACGGACTGACCCCTACAGGACACATCAACGGACTGACCCCTACACGACACATCAACGGACTGACCCCTACAGGACACATCAACGGACTGACCCCTACACGACAATTCAACGGACTGACCCCTACAGGACACATCAACGGACTGACCCCTACACGACACATCAACGGACTGACCCCTACAGTACACATCAACGGACTGACCCCTACAGGACACTGCAAATGGCTTAAGAAGCAGCGTTTTTTTTTTGCTCTTTTTAAATTTTGTCCCCCAAATTAACTAGTGCAAACGGACGTCTCTATAGTCGCGGTCAGTTTTTATTTTAATTACCAAAAGTAGTGTCTGTCATTTCGATTTTCTCTTTATTGTAATTAATCTGAATGCGCCTTGCCCCCACAAAAAATTGTGTATTTAAATAAATGCAATAAAGTGACTTAATCTACAATTCTATAGTTTCATTTCAACCAAATGTACACGCCTTTAAATTGTAATTTGCTACCGTTACCAGTACTCAGGCTTGTCATTTCAAAAACGTCTAAAATGCGCAAAAAGGAAACTATTGGAAAGGACTGACATTTAGCTTTCAAATGACACCAAGATTTGCTTTCAGAAATCATAAGAAGAAAAGTTACAAAGTTTCGTTTCAGTCGGCCTTATTTAAGCAATGTGGTGAGAATATTCGAATAGCTGTCAAACCCCTATTAGTGGGGTGGGGTGCATCCCCTATGAGATTGTCATCTCTATATGAGGGTGTCATCCCCATTTGAGGGTGTCAGCTCCCTGTGAGTGTGTCATCCACTTATGAGGATGTCATCTCCCTGTGAGGGGTGTCATCAACATATGAGGACTTCGTCTCCTTGTGAATGCCATCCACATATGCGGGCGCCAGCCACATATGAAGGCGCCATCCACATATGAGGGTGTCAACTCCCTGTGATGGTGTGATCCACATATGAGGGCGTCATCCTTATGTTAAGAGGTTTGCATCTTCCACCCCTGGGACGCTCCTGCATAGGCTCAAAATACTGAGAGCTGCACACGGTTTTAAAATTTCCCTCCTAAAAGACATCCAAATAAACTATTTAACTTTAAGGACACCATCACAGTGTCATTTTTTTAAAATCACAATGAGACAAAATTAACGTAAACATTTCTTTTAAATAAATCCTGTTTTTCTATTATAAGAATTTGTATCAATTTATTTTATGGAATTTATTTTTTACAAATTTTAATTCTCCTAAGTAGATTCAATAAATGGTATACTGTATTCCTTTCTAATCGAGGGGTAACGCCGGGGAGTAAATAAATATATTTTGGGGTAATGGCTAAAACAGTTTTAGGATCCTCGATCTAAGGGAATGATAATTCGTGTCTAAATTGTTTTGTTTTTGGGGATTTTTTTTCAATTTTATATCAATCTTAATCTTTAAAAATGTATTTCAAATTGATCTGGGCTTTTTTTCCATAAATAGTGCTAAAACTTTAACCTACTTTTACGTTTCATTCCCTGGGAATTCCCGTTCGCGTATCTGCTAATTCAAATTTCCCTCGAAATATTCGCTTTCCAGGAAATCAGTAGCCCCCCTTTTTTTTTCGATTCACCGAACACGTGAGTGTCACTAAATTAAATCTACACACTTTCTTGCAGTAAATTTAAAAAACGATTTGGCTTCTGTGAATGAAAAATATATTTAGATTTATTTATTTAATGAATAGAAAGAAAACTTTCATTTAAGAAATAAACATGGCATCCCTTTTTTTAAAAAAATACACGTTATCAAGTTGAGTTTCATTTTGTCGTCGGTCTCTGAACAAAAAGCTCACGTCTGTGTGTCTCTCCTGACGTCTGTGTGTCTCTCCTGACGTCTGTGTGTCTCTCCTGACGTCTGTGTGTCTCTCCTGACGTCTGTGTGTCTCTCCTGACGTCTGTGTGTCTCTCCTGACGTCTGTGTGTCTCTCCTGACGTCTGTGTGTCTCTCCTGACGTCTGTGTGTCTCTCGGTGTCATAACTCTGCTAGACGCGCTGCAGTGGCCCTGACAAGTCTTTTTATCCATGACATGGATGGATCTGTCCCTGACATGGATGGATCTGTCTATGACATGGATGGATCTGTCTATGACATGGATGGATCTGTCTATGACATGGATGGATCTGAGAATGAAAAATAAATATCTTAACACTGTCCTAAGTTATTTTACTTTTTATATATTGCAATTTACGTCATCAAGTGTACAGCGCCCAGTCACCACCCACTCCTGACAATCCAAAGGTCAGGGACGTTCATGTCTGTTATATGGGTCGTCAAGAGACCTACCAACGGATCCACACACAACGCCTAGGCTATCCAACGTTGGTACTACACACATGCGTCTATACATTGTATAAAGCGATGTAGGGTTATAGTGACTAAGGCGTTATTTTTGTCAATTGCTGGCTCAGTAATAAATACGGCCTTTAATTCCAAAGCATTTCCTTCAATACATTGATCATGATCCCGACATGCGTATGGCCCTATATTCAAATAATTTCACAATACCGAAGGCAACTTGGGGTTTCTTCCAATAAGCCAGGAAATGGAATGGTTTCATCCTATTGTCCCAAAATGTATTTGTTTGAGGCGATGTGAGACCCCGAATTGAAAGGTAGAGAATCGTTGATAATGTAAATTCAAAATGGTTATTAAATCTATTTTTTCGTGTGAAGACACGAATTAATGTTAAAAATACATAATAACTAGCAAATGTACCCACCGTTACCAGGATTGGATTCTATAGCCTTTTAGCTAACACCGAAACTAAGGGCCCTGTAAAAGAACATCGATAAATTAAGCAAATTAAAATGTTAATGATTCCCCTATAAAAACACACATTTAAAATAACTTTTCGTTCCCCCAATGGGATCCGGTTCCCCAGTAGGATGTAATTCTCCAATCGGATCCCTTTCACCGATGAGATCCCGTGCCCTGATGGAACCCGTTTCCCTGTGGGATCCCGTTCCCGGTGGGATCCCGTTCCTGATGGGATCCCGTTCCTGGTGGGATCCCATTCCCGGTGGGATCCCGTTTCCCGATGGGATCCTGTTTCGTAATTAAATCCCGTTACTCGATGGGATCCCGTTTGCCCACGAGATCCTGTTCCCGGTTTGATCCCGTTTTCCGTTTGATCCCTTTTTCTGGTGGTATCCCATTCCTCAGTTTGCTCTAGATTCTTCTTCTTCTTCTATATATTAAGGGCCCACGATCAATTTATTGATCATTCTGGCACCTATGCATGTAGATGGGATTGCCAATGTTTCTGTGACAGGTGTTGATGTGGATATTTCACTGGTAGCAAGAGTTATTTAGTGAGGGTATAATGCACTGGGGGTTGGAAGGCCTGAGGCAATAGACGCAAATGAGTCAAGTGTTGTCGCCTCAACTGCTCCTTTTGAAAGCTTGTTCCAGTGCTTTCGTGCATGAGTATTTGATCATTTTAATGTTATACCTCAAATAAAGATAAAACGAATTTGGGGTCCTTGCCCCAAAGGTAATGTAATGTAAAGATCTAAATCCCCCCGTATTTCATTCCGAATTATAATGGATATGTGTGGATATGTGTGCCAAGTGTGCTTAACATCCATCAAGCCACGTAAAAACATATGCGGAATAAATATTATCTTTTAGCACATATGAGACCAAACAAAATTTTGAGCTCCCTATCCTAAAAGGGATATTTTTTTTTTATAATTCCAACCCCCTCCTTTCAACAAGTATTTTACTCCGGATAAATATGGATATGCGTGCTAGGTTTGGTCAAAGTCAAATCAATCCATTTAGACTCTTGTGCAGAACAAACTAACACATTTTCCCTTATTTATTTATATTGCTTTGAATTAGGTCTAAAAATAAGTTAAAGCAGATAATAAATGAACTACGTCATCCTTTATTGTTACCATCTCATTATAATTATTTAATTAATTATTTTATAAATCATTTGAATTGTTTTTGTCTTGCAGCTAGTAATTCGTAAATCGAGTCGCACATAGGATGGGAGGAGGACCATCAAGGCCGGCTGAATCAAGCCAAGAACCAAGAACAGATCCAAATCTGTTGAACAAAAAGCTAAATTTTCTCGTCATCGGTAAAACTGGAAATGGGAAAAGCTCTTCGTGCAAAGCTATTGCGGACTTACCCGAAGACTCACCTCACTTTGCGTCTTACAACAGCTCAACTGCAATCACAAAAACTGTGGGCAATTATCGGATAAATAGATGGGGTAAAGAGATAAGTGTGACTGATACACCAGGCCTTGAAGACACCGATCTTGGTGTTATTGAAAACGCAAAGTTTGCCCGGAAAAACATGATAAACGCAATGAATATTTGTAAAGAAGGTTTTCATGCAATTGTAATAGTTTTGAGATGTGACACTAGGTTTAGTGACGAGGACCAGAGAGTGATCGAGGTACTCACAGAAATATTTAGTGAAGAAATGTTTCAGTTCACCATATTGATTTTCACCCACGGTGACAGCTTTGATAGTGATAACAATATTACTAATGAAAACGTGAGTCAAAGAACGTTCAAAACCTGGTGCCGACAACAAGAAGGACATTTGGGAAACTTACTGGCAAAATGCAATTTTAGGGTTGTCTTATTTCACAACACCAAATCATACGAAGACAGACGAGATGTGGATATGATTGAGCTGAAAAAGGAAACAGAAAATATTATACGAGGAGGCAGACTGTATACAGACAATCAATTTCAAAGAAACCGATATCGCAGAGATAGACTTCTCATAAATAAATTCTTGGATGAGCTCAAAGAGCAGATAAATAAAAACCTGACCAAGTTAAAAAAAGAATTGAGACTGATAACTACACAAGAGAAGAAATGTATTGAAAGAATTGACGAAGTCTTACAGAAGAAATCGTCACGTTTGCCAGATTTAGACTCCTTGATGAAGGATTTGGAGGAGTTAAAAGTAAAATTAAAGGTGAAAATGAAAAACCAAGAGAAACGTGAACTTTATTCAAACGTTCGAGACAAAATCAACACCCCGCTTTTCAAGAGTCTCAAGTTGTTGAGTGATGACCTTAAGAAAGTAATCAAGCCAGAATGGCACAAAGAGGATCTGAAGCACAGGGCAGTGGCGCTACAAAGCTACATACGCGAAGAAGACTACGGAACCAGAAAGCTGAAGGATGAACTTGAAAATATTGATTATTTTATCTCTGAGATCAATGACTTAGACACAAAGGGGAAAGGAGTCTTTACCGAAATTGAATAATGCCAACAAAACTATTGCGGGACTCAAACATGAAACAGCTTGAAAGGCAAAATTCCCCAAATGTGCACCAACGAGAAACATTCAATTCAGTAGGCGCGTACCATAAAATTCCCATTAATATCTGGGACTTTAAAACATTGATAGTGAATTTTTTTCAATTTTAAGGCGTTTTATTAAATTCAAATCTGATAAAATAAAACTGTTTTATGCAATTTACTAGTCGATATACCCGGCGTTGCTCGGGTTTGCATTTGGAAAACAAATTCTAAAGCGTTATCAGCGTACGCGTTAATGTAGAGCCCTCTCAAAAATAATACGTCAAATTACCTATTAAAACGTCAAATGTTCTTTATAAAAAGCCAGATTTTTAATTACTCTTGTACATATTGACTTTTGAGTCCATCTTGTTTTTATAATATTCAAGCTTGTCACAGGCCAAGAAAAACTCGATTTAACGTCAAATCTAACGTTTAAAAGATTTGTTATTAAATATATGTATTCACAGTGCAAAAGCTTTGGCCGTTATCAATTAGAATAAATAAGTGTAACTAACTCTAAAAGTGGCGTTTAGATATCAATAAGTATAAATCCGATAAATATTCCAGCTAATTTTTCAAATGTATCCCATTAAAATTGGAAGGAATTTTCAAAGTTTGTGCCTTTTAAAACTTTTCACCATCGGGCCACGGCATCATTAGCGGTGTGTGTGCCAAGTTTTGCCTTGACGCAACATTTTGGTGGGGATCTGTTGTATAGTTCGACGTTTAATTTTTCACTAAGAAAGTCCACCTCAATATTTTATCAGATAAATAGTCAAGTTCATGTGTAGCAACGTTGTATTAGATATATCCATTTATTTTATTTATATAACTCATTCAAGAAGAAAAATCTAAATTTGGCACACGGACCTGAACGGGATATTCTTTTTTAAACCCCGTCAGTATTTCCTTCTGCATAACTAATTGTGATGACTATGTATGCCAAGTTTTATTTAGATCCATCAATCCATGTAAAAACCTATGAGGTACAAAACCAACGTACAGAGAAATTGTCACCTTTATATAGTAGACAAATATTATACTAGTGAGATACTTATATTAACATACGAAATCCTATTAAACTGAATAAATTTTTTTATTTAAGAAATACAACTAATTAAAAACGACAACTTACAGGTTGATGAATGTGACATTTTTTTAAAATTTGTTTAATTCGCGTCGTGTCTTGCACCGCGTTTCAATGTAACGCTACCGTGTCATTATCTGACATAATTTGATATAAAAAAAAGTCAAATAAATTATGGATTGATCTTGTTCTGTGTGTAACAAATTGCGCGTTTGAGACATTGTTACACACATGAAACAAACCAATCGATTCCGTGACGTAGTTTGACTGAATTATGATTTGGTGGCAAACACTAAAAGAGTGATTTTTCACTGCCCCCCCCCCCAAACATCTACCACATAATAATGTTGGTATTTAAAATAAATAAAAGCACCCAATAGATTATATTTTTACACCCCTCCCCCTTTTTATCCCAGAAAAATAACTCTGCGGTTCGTTCGAAAATTCCGCAAAGGAATATAAGTGGAATAAACCAACCCACCCGCTTTTTTTTTCACACCATAACTCGGTATAAACTTATAAAATTATGTGCTTAACCTTCTTCGGAAATCAAATGTCAGAGGGTAGACACATTTCTATGTGGATGTCTTTGTCCCTAATAGATGATATGCACATTTCTATGTGGATGTCTTTGTCCCTAATAGATGATAGGCACATTTCTATGTGGATGTCTTTGTCCCTAATAGATGATAGGCACATTTCTATGTGGATGTCTTTGTCCCTAATAGATGATAGGCACATTTCTATGTGGATGTCTTTGTCCCTAATAGATGATAGGCACATTTCTATGTGGATGTCTTTGTCCCTAAAGCATTGTCGTGAATAACACATTTTAGTTTTTCTTTTAAAATAAATAAATAAGCATTGTAAAAATTTCTCAGCCACAGTTCAGGGAGATAAGACCAACTGTGTTGCTTTGACTAGCCTACCATTGCCTCGAAACTCAATGAATTTGGAAAGAGAACACAAGGCATACGATTTTAGTTGAAACAAAGATTTTATCGAGTTTATTCCAAATTTTCCAAAGATACAGTTTCTAAACATTTCAATAATGCAAACCATATTGGAATATTAGTCTTTGCAGTGTCTTGTATAAATTATGTGCTAATAATACACCTGATAAATTATATATTGAAAATATTTTAATAAACAGATTTGCTACGTTAACTCTAAAGTGTATAAACCAAATTCACAGTTTAACTTAGATGCAAAGTTTTTGTTTTTTTTCTGTATGGCTTTTTAAATTGTATATCCACCTTCTTTCTTTCCGTTCTTCTGAGCTTTGTTATCGTTATGGGCTTTTGCGAATTCTTATTCTTGTCTTTAATTTTTGGTATAAATGAACATTTAATTTTTACTTATATGAATGTTTTTTGTTGCACTGATGATGGCATTTACCGAAAAGTGTAACTTTGCATTTTGTGTAAGTGTAACAATAATTTAAATTTAACATGTACTGTTTTATATAAACAAAGTGTTTGTATCTAATTAATCTACTAAAAAGCTTCATCTCATTCCTATACTCTTATGTGGTGATGATAAGGGGTGGATACATATTTATGAGGCTAATCATATCTTTTTATTTAAAACCACATTGTAAACATATCGTGAAAACAGATGAATTTATGAATGAAGAGAGTGGAAACAATGCTATGCGCAGAAAAATATTTCAAGACTTAACCACTTTACTGACTTGGGAATTTAAAGGGTCGTGGAAAATGGCAGGTACTTTTTTTATGAGGCTTTTAGCTCGATAGTTTGACGGGAAGTGGGTCAATAAGCCGTCCGAGTATTTTACCACCCAGCCAGAAACGCACGAACAAAAAAGAAGTTATAATAAAGGATTTTTTTAAAACATTAAAAGCCAATGAAGCTAGAAACGTGAATATCATAGCATTGACAATTATTAAAAATAAGGAAATTTACTATTTCCTGAGTATACATTTCAGTGTCTTGGAAAAGTGTCAAAATTATTTCTTGAGGATACAATAATTCAAAATCTGACTCAGTTACACTAATAAACAAATTAGTATTTAGAGGTTTAGAATTCGCAATAGCAGATAGAAAGTATCGCAATATAGCTTCCATTTTGACCTGGCTACAACCGGGTCATATATTCTAGTTGATTTATTGTACTATAACTTGCACTAGGGTCAGCTAGAACAAACCTTTACATGCCACGTTTAAAGAATGTAAAAATATGACTTGAATAATAGGTCATTTCTCGTTACCGTGGGGGGCCTGTAATATGACTTGCCTGGCCTTAGGTTTGCATATATGTCCTTATGTTCCTTGGTTTGATGACTGTCAAAGCACGTACAGTCAAGTGCTTAAACCATGCCCCTTATGAAGCAGCAAAGCGTATCTTGAGCTATTCGAAATGTTCCATATTGTAGCTGGTGTGTTATTTTGTCCAGTAGGTCAAAATATTGTGTAGTCCTTTTTGTATACATTATTTATTCAGATTGTGTAATATAACTACAAGCCATGTCGTAACATACTTATATTTTTTTTTCTTCTTCTCCAGAATTATTTTGTTGTAGTGCACCTATCATTTTTCTATAACTAATCATGTAACAATAAAACTAGTCTTAAAAATTACTCTTTTTTTTCTTTTTTTTTTTGTGTGATGCGGACAAATGAATGTAATTTTATAGATTTCAGCCTAAACAGCTTTATGTTAAACCTCCAACTGGTGTGACTAAGAGACTAATAAACATCGACGGCTCTCTGTTACGTTTAACAATACCAAAGGTTCATAGAACCCGACAATAACAGTGGCTCCTATTAACAAATCCACAAAAATGGTGGTGGTGGTTTTTTTTTCCTCAGAGCACGAAACTTGACACCACTCCGAAGAAATGCGGATGGTGTCGGCCATGCGTCATCATTTCGCACTCATGAAGTACCAGAGCGGTTTTCAAATGTTCCACGAAGTAGCCCTTAGAGTGATTTAAGTTGAGAGGCACTCTGGAGGCTGGGTCGGCTTTCTTTCCGCTATACAAAAAAGTTGCTGCTATACACTATTATACAGGCTATACGCGATAATTTAAGATACGAAATATACACTAGTACTAGGAAGCTACACCCTGCAGGTATAGCGATTTTCTTGTCTTTTCGTACGCCATGAAAGAAAAGATTATTCATTGTGCACAGTTCGATGAGATCACTTTCAAATCTAATGTTTTTCACAAAAAAATCAATTGATAGAAAATCCCATGTAATGTATTTATTTTTATTTCGACATTTGAGAACGGTATATTAGTTTACCTGGTACAAAGTTTTAATTTCCTAAAATTTTTAAGAGTACTAAATTAATTAATTAAGTCAATAATTTTTTCGTAATTTTACCGCCCCGCCCCCTTGTCAAAGACTGTCAAACTTTCTATGACCCCCTCTAAGTAATTATGGCAACATTTTGTAACCCCCCCCCCCCGCCCCCCAACGCCAAAAAATGAATATATAAATACATTTTACTTTGTGCTGATCTATTTAGATGACACAAAAAAATATTAGGGAAAACATTTTATTACATCTTTAGCTTTTTAATCAACAAGTTTAAACGTTTTTACACTAAATTTTTATAATGCAGAATCAATTAAAATGTTGTTAATAGACTAAATATCATTGCTTGTGGACGTATACATATGATTATTGTCAGTATAGATGACAATTGTAGAATAGTTTCTAACTGCTATCATGTTGACGTACTTAATGGATATAAAGTTAAAGTGAATTAATGCTCATAAAGTTAATTGCAAATTATGTGAACGTCTCTTCAAGTTATTTTGTGAAGAACCAAATTTAGAGTATATGAGACTTCAATACTCTTGCGATTTTTTAAAGTGACAAACCTGATTTGAAGTATCTGTTAACGGTCAATGGTAAAGTGTTTGTGAGTTATTTAGCTTAGCCGATATCTTTGAAAAACTAAATATATTACATAACCAACTTCAAGGATTAAATAAATATATTGTCTATAGCGAAGATATTTGGTTTCATTACCTTGATTGAATTATGTCAGAAAAATATTTACAAATTAAAATTTGAAAAGTTTCATTAGCTCCAAAAATGTGAAGAGACTGACACCGCTATAATTTTTTATTGTCGATCATTTGAAAATTCTATCGGCTGATTTAAAAGAATGATTTTCTAATATGAAAAAAAATTGATTTTCCAAATGGGATGATGCATCCAATGTTAGTGGATTTGTCTGATACTTCAAATATGCAATATCAAGATGTAAAAAGAGTGATGGCATGGCTTTTTGAGGAAATAGAAATTAAATATCCAAATTCAACCAAATGTGCAAGAAAACTATTGTTACCGTTTCCATCTTCATATTTAGCTGAGTGTAGATAAAGTGATATAAATGATTTAATGGAGGGAAAAAAAGGAAGGAAAGAAAGAAATCGGCTGGATAGGCTATAACACAGCGAGGAGGCGAGATTGAAGCTAACTAAATTGGAACATAACATAACTAAAATCTCTTTGCAGCAAACACAAACATCTCACTAAATTTATATAATAATTAATTAGTGATAATTAAAATAACATAGAAAAATCTTTCATTAAAATTATTTCGTACTAGAATTTCAGTTCTCCATTAAATGTTTTGAAAATGTACTTCTTATGTATGTAATTTGTCAAATACCAACAACGGAAACGAAAACAACAAATTTCTAATCTAATCTATATCTAATATTTAAATAATGTGATTAACTAATAACAATTATCTTGTTGAACTCAACAATATGATCAAATGATATTTGAAAGTAAAAAGTATCTACATTTTATTGTGATATTTAAACTTAGATTTAAGAACTTAAAAGTAAAATATTTTTTTCCATATACGGCACATTAGCCAAAATTTAACAGCGCACATTCTACGTCAACATTAAAGGAGCATGTTTTAATGTTACACCAGCCTCGCTTTCATCGGCTTTCCCAGAAAAATAGGTAAACAAAGATTTGCATGGGCTACCACACCTTGGGAAATTTACCAAGATCTTGGGAATTCATGACCACCCATTGGGATTTGGGGAATAATTTTGCAAGTCAGTCAAAACCTTGGGAAATATTAAAAGGAAAGATTTTTTTTTTTACATATTTCGAAAAACGCAAACAATATTTGTGATAAAAATTAAAGTAAAAATAAAGCAAAATAATTTTTTAAGTAAAAAGGAAAAAAAGGATATCATTTGTGGTAGTTTATTTTAGTTAAAATGAAGAATTAAGCTTACAAACGTATAGTCCATTCAATTATCTTTCATTTGATACCTCATTTTGTCTTACAAACCCAACAATAATATTTTTAATTGTTTTTTAACCCCAACCTCTCACTTCTGGTACCCGGGTACCAATAGGTGCAGCTTAGCAAATTTGGATGAATTTCAGTTACTTCTACAATGTGTTCAAACTAATACTATGATGCCATGCATCTGTAAAACAATCCAGCCTAATGTTCACAAATTTAAAAAAAATATTTGTGGATTGACACACAGGTAATGAAGATATTATACATTTTAGGATTGTAAATAAAAAGTTCATTTAAACAGTATTTTGTTTGGAAAAGAAATAATTATAATGTAAATTTATAAGAAAACATAAAAATAATTATTCTTTTCATAATAATATCAATCCATTTTAAACTCACTTATTATTATTAAATTCTGCTTAACTGCTTAGCAAACCCCATCAACAGACTTTTCTTTTATGTGATTTTTTTTTTTAATGTCTTTTAAAATAAATTTCAGTCTATTACTGTACCATGTGTTTCATGGGCTTTAATTCAAGATATTATTGCATTAATTTCACATAAAACTCTATTATTAAAAAAAAAAAACTCTTACATATATTTTTATGATTTTGGGAAATGTTTTGACCAAATCTTGGGAAATTTTAAAAAAGTGAGTGGCAGCCCTGTTTACATGAAATGATATATTTTTAAAATTCCGCCATTACGGAGAGAATGAGTAACACTATCGGCCCAAGCATTATGTAAACAAAATATCTGACAGCAGAATTTTCAAAAGAAATAAAAGTCTGGTGAGTATAATAATAATAAGTTACTTGGTAAATTTGGAGAGATAGTATCGTGGCCGCCATCTTGGTTGCCGCGAACTAATGTCCTAATACTAAATATATCCCTGACGCCTGAAACTGAAACGTAATAACCTGAACCCTAACTAACCTGGGTTTTGACCCTATCGGAACCAGGGACAAAACACGCAAATGACGTCAGGGCCTATCTCTCCAAATTAGCCACTTACTTTTGTGAAATAGTCAACATTCATCTAGATTTAGTTAGTTCCATAGCCATAATATTTATTTCATGAAAATCTTGACGCGTGTGAACATAACTTACTTAATCAAGACTATATACTTAGACTTAGACTATATTATAAATATCATATATTATAGATTATATGGTAATCTTGCAGTTCAGGTGCGTATATTATTTTTGATCAAATTTCGTATTATCGCGTGTAAACTTACGAGTATTCTTTTTAAAATTTAGTCATTAGTTTAGACCGTATCGGAAATTTGATCGAAAGAAATTTGGTCGATGGAAAATTGATTGACGGAAATTTGATCGAACGGAAATTTGGTAGAATCGTTAATTTTAAATTTATACGTTAAAATATTGCGTCAAATTTCTTTTTGAACACATTATTATGTTTTACGATATAGTATAGTGCGTTCAAAAAGAAATTTGACGAAAATGTTAACGTCTGGACTGAAAAAAAGATTCGACCAAATTTCCGTTCGATCAAATTACTGACTATCAATTTTCCGTCGACGAAATTTCTTTCGATCAAATTTCTGGTAACCAGTCTAGACAGTATAAGTTAACACTAACACTAAATTGTACAGCACTAACTTGTATTTTTATTGATTTTTATGGCCCCCATTGGTACATAGCCGATCGCTAAACGATCTCTCCATTTGCTTGTATTTTTTAATTCACCCTACATGCCAGATTGCAATTATATTTATACACCCCATATTTAAAAAAAAAAATTTTGCCTCCTATAAAATAACGGAACATCTAAGTTCAACCCTACCTCCCCCCAAAATTCCCCCTCCCCCGTATTTCATTCTTTTTTGTGACCATGCCTACAGTTTGAAAATTTCGTTTAGCCTACAAATTACAAACTGATAGGTGAAGATAAAATCTGGCAATATGGTGAATAAATACAAAACAAATAAAGCTGTGGAAGGTTGGGGGATGTTTTAAAGACGCTTTAGAAATAAAATAAAACAAAAATAAGTGCTTTATAATTCAGTATTAGTTAACTATCACTGCCTGGATTTAATTTAATGAAGAATACATGTAAGTTTACATGCGACTATACAAAATTTGATCAGAAATAATATACACACCTGAACTGCAAGATTACCGATTATATTCAGATAGAATATATAAACCAAAACAGGCATACTTTAGCCACCGCCTTAGCCTTAGCAGTTATTGAATTGTATTTGCATGTCATTTTATCCGTTTAATAATAATTTCATTAAGTGAGTATGATTAGGATTTATATATGTGATGCGCAATTGGCTTAAGGAACACAAAAGTAGGTTAAGTCTGTAAGCCGAATAATAGAGCCCTTTACCTTTGTGATCTTGTTGTATTTGGAAAATTGCGACCAGAGATTGTATTTTCAAAACACAGTTTAGTAGGATCATAGAGGGCTCCATTCTTTTGCTGTTAAACCTGTGAAAGGAAAAACTAATTTTATTGTTGTTTTGTCTTTTAGTCTGTCGAAGTTGTCTTATAATGATAATAGCTCTTTTTTTGTGGAGGACATCTATTGAATTTTGTAAGAAATTAAAGTAAATTGTATATAGTATATTTGCAATTAATTGAGTATATCATTATTGGTCAAGGAAAATGCCTAGACTGGGCTCAGAAAGAACTTACAATGACAAGCTTGACCTAAAAATTAGGGAAGTCTTCAATGAAAGGAATTGTGCATCAGTGTTTTTTAAACACCTTCGACGAATTCAACCACCAGTGCTTTCTGATGATATTTTGGTACGCTATCAATAACTATCAATTTAAATAGTTTGGAATAATATAAAAAGAAAAACTAGCATAATTTGGTCAAAAAAATTTGTTATCAAGTTGTGTGTATATATAAATATATAAAATATATATTTATTTATTTAAATGTATTTATTTCTGATCGTCACTCACTTTTGCATCAATAAACAATTTTGTTTTCGAAATAATATTTATGTATCATTATTTTCCATGACTATTTTTGTAACTATCACAATGAAGTGATTGTTAAAGGCCTGTTTTAACTTTTATATATAACAGTGCTTATATATCTGCTATATTCATCTTCATTTGAGACACTATTCCACTTTTTTTTCCCTTCAATCATTGTCTAGGCAATGATGAGATTCTTGATGCCCTGAAGTGTAAATCCAACTGGTTTGAAATAATCACAAAAGTCTTATCGAATCCCAAACTATGTCAACAAGATTTAGCAGATGATCTGATCCGTCTGAAAGGTATTTTATAAATTTTGTCATTGTATATATATATATATATATATTATAATAAATACACACAAACTAATATATATATATATTTGTGTGTGTATATATATATAAATACAAACACATATTATATACATATATAGATATATACAATATATATATATATATATATTATCATATATATATATATATATATATACAAACATATATATATATATTTGTGTATATATATATATATACAAACACATATTATATATATATATATATAACAAACATATATTATTGACTGGACAGTTCGCCTGTGATACGCCTTTCTTTCAGTGGCTAACACCACTTTCTATACCAACTACCCTATTTGGTAAGTAAAACTATTCCCCTACCAGAGATTTCCTCGACAATACACTAATCTTTACCTCACCTCTAGATAGTCATACATAAATATAAACATTAAAATCTGTTTTTTTTTATTGGAACTATTTAATTCATGGTAGTCAGTTTCATGGTAGTCAGTCTGGTTGCAGAGAGAATCATTCAAGCCCCAAATATCTAAGATAAATGAGATGTGGCTAGTCAGCATTAAATCTAATTTGATGTCAGATATGATTTTTTTAATTGACCTTAACAAAGCTTTTGACTTCTCAAAGCATGATAGTCTTTTGAAAAAAATGTTTCTATTATCACTTGATAAAAATACTATTCTAATATTACACATTTTTCTGCAAAATAAGTCAGGTTGTATTTAATGCTTCAAATTCATCTAGATCAAATATTACATTTGGAGTACCCAAGGGTTGAATTGTAGGATATTTTCTTTCTTTTTGTCTTAATAAAGGATCATACTTTTTCGATAAATCATGATGGTCGATTTGAATTGTTTACAGACAATACCAATTTATATTATGTTGGTGATAGCTCTGGCCAACAAATCCAACCCCAATTACAACAACAACAAAATATTTCGACTTAAATGTGTGGTCCTCTAGTAATCAAATGATAATTCATTTCATCCAGACAAGTCTTGCTAATTACAACACGACAAGAGTTCAAAAAAAGCCTCCTTATCATTAGACATCAATGGTTTCAGAACAGAGCAGTCTTGATGACACAAATTTCTGGGTTTAACAATCTTTGCATTTTCATCTACATAATTTAAGAATTAACTTTTCTACATCTGTATTTCAGCTGCCCAGATTTAAACAAATACTTAGATCCTAATAGAGTATTACTATTTTACTATTCCTGAATAGGTCTAATATTGATTAAGCATCTGATGTTTTGATGGATGAACTCATTACCAAGAATCCCCATTTTGTCTCTTTAGAAAAACTATTTAAACATCGTGCTAATCTGGATGTGCCTTCAAATTTTTATTCTAAAATTTCTACCATGTAATTTTTGTATGTTTCAAAACTAAAGAATAACAAAAATTCTTTAAAATCATCATTCTTAAAACTCTGGCTTATTTTGTCAACTACTTACATAGCAAGGTGTCTACATTTTACCTCTGAATAAACATTGTTTGTTTCTTTAAACAAAAGACCAAGCAAATTGTTTTCAGCAGTTAACTTTGTCCTTACTCTCGATTCAAATACTTCAAATCCTTGATATTGCTTCACTTTGAAAGTTAACATCAGCTTCAATTCATCAAGTTTTTTTAGTTTTTTGTCCATTTGAATTGGGGAGGCGTGTCAAATGTTTCTGTTGTTTTTCTTTGTTTAATTTTAATTACAATTAGTAGTGTTGTCATTATGTACAATTAAGTCCAATTTCTTAAGCAGGTGTGCAGATTACATTTTTACCGTATGTATAAATAAATACATAAATACATCCATCTTACCTTACCCTTACTTTTTAAAAAATATGCCAAAACAAAACAAAAAATATTTAAACGTTTTTTTTAAAATATAAATTGACAAAAGTATCCTGACAATTTTTTAATTTTCCCAAGGATTTAACGGGATGAAATTAATAATATATAAGCTTCAGTAATTAATTGTTTGAGGTTTGCATTCTTTATAGTTTGTAAATTCTAGTTTCGAATCGGTCACGAAATATTTAAAAGCAATCGTTTCAAAGAACTTGTAACAAGGGGTTGGTTTCAAATTTTTTTTTTTTAAATTATCATACTAAGTTGTTATGGGAAATTTTCTAAAAAAACACTTAAACATGTTATAAAGGTAGTTTGGCACATGAAAAGCCTAGTATAATCAAATTACTAGAGCACAGGTTCGCAGCCCTCCTAACGTGACTTGAAAAGCTGTGTGCTAGATATTCTGATTTTTGAATAATTGAGATTTTACATTGCTCGCTAAAACTGAAAAAACAAAATCAGCAAAATTATTATCTAAATTCTTATACATTTTGAAGTGGAGAAACACTTATTTTTTTTTTTTTTAAATAGTCTTGAAATAACCAATTTTTACGTTTGTAATATTATCAGTGTTTCAATTTTTTTTTTTTTGTAACAGGCGAATTGGATGCAGAACTTGAAAAAGAAAATACGAATTTAAGTTTTAGTTAATTAAATTTTTTTGTAAAGGTGTTATTTTATTTTACTATCAACAGATGTACCCCACAAATTTTTAACTTTTTGTGAAAAAATAAGATTTATCATGTCTAATGTTTCTATCTCCAAATCTGTTTTTATTAAATTTCCATAGACTTGTCTTATAAAAGAAAAATGAAAACACTTTCTAAATTTTAAGACGTTTATTATAAATTTGTTCAAAATTTGAATCTAGATATCTAAGTCATGCAGATTAATAAGATAATGTATGTTTTAGCAATTTAAAGAAATAAAAAAAAATTTAATGTTATTTTCCCCTTCTTAGGATGCATCGCCAACCAAATCTTTTGAAATGCCAGAGTCTTCCAACAATATTCAGGGACATAGAAACAGAAAGAGGAAATTTCATCAAGAAACAGCACAAAAAATGCCAGAAGATAATATACAAAAGTGTGACCAATGTAATACCATAGTTAAAAGTATAGATCCTGACGTCGAACCCAATGAACGAGGCCGTTGCTTAACTATGAGACATTCATTCAGGGAAACAGTTCTTAACATGGAACATTTGTAGCTAAAACTTTGGTTTTAAATTTACAAATATAAAACATTACAATTAAATATACACATATCAATATTGCGTAATTTATCAGTCTGTTAAAAGTCAACTATCTTTTCAAAATTGTTGTGCCAGTTACGTTGGAGTATCGAAAACGACACTATTTGACATTAATCTCTGTATTTCATCCCATCAGGGCCTTGTTTTACCTCGCCTGTAGAGTATATGAAGAATGGGAGGCTGGCACGCTACAACTGCCCAAAAAGTCAGAAGTAATACCTTCATGTGTTCTCAGGGAAATTGAAACAAGATTTCCTACACAAAAAAAAAACAGAGGAAAAAGAAATTCAAGAAAAACACATCATTTAAATCCTCTTGAATGCTGGTCAAGTCAGCAATTTTTATAATGTTATAGCTGTTGACTTTATTTTATATAGATTTTTTATTGTCAAAATGAGACTGAACTGGTTTTATAAATTAAGTAACATTGAAAAAATACACTTATAAATTAAAAAAGATTACAAAATGCATAGTAGTTACTGATTAGGAGCGGAGTAAGTAATACGATACGAATATTGAATATTTTAGGGGGACTTTTCCTTATGCACGGCCTAGCTCTTTGTTTATCTCAGCTTAAACCATGGCATCGCTTATTTGTGACAGTATGAGAGACTGACAATTATTGTTGTCATGTTGTATGCCTGGACGTGTTGAGCTTTTTCATGAATGTTTATACCGGTACTTAAATGTGTGAATGTTTGTTGGAGAATTAGAGTGAGTGATCATGGGATCTGAGGTATAAAACGAATGTAAAATGAAGAAAGGTTAGTTGTTACACGACCACAGACTTGAGTTGATGTTATTATACTATCACATTATCCTTAAAGATTTTAAGGAAAACGTTGCTTGCAATTAGAACGATTACATTTATATTGTCTATTGAAACATTTTCTGTGTATAAAAATCAACCTAAATAATATTCTGGGTATTTTTTTAAGCGAGCTTCATTTAAATATTTAAAGATCAAGTTAAACATACAGACAAATTAGATTACCCTCTAAATCTTACAGGTAAAAAAAGAACTCTTCATATACGACTAATCTTCACTACCGATCCGGCGGAAGTACACAAAGACACATGAGATAAAGTAATTTTAAAAATCGATAGAATAATAGAAAGATTCCAGTACTCAACAAAAACGATATTTGGATGTAGCACACTCGTAAACACACTAACCATGCCAAAGTTAGTCTATGTAGGGAAAATTTTTAACATACCTCCGGACACACACGCCACACTACCTGGGGGACACTGAGGGCAAAGCTTCCCCCCCTCCTTTTTCTACCAGGCATGGACACGCGCCAGCAAACATACCGAAGCTCTAGTACATAAAACAAACGAAGAAATGTACAGCCACTTGAGAGAGGATCAAGTGGTTGAAACATTTCAACACAGAACAGATAAGAGTAGGAGACACTTTTAAAAATCTACACATAAAAGAAATATAACCTAGGGCTAGGGAAATAACTTTCCGTCTCCTGTACAACATGACACCAACATCCGAAAGATTTGAACATCATAGGATTCAAAGACCAAGATGTCCACTCTGCGGATACATTCTAGTAGAAACAGAACATTTATTTATGGATTGTAAAGTAATACAAACAGCTAAAGCCACCCTAACATTACTCATAAAAGCAGGAACAATCCATCAGATAAACATAGATAAATCTGTTACAATAAACACTACCGCTATCCCTAAGCAGGAACAATCCACCAGATAAACATAGATAAATCTGTTACAATAAACGCTATCCCTAAGCAGGAACAATCCACCAGATAAACGTAGATAAATCTGTTACAATAAACGCTATCCCTAAGCAGGAACAATCCACCAGATAAACATAGATAAATCTGTTACAATAAACGCTATGCCTAAGCAGGAACAATCCATCAGATAAACATAGATAAATCTGTTACAATAAACGCTATCCCTAAGCATGAACAATCCACCAGATAAACATAGATAAATCTGTTACAATAAACACTACCGGTATCCCTAAGCAGGAACAATCCACCAGATAAACATAGATAAATCTGTTACAATAAACACTACCGGTATCCCTAAGCAGGAACAATCCACCAGATAAACATAGATAAATCTGTTACAATAAACGCTATCAATAAGCAGGAACAATCCACCAGATAAACATAGATAAATCTGTTACAATAAACGCTATCCCTAAGCAGGAACAATCCACCAGATAAACGTAGATAAATCTGTTACAATAAACGCTATCCCTAAGCAGGAACAATCCACCAGATAAACATAGATAAATCTGTTACAATAAACGCTATGCCTAAGCAGGAACAATCCACCAGATAAACATAGATAAATCTGTTACAATAAACGCTATCCCTAAGCAGGAACAATCCACCAGATAAACATAGATAAATCTGTTACAATAAACGCTATCAATAAGCAGGAACAATCCACCAGATAAACATAGATAAATCTATAACAATAAACACTATCCCTAAGCAGGAACAATCCACCAGATAAACATAGATAAATCTGTTACAATAAACGCTTTCCCTAAGCAGGAACAGTCCACCAGATAAACATAGATAAATCTGTTACAATAAACGCTATCCCTAAGCAGGAACAATCCACCAGATAAACGTAGATAAATCTGTTACAATAAACGCTATCCCTAAGCAGGAACAATCCACCAGATAAACGTAGATAAATCTATAACAATAAACGCTATCCCTAAGCAGGAACAATCCACCAGATAAACATAGATAAATCTATAACAATAAACACTATCCCTAAGCAGGAACAATCCACCAGATAAACATAGATAAATCTATAACAATAAACACTATCCCTAAGCAGGAACAATCCACCAAATAAACATAGATAAATCTATAACATTAAAAACTATCCCTAAGCAGGAACAATCCACCAGATAAACATAGATAAATCTATAGCAATAAACACTATCCCTAAGCAGGAACAATCCACCAGATAAACGTAGATAAATCTATAGCAATAAACACTATCCCTAAGCAGGAACAATCCACCAGATAAACATAGATAAATCTATAGCAATAAACACTATCCCTAAGCAGGAACAATCCACCAGATAAACGTAGATAAATCTATAGCAATAAACACTATCCCTAAGCAGGAACAATCCACCAGATAAACATAGATAAATCTATAGCAATAAACACTATCCCTAAGCAGGAACAATCCACCAGATAAACATAGATAAATCTATAGCAATAAACACTATCCCTAAGCAGGAACAATCCACCAGATAAACATAGATAAATCTATAGCAATAAACACTATCCCTAAGCAGGAACAATCCACCAGATAAACATAGATAAATCTATAGCAATAAACACTATCCCTAAGCAGGAACAATCCACCAGACAAACATAGATAAATCTATAGCAATAAACACTATCCCTAAGCAGGAACAATCCACCAGATAAACATAGATAAATCTATAGCAATAAACACTATGCCTAAGCAGGAACAATCCACCAGATAAACATAGATAAATCTATAGCAATAAACACTATCCCTAACGCGATGAAAAAAACTCAACATTTAAATTTAATCAGCCTCCGACTGTTGGCACAGACAACCCATTTCAGTGCAGGCAAAACGCCAAATTTAACAAACTTGTGTACACAGAAACTATATAGAGCAAAAATACAAACCCTAATAGACCAAACCTAAAAACCAAGATCCTACTAAATTAAACCTAACTCAAACATAATGGTTAACCTCTTTACCGGCTATTAAACATTTTAAAACTAACCCTTATTTGGCGAATAAATATAAAAAAAAAAAAACAACAGTACGGTAGACCGAAGAAGTCATAGTGTACACAAAAATTTGATTGTTTCATAGCCATCAAAATAAAATATTTCAAGGGATCTGAACAACTGGAAGGTCTGTGACTTTTGTTGTTGTGTAGAACTCTCAAAAAGAAACACTTTTACACTGTTATTTACTGCCACCTATGCACATATAACGTTGCTAAAGTGTTGTTTGCAGTCTTCTAAAAAATAGGTGTTTTTATGTATTTTGGGTATTTTTAGGTATTTTTGAGGCTTATGGCTTCCCATAGTTTTGAAAAAAAAACAGCTACATGCACTGTAACTACGTCATAGCATTTTGGACGAGAATAATCGGGTCTGCCGCATACTGCAGATCAAAATATCATTTGGACGATTGTAGTCGGGTCTACCGTGTAAAGGTCAATAGATCAAGACGACTATAGTCGGGACAACCGGTAAAGGGGTTAAACTAAAATAAATTTAATCGCGCTAAGCGATAATCCCTTCCCCTCCCATCCCCGGACACCTGTTGTAAATATAACCTTTGTAAATAAAGCGTTTTAATCATTAAATACACAAAATACTGTAAATTGACACTTAATTAACCAGCCAAGATAGATAACTCATTTTTTTTTCAAAGTGACTTGGCAAGGTTTGCAATAATTTTTCAAGTATTTATTTCTCTCAAAGCAGCGCATAAAAATGATCACTTTCCGCACATATTGCGTTGTGGATATTCAACAACTACATGATTCTAAAAAAAATTCAAATTTCGAAGAAAATTTAAATCAATTGCGTTATTTTTTTTATTTTACTTTTTTTTGTTGTCTTGTTGGTGTTGAGATACGCAAGGCTCGTCTTGTTTTGTTCCACCACCTTAACAAAGACAAGCGTCTAAAAAATTTAAATTTCAGGTTTTTATAGAAAACGTTATCAGATAACATTACAAGAGACGGAGACGGAAAGCCCGGACAAGTGATTACAAACTTCGGCCACGTTGTCACAACAGTTAAAAATTGTCAGTCAGCTGGCCTCTGCGAAGAAGTCCTGTGTTTATATAAATAATAATTCCAATAGATTAATTTAATAACGAGATTAATCAGATTATATGGACTTTGCCTGTAAAGATTTCGCAGTATATATAAACATTTAATGTTAAAAACATATAGGCCACTAGATTACTTTGTACTTTCATTATAAGAAGTGTCTTCTGAGTTATTGCCGAAAATTATAAGAAAATGAATTGTCTAGAAATAGAAAAGCTAAAAACTAACACGAGGAAAAGAAGCAATAAACGTGATTGGTGTTCGACTGCTTGAACTACGATGTGACTAAAATTGTTATTTATAATTATCTAAAAATATCTCTGCAGATGGGGGAAATCGGATTAAGGAATTTCGGGTGTCAAGCCGTCTGAAAATATTGATCAGTCTAGGAATCATCATCTACACGGCTCTCCTGATTAGGCCCGGTTGTGTAAATTGTTAATGGTTTGATGAGTGGAACACCATTGACAAAATGTGCCCAAGCTTTATCTGATATTTATGTTCATAGCTGACTAAAAGCTTAGCTTAATTTATGTTAATAACTGACTTATAAGAGCTTTACGAAATTGGTGAAAAATATATCAGTAAAGGCAGTCAACTTAAAAATGTAGTCTTCTTCAGCCAATGAAATGTGTGCGACTCAAATATCTAGTCTGGTTCTTTTTGCATTAAATGTGTGTGTGTGTCTCAAATATTGTGTCTGCTTATGTCATAACCTATTAAAGTTGGGATGGAAAATGTATATTATTCTTGTCTGGAAAAATCCTTTAATTAAACTTAATTACATGGTCATGGCCAAATTAAATACACGAATTCGGGTGCGGATTTCACCTGGGATATCCTGATTCTTGGTAATCGTTTACGCGATTATGATCTTCCTTGACACTTTTCTACATGCGTGAGCTGGATACATATTTACGACAGTGAACGGGAAATATGTCCCGAGCGCGATATCCTCACTTCTGATAACAAAATGCGAAATGTATTCAGTGCTGTATTAGGACGTAAAGGAAGTCCTCTAAGTAAAAACGAAATCTTACCTTCTTCCGTGACTTACCTGGGTTGGGAGTAGTATATATAAAAAATAAAAAATTGAATTAAAAAACTTAGCAATATTTTTTTTTTTTCAAAATGGGGCCTCAAATTTTTGTTGGCCTAGGGCCCCTAAAATTGTACATCCAGGCCTGGTGGGGGGTGGGGCGACCTCTCCAGGCGACACTTTAATGTTTATGAAGTCCTAACATTCCAGAAGAATTCCATAAATTATATATCCTACAAATGGGTTTGAGACGGGCGGAAAAGAGTGGACTACCCCCCTGGCATCAACTTTAAAGTGGGGGGGGGGGGGGATATGTACTTTATAGTGGACTAGACGATACACCCGCGTGTAGTTTAAAGAGAAAAGTTGCGCAAAAATTTATTTTTACTGGTTAAACCGGTCATCACTCATTGTTGTTGTTTCTAATCAAGGGCTGCCATTTTCAGGTGTCGGCCCTGATCTTAGCCATCGTAATCTTATTCATGACCCAGCCAATTGTAGTCAAACCTAATCTTAATTTCCCTAGATCAGTGTTTCCTACGCTGTGTTCCATCGACCATTGTTTGTGGTGACAGTCTTCTATCAATCCCAATTTGATAAATAATAGGGATAATCATTGGTTTCTTCCTTTGATCAGTTTGGGGGGAAATCGATAAAAACAGATGCTTGTTTTAAAAGAAGAAATTATTTGATTTTTCAAAGGATGTAAAAACGAATAAAAATGTTTCACACGTGAAGAAAAACTTTTTTTTTATCTACCCATTTTGTTCCTACTGCCATTTTTTTCGTCTTTTTTTGTTTTAGAAGAAAATTCGTGAATAATAAGTACGAGGCTATCGTGTGAACTTATTGCAATTTTATTCATCAATACATGTGTGGAATTTTTAAAAATTTTTTTTTATAAATCCGCATATCTTCCATGAATTGTTATCCATCGGTTCAACAATTAAACATTTCATTTCCACATGTCATCAGTCCATTCAGCGTGCACTGGTTGTCTGCAATACAAATGAGGTCTTTGAATGTCGTACCCTAATGTTGAAAAGTTATGAACCGCTGCCTTAGAGTATAAAATTTCCTTGAAACTCAATTTTTTGATTACATAAAATCAGAACGTCTCCAGAAACCCATCAGACGCCTTTAGGGCTTCATTTAGGTATGTAATAATATGTGTATTTAATTCTATTTAATTTATATATTTGAAATAAATGTTTCTTAAATAAAAGGAGAATTTTTTTTCTTCTTCTATATATTAAGGGCTCACGATCAATTTATTGATCATAATGGCTCCTATGAATGTAGATGGGATTTGCAATGTTTCTGCGCCTGGTGTTGATGAGGATATTTCACTGGTTACAAGAGTAACTGTGTGAGGGTATCATGCACTGGGGGTTGGATGGCCTGAGGCAATAGACGCAAATGAGTCAAGTGTTGTCGCCTCAACTGTTCCTTTTGAAAGATTGTTCCAGTCCCTGATTGTCTTTGGTAGGAATGAGCAGTTCCTATACTGGCTTCTCGCTGGTATGAGCCGGAACTGCCTGTCATGGCCTCGTCGCTGTCTATGGGGGAGAGGGACGAGTTTCTGTCAATGCCAGAGCAGTGGACTAGTCCATTATCTATCTTTAAGCCAAGTTGTCTGAAGTTTTTAGAAAATGTATATTTAAAATAAATATATGTGTGTTAATTTAATCAGTAATATTCTATTACTAGTCTATATAAGTATATCAAAACAAAAACGTAACATCTGGATATGAATAACCATTTGTTTTATGTGTATATATATATATATATGTATGTATATATATATATAGAGAGAGAAAGAGAAAGTGAGAGAAAGAATGTCATCACGAATCGCATACCATATATTTTGTAAATATTGAACATGTCGATACGTGCTAAGTATGTTCGAGGTGAAGTCACAACAATAGCTCGAAATATATTATATTTTTAAAGGTTTTACAAATAAACTATTTTTTTTAAATTGTTCCAGAGTCATTTTTTTTTTCAAAGTTATATGAACTTATTTAAATACCTACTCAGGATGTAAGCAGCTGTGTTGACGACCAAGTGAATCCAACGAGTGAACTCCGATACTTTCGAGCGATAGTGCTGCTTTCATTGGTGAGACTCTTCTTTTTTTTAAAGTCTATTCTAAATTCGCGTAAAACTGATCAACCTGGTGTTCGCCGAGTAATTATTGCTTTTTAGGACTTTGCATTCAAGATCTGCCTATGAATTTGTGGTATAATTTTTTTTTTTTTTTTTTTAAATTAATTTTTTTTTAAACTTTTCTAATTCAAGATGAATTAAAAAAAAAAACACCATATTTTAAATAATGCAACAAGAATAGGAAAACCAGACTTTGAGAACGGAATATGATTTGGATCAAATGTTGTCCTCAAAATAATGTACTGAAACTCGTGGTTCCCAAAATAATGTACTGAAACTTGGTGTTCTCAAAATAATGTACTGAAACTCGGTACCCTCAAAATAATGTACTTAAACTCGGTGCCTCAAAATAATATACCCGGTACTGAAACTCGATGTCTTCAAAATATTGTACAGAAACTCGTTGTTCTCAAAAAAATGTACTGAAACTCGGTGTTCTCAAAATAATGAAATGAAACACCGTGTTCTCAAAATAATGTACTGAAACTCGTTGTTCTCAAAATAATGTACTGAAACTCGGTGTCCTCAAAATAATGTACTGAAACTCGGTGTTCTCAAAATAATGAAATGAAACACCGTGTTCTCAAAATAATGTACTGAAACTCGTCATCTTCAAAATAATGTACTGAAACTCGGTGCCCTCAAAATAATATACCCGGTACTGAAACTCGGTGTCTTTAAAATAATATACCCTTTTACTAAAACTCGGTGTCTTCAAAATAATGTAGTAAAACTCGGTGCCCTCAAAATAATGTACTAAAACTCGTTATCTTCAAAATAATGTACTGAAACTCGGTGCCCTCAAAATAATGTACTGAAACTCGGTGCCCTCAAAATAATGTACTGAAACTCGGTGTTCTCAAAATAATGTACTGAAACTCGGTGCCCTCAAAATAATGTACTGAAACTCGGTGTTCTCAAAATAATGTACTGAAACTCGGTGCCCTCAAAATAATGTACTGAAACTCGGTGTTCTCAAAATAATGTACTGAAACTCAGTGTTCTCAAAATAATGTACTGAAACTCACTGTTCTCAAAATAATGTACTGAAACTCGGTGCCCTCAAAATAATGTACTGAAACTCGGTGCCCTCAAAATAATGTACTGAAACTCGGTGCCCTCAAAATAATGTACTAAAACTCGGTGCCCTCAAAATAATGTACTGAAACTCGGTGCCCTCAAAATAATGTACTGAAACTCGTTGCCCTCAAAATAATGTACTGAAACTCGGTGCCCTCAAAATAATGTACTGAAACTCGGTGCCCTCAAAATAATGTACTGAAACTCGGTGCCCTCAAAATAATGTACTGAAACTCGGTGCCCTCAAAATAATGTACTGAAACTCGGTGCCCTCAAAATAATGTACTGAAACTCTGTGCCCTCAAAATAATGTACTGAAACTCGGTGCCCTCAAAATAATGTACTGAAACTCGGTGCCCTCAAAATAATGTACTGAAACTCGGTGCCCTCAAAATAATGTACTGAAACTCGGTGCCCTCAAAATAATGTACTGAAACTCGGTGCCCTCAAAATAATGTACTGAAACTCGGTGCCCTCAAAATAATGTACTGAAACTCGGTGCCCTCAAAATAATGTACTGAAACTCGGTGCCCTCAAAATAATGTACTGAAACTCGGTGCCCTCAAAATAATGTACTGAAACTCGGTGCCCTCAAAATAATGTACTGAAACTCGGTGCCCTCAAAATAATGTACTGAAACTCGGTGCCCTCAAAATAATGTACTGAAACTCGGTGCCCTCAAAATAATGTACTGAAACTCGGTGCGCTCAAAATAATGTACTGAAACTCGGTGCCCTCAAAATAATGTACTGAAACTCGGTGCCCTTAAAATAATGTACTGAAACTCGGTGCCCTCAAAATAATGTACTGAAACTCAGGGCCCTCAAAATAATGTACTGAAACTCGGTGCCCTCAAAAAAATGTACTGAAACTCGGTGCCCTCAAAATAATGTACTGAAACTCGGTGCCCTCAAAATAATGTACTGAAACTCACTGTTCTCAAAATAATGTACTGAAACTCGGTGCCCTCAAAATAATGTACTGAAACTCGGTGCCCTCAAAATAATGTACTGAAACTCGGTGCCCTCAAAATAATGTACTGAAACTCGGTGCCCTCAAAATAATGTACTGAAACTCGGTGCCCTCAAAATACTGTACTGAAACTCGGTGCCCTCAATATAATGTACTGAAACTCGGTGCCCTCAAAATAATGTACTGAAACTCGGTGCCCTCAAAATAATGTACTGAAACTCGGTTGCCTCAAAATAATGTACTGAAACTCGGTGCCCTCAAAATAATGTACTGAAACTCGGTGCCCTCAAAATAATGTACTGAAACTCGGTGCCCTCAAAATAATGTACTGAAACTCGGTGCCCTCAAAATAATGTACTGAAACTCGGTGTCCTCAAAATAATTTACTGAAACTCGGTCTCCTCAAAATAATGTACTGAAACTCGGTGCCCTCAAAATAATATACTGAAACTCGGTGCCCTCAAAATAATGTACTGAAACTCGGTGCCCTCAAAATAATGTACTGAAACTCGGTGTCCTCAAAGTAATGTACTGAAACTCGGTGCCCTCAAAATAATGTACTGAAACTCGGTGCCCTCAAAATAATGTACAGAAACTCGGTGCCCTCAAAATAATGTACTGAAACTCGGTGTCCTCAAAATAATGTACTGAAACTCGGTGCCCTCAAAATAATGTACTGAAACTCGGTGCCCTCAAAATAATGTACTGAAACACGGTGCCCTCAAAATAATGTACTGAAACTCGGTGTCCTCAAATGTACTGAAACTCGGTGCCCTCAAAATAATGTACTGAAACTCGGTGCCCTCAAAATAATTTACTGAAACTCGGTGCCCTCAAAATAATGTACTGAAACTCGGTGCCCTCAAAATAATGTACTGAAACTAGGTGCCCACAAAATAATGTACTGAAACTCGGTGCCCTCAAAATAATGTACTGAAACTCGGTGTCCTCAAAATAATGTACTGAAACTCGGTGTCCTCAAAATAATGTACTGAAACTCGGTGCCCTCAAATTAATGTACTGAAACTCGGTGCCCTCAAAATAATGTACTGAAACTCGGTGCCCTCAAAATAATGTACTGAAACTCGGTGTCCTAAAAATAATGTACTGAAACTCGGTGTCCTCAAAATAATGTACTGAATTTCGGTGCCCTCAAAATAATGTACTGAAACTCGGTGCCCTCAAAATAATGTACTGAAACTCGGTGTCCTCAAAATAATGTACTGAAACCTTTTCCATGACCTTAAAATGTTTTGGTGTTTCTTTTTTTTTTTTTTTTTTTTTTTTGCGGGGAGTGGGGGGGGGGGGGGTAGAGATAACATCACCATTTTCCTTATTTTGAAGAAAGTATCAAAGTACTTTTTACGTTTCTAACATTATCTATCACCCCTCTAATATCTATCATTTACCCGTCTACCTGTCTGTCAGTCTACACATTTATCAATTCATCTAGATAAATAGTTCTAAGTGTAAATATCTGTCAATTCCGCATTCTTTCTACATGGATTGGTGGATGTTGTCCAAACTTGGCATGCACACCACTCACTATCCAGAATGAAATACTAGGGGATTTTCAACGTTAAAAAATATATGGAATGGGCCATCTATTCGATCTTTAAAAAATGCTTATAATTAGGGAATTTTTCTCAAATGTTATGAAGTAAGATAAAAAGATATTATTGAAATTAATTTTCACTAAATGTCCTAAGCTATAAACATAAAGAAGTTGAAGATTTAAATTATTGTATACACTTAAGGCAGTGGTTCTCCACCTGTGGGTCCGTGACCCCATTGGGGGTCGAACGACCCTTTTGCAGGGGTCGCCTAAGACCATCGGGAAACACATATACTCTATAGTTATGAAGTAGCGACTTAAAATAATTTTGTGGTTGGGGGGTCGCCACAACATAAGGAACTGTATTCAAGGTTCGAGGCGATAGGAAGATTGGGAACCACTGCCTAAAGGTGTATTGATAGATCGTGGCAAAAGCTGATCCCTTATCTCAGAAATAACTTTAAGTGATCACCATGCAGCGGGATCCCCTGGGTAACAAGATCCAAAAGGAAATTGTATCTCACCGGTGATTGGATTCCACCGGTGATTGGATTCCACAAGTGATTGGATTCCACCAGTAATTGGATTCCACCGGTGATTGAAGTGTAAAATACTCACAAAAGATATTATAAATGTTTTTTTATAGGATAAAATTAAATATTTATTTATTTTTAGTGAATTTTTTTACTGTGCCATTAATTTCCACTTTAGCTAAAAACCTGGACAAATTTTTGTTTTCAATCCCGGAAAACGTCGGTTATATTAAATATATATACTAGCTAATATACCCGGTGTTGCACGGAACTGCAATCGGAAAAAACATCTTCTACAGCCTTTTAATTAACATTTAAATTAATAACCCAGTACAATTATTTATATTTAAAAAAATTAAAATAAATAATTTGTCTCCTATAATAACACATTTAAAATAAATTTGGTAAACATTGCGTTCCCCGTTGGGATCCCGATCCCAGGGGGATTCCAATCAGATCACGCTTCCCGATGGGATCCCGTTTTCCGATGGGATACCGTTATCTTGAGAAGGACCCCCGAACCCGTTTGTATCCCGATCCCGGTTGCAACCCGATACCGGTGGGATCCCGATACCGGTGGGGTGCCAATATCAGTGGGGTCTCGATACTGGTGGGATCTCGTTTCCCGGTGTGGGTCAATTGATGGAATCGCGTTACCGGAGGGTTCAAGTTTACTCATTCCCCTTTAGCCTGTTCTTCGGGATTTTGTTCCCGGTAGGATTATGAAGGGCATGTTTAGAGAAAATCCCCTGGAAAATATAGAAATGAATAGAACTGAACTGACATGTCAATAAGCTTTTAGATACCATTATATGTCCCCGTAGAACAGTATAGAACTTTCTCGAACATTCTGGATTAAATTTAATATCCTCCTCGAAACGTGTAGAAAAAATGTATTTTCTAGTACACTTAAGATGAAATAAGGACCCCAGGTGGGCCCATTCCATGATTGTACCGAATCAATTTTGCCTGAGATGGGGAGCCCCATAAAATTCATTCAGGTAAATTATTGAGTTAAAATTTAAAATGTGTGCCATTAAAATCTATTTAATGATGCCACAGATATAGCTTTTTAAAGATTGTACAAAAATTTTTGAAAATTCTAGATTGGATATTCTTAGTGTTTAATCCACCTATATTTCTATACGATCAATGAAGTGTATTGCTACCAAGCTTGGCCTAGATCCATCAATTCACAAAGAACCTATAGTGTTGTCTAAGCCTATTGATATTTATATAGCTTATAAAAGGAAAAAGGAAATGGGCCCCCCGGCCCCAGAAAGTTGGATATTATGAGCTCAGTACCCTTCGTTATTTGATTATGGATAATAAAATTTAGGGTTATTAAGTTTGGTCAAGATCTATCTAATCATGTAGGAGTATTAAGCCATTTGACCTATAGAACTTTCTGGAAAATTCTAGATAAAATGTAATATCCTCCTCGAAAAGTTTTTAAAATGTCTTTTCTAATTAATTATATTTTGGAATACGAAAATTTATACAACTGAATGCATTACTATAACTATAGTACATTTAAGTTGAAAGAGGGGCCCAGCGGGGACCCATTCCATAATTGTAACGATTTAGTTTTGCTTGAGATGGGGACCCTATAAAAATCATTCAGATAAATTATGAAATTAAAATTTAAAAGTTGACCCATTTTAATGTATTGAAAATTGCAACAAAAATAGCTTTTTTAAAATTATCGATCTTTCAAGAAAATTCTAGATTGGATATTGTTAGTTTTACATTCACCGATATTTCAATACGGACTAAGAAGGATAATGAACAAAGCTAGGCCTAGATGCATCAATTCACATAGAACCCATAGCGTTGTCTAAGCCTGTTGATAGTTAAATATAGCTTGTATAAGGAAAAATAAAATGGGGCCCCCAGCCCTAGAGCAATGTATATTATGGGTTCAGTACCCTTCGTTATTTGAATATGGATAGTCAAGTGTATCGGAACAAGGCTCCAGGCCCGAATTAATGGCCAGGATTGCGCAGACCACGACAGCACTAAAGAGGCTCAAGAAAATATGGAACGACAAAAATATAGTCCCCCAGCACCAAAATCAGGCTGATGCGCTCATTAATCCTCTCCATTTTCTTATATGCCTGTGAGTCCTGGACATTAACAGCAGAACTTGAAAGGAAAATAAAGGCCATGGAGATGAGATGTTACGAGGCATTCTTGGCATCTGCTATAGAGACCACATCACCAATGAGCAAATAAAAGAGAGGATTCGTCAGGCAATTGGGCAATACGATGACCTCCTGAAGTCTGTTAAAAAGCGCAAACTTGAGTGGTATGGCCACGTGACCAGAAAACAAGGGCTCGCCAAAGAGATCTTGCAGGGCACTACTAGAGGAGGGAGAAGAAGAGGAAGATAAAGAAAAAGATGGGAAGATAATATCAAAGAATGGACGGGATTACAACTAGGCGATGCTATGCGTAGGGCAGAAGACCGAGAGGAATGGAGAAGAATAGTGTACATGTCATCTGTGGCGCCCCAACGGTCGAAGGACTACGGGACATGATGATGATGATGATGAGTCAAGTGTATATGTACTGAGTTTTGTCAATACCCATCTATTATTGTAGGAGTATTTGTTGGTCATTTTATTTATATAGCTCATTTTAGAAGAAAAAAAACTAATTCGGGACCCCGGCCCCGAACGGAATGTTATAAAAAGTTCATAATCCCTTAAGAGTTCCTTCCGGATAATGATGGATATATGTGCCAAATTTGGTCAAGATTCATCAATCCATGTAAAACAGACAAACAAATTTTCACTTTTATATATATGATATATATGATGTGATATATATATTATATGTATATATATAAGTCAAAATTTGATGTTTGATCCGCATACGTTTCTACATGGATTGATGTATTTTGACGAAACTTGGCGCACCTACACTTTTTAATATCCAGAAAAAAAACTGGGGAAAAGGGGTGATCTTTTAAAAATGCCTTTCGGGTGGGGGGGACCAAAATAAATTTTTTCCTTATTTGACCAAAGTAAATATAGGTAACAGGTTACTGCATAAATGAATGTATTAAAACCAAAAATAGTTTATATACACTATTTTATACATATTTAAATGAAGGATGATCATATTTATATACATATAAATATCTTTTTCATTATTTTTCTACAGTTGGCCATGGCACATCAGATACAAATCGTCCTTTTGGGGAAATCTGGACACGGCAAAAGTGCAACTGGAAATTCTATTTTAAAAAGACTTCATTTCCCAGAAAGCCCAAATTTAACGTCATTAACGAAAATGGTGGAGCGAGGCATTGCACAGACGAGTGACTCGGAAATCCATGTTTTTGACACACCCGGTCCTTTTGATACGGACTTTAATGATGAATCAAATGATTTGTCTGATTTGGAAAGGGTTTGTCAAAACATGGAAATACTAATCAGAAGTTGTTCCGTAAACTGCGGTGTTACTGCATTCTTCGTCGTCTTTAACGTCACATGTAAGTTTTCTCAAGAAGAGTTGAAAACAATTGAAGTGTTGGAGACAATTTTTGGCGACTCTGTATTTACCGAGTTTGGCGTCTTGGTATTTACTCATGGGGATAACTTTAAAGGTGATTTTACTCAATTTTGTCAAGCACAAACAGGTAAAGTGGGAGAATTTATCAAAAAATTCCAAAACAGATGCATTCTTATTTCCAATAAAGGAAGTTATACAGATGAAAGATCCGCCCACGGTGAAGAAATGATAAGCATGGCCTTATTATTAAAACAGAGCCATAGAGGGTACACTTTAGATCAATACAATTCTTGTGAACAAAATCGTTTATCGCTTATCATAGAACACAAGATAAAAAAAATAGAATTGGTGATTGGTGAAAAGAATAAATTCGACAAGCAGACTGCACTCACTATAAAGAAACAATGTGAAAAGCTGCATAAAAAAATTGAAAAGAAAATTGAAGGAACAGATTTGAAAAAAAAATATATCAAGGATCTAAAGAAGCTCAAGATCGAATTAAGGGGAAAGACAAATTGTATAATATTTTAGACTAGGATATATGACCCTAAGTTGCCGATATAAAACAATGGTCATTTTGCGATACGTCCTATATTTTTCTATTACCGGTATATAAAATGTGAATGTACCCACGCGTTTTCAACACCTTTGAGCTATTTTTTTTTTTATTAATTGGTTTAACATATATCTTCTATTTGGTAGAAGAACACCTTTTCATTCACGACTTTAATATCATTGGATTTAAAGATACTGTCATCCAACTGTTTTTAAAAATGTACACACCCCAACCCCTATCCTTCAAATGTGTTTACCGAAACAGCTCAATTATTTATTAAATGCTCTCCTTGATTCCTAGGTGTATCTTGTGCTAATTGGGGCTAATCGTGGCTAATTGGGGCTAATCGTGGCTAATTGGGGATAATTAGGGCTAATTGGGGATAATTGTGGCTAATCGTGGCTCATTGGGGCTAATTGGGGATAATTGGTTCTTATTGGGGCTAATTTGGGGATAAATGGGGCTAAAAGAAATTATCGAATCCCTTTCCGCCGTCACAGTTTTTAATAGACATTAATAAAAATCATCCACGGGATTAAAGCCCCTTACGAATGCAGCCGCACATGTTAGCCCCTTATTTTTTTTTAACATTCTAAAGCATCAGTGCCCTTTTTACCACGCATTGTTTATATCTTCTAAAAAAATAGTTCTACGCATAATCACAATGCCGTATATGGAAAGGTGATGTTAATTTATTATAACATTAAAATCCATACCAAAGTTGAAATCTGTAACATTATTTGCTTTTGGGATATTGACAACTAAATTAATCAGTTGTAAAATGGTTGTTCCTTATTTCAGTGAGTGATAAATGAATTACTCTAATGAGTGGTACGTTTCTATTAATTTATAAAATTGATTAAAACACATTTTTCTGGAATGAAAGATAAGTACAACTTATTAAATGTTACAAATGCAAACCTAAAATTTGGTTGTGGTGTATCAACAATTTATAAAGCAATCAATTACATTTATTAAATGTATTTTAAAAATTAGGTAAAAATTAAAACTCAAGGAAATGTAAAGCTGGTGATTTACGAGTTTAAATTAAGTTCTTAAACTATTTTTCTTTCTTTGCGTTCAATAGAAAATTGTAATGTGATATTTTTAAAGACGCTTTCACTTGTATGACATAAATTTAAATTAAATTTCGCAATATTAACAAAGCAATTTTTTTTTAAAATAGCAGATGCGCGTGTTGTTCCATTACATGAGATCATGAAGTGGTAACAGTAATGGTTAGACGACAATATATTGAAAATGAAAAGAAAAAAATCCTAACTTTCACATTAGGATAACAATTAATAACATACTTTAAATTATAAATATAAGCTAATGTATTTTATTGTTATCACATATGATAAATTGATTCGATTTCCGTAAAATAATAGAAATTCCTATCATTCTTTTTGAGAATCCTAAACTATTAAATTTATTTGATTTTTCTAACGTCATTTTGGATACCTTAGCTCTTTCTTATATTCTAGAAAGTATCACCCGATGTTATGGAGATAATAATGGCAGGCACGTTGCGATAAGTTCCACCTGCTCTTGCGACAAATGATCACAATTTCTTTTCTTTAAAAAAATATTTATTTAATGAGTTTTACGTTTCTAACATCATTAAAAGTTTTAAGAAGAATTTTTGGGTTTTCTGTTATATTATATCATTCGCCTACCCTAACCCTAACCCTTTTCGCGCCACTAAACTACTTTTTTCTTTTTATAAACATGACCTTAATTGACCAAATCTAAATGATCACTAATTAAATCATTATTGTCACTAAAGGAGTTTTTTTGCAGGTTGATTTCTGCGCTAGAGAAATAATTTAGATGTCATATTTTTTAAATTGATAAATTTCGGGCCTATTCTACCACTTTTCGTGCCCATAAACTTTTTTTTTCCTCTAAAAATTGTGAAAACTTAATCCTAAATATACAACGAAAACTCTACATACCATTTTAAATAAATTTTATATTAACTGAATTTAATTTACTCATATCTTCATTAAAACCCGTAGCCAAACTTTTGTCTCTTGTTTTCTAGTATGTGATCGAAAAATCGTAAAACAAAGAATAATTTTATCTAAATAAGAATCTCTCAACCTTTTTTTTTACGTCTGTAACAGCATTGAGTTACTTTTTTTTTAAACAGAAATGTTATTAATCTGTTAACAATATAACACTATACACCCACTTCACTGTTCGCAAAGTAAAATAAAAAATATAACTTATCACTATTTTTCAAAATTAAATTTTCATATGTGTAAAATGATTAAGTTTTGATATTCATGGATAGACTTATGTAACCATGTGTTGTTAACGCCATTGATTTTTTCATACATATGTTTATTTGTAAAAAGAGAATGTAACATCATTTGATTTAAAGGTATTTTCATCAACGTAAAAATGTACACACCCTATTTCCTACCCCGATATTTATGTACCTAAGAAGCTTAATTGTTTATAAAATTCATTACTTTAATTCTGAGGCGTATCTAGTGCTTACTGTGGCAAAATGAAATTATTGACACCCCCACCCCAATAAAAATTAATAAAATCTACCACTGGATTGTTGCTCCCACGCATTTTTTTTCACTTCATATGCTTTGTTCTTATTTGAGCGAGTGATAAATGTATTCTTGAATGCTATTTTGCTTTGGAGTTTCGTTTCACTGATTGACTTAAACGTCCTTTTCTTATTAAAAGTTTATTCTAGGCTTAAGTTTTTATTACGTTATAAATTTAATAAAAGTATATTTTGAAATGAAAAAAAATAATTAAAACATATTACAATTACAGAGATAAACTTTTTTTTGTGTTTCATTGACAATTTAAGAGGCAAAGAATTAAGTTTATTAATTTGACTTTTAAGAAGGGAAAAATACATTATCAGTTTTGTCAAGCTCGATTATTAAGTCAAAGAAACTTAAAGCTTTGTCTAAAATAGGCGTGTTTATTGAGAACAAATAAATTTTAATTTTATTTCACATTATTAACAACGAACTAAAAAAAGCACTAAAAACAACAGATGTTTGTGTTGTTCCGATCAATATGATTATGATGTCATTCTTTAAACTTATCATTTTTTATTAAAAAATGTTCCGTAACTTTCAATCTCGATTAAAATGCTTAAAATGGCTCTTTAATTGTTATTTTTAATGTATTTGTAATTTATAATAAAATTACTTAAACATTTACAAATATAAAAGCGGATATATTTTATTATATTGCGCATTTAAATTTATTAAATTTCAATAGATAATCGCTGTCATTGCTTTTAAGAATCCCACCGTATTTAAATCGCTTTGTTTCTTTGACGTTATGGTCAGCCTAGCTCATTCTTTTAGATATATATATGTCAGTGTGTGTGTGTGTGTCTGTGTGTTATTTTTCGTAAGGATGTCTGTGCGCTCGTGTGTGTGATTCTCCTTATATTTTATAAAATTCTATTTTAAAATAGTTTGGACATTTCTAGTGGTCTTGGTCTCAACTGTACCGTTGGGACTTCTAGCAGATGTATGGGCAAAGTGGTGGAGGCAAGGTTTTGATGTTTTCATTACAAATTTCTCATGATTTGATTCTTAAACATTTCATTACAGTGGATGCAAGTGAGAAGGGACATTAGATATTATTTCAATTACATTTACGTTTTGTTGAAATCTGTATAATTTCCAAAGTTTTCCATGCTTTTTGGTATAAATATTTATTTCGTTAGATTTATTAATATATATAACAAATATAAGTCAGCTGTTTAATAAACCATCCACTTAAGCAGACCTGTTTACCCTCAAAGTCTTAAAAACGTACACTATCATCACAAATCATTCTATACATTATCTTAATAGTAAAAAAAATAAACATACAGTAATATATAATGTATACACCGCAAAATCGTACATTGTACGCCAAAATCGTAAGAGTAAACAGGTCTGCTTAAGTCGCCTGGCCCAGGGGTCTTGGCTGCAATCCCCTGTTTAAATATCATCACGTTCTGTTCAGTAACCAATAATGGACAATCATCTATCGTAATACTAATTGAATCATTACAAAAGTAATATTGTAATGATTAATTGTTGCTATTGAAATTTGTTTATGCATAATCGTTTCTCCTTAATCCTGTTTAATAATTTAGAAGCTTATTTTACCTTCTGTGAATACAGGCCAAATTTTGCTGATAATCCATATGTTACCCAGGGCTTTTTATTCATTCTTTTAAATGTCACCCACTTCTGCGTCACGTGATAATATTAATTTTAGATTTCCCGGAAAATGGAATACATTGAAACGAAGAGAGCATTGATTTGTTGCATGGCGAGTTAAATGTTGACCAGATGCGACGGGAGGCTATAGGAGGCTGACGCAAGCTTTACTCGTTCTCACTCCATTTCTTACATCAAGTCAACTAGAAGGTGGGTTACACTTGTTATTTTCTTAACATTACAAACACGAGTTTTACTTACCTGCTATTTAAAGATAACACACTCTGTGACGCGAGTGTCAGATTTATATCAAATAGAAACTGTTATTGATTCAAAAGTAATTCATGAAACCACAAAGTTATGTACGCTACGGATTAAAAAAAAATTATTATAAAAAATTACTTATCTTAAGGTTTTAGAAATCCCTTTAATTAAACTCGGAGTTAAACTATCTATCGCAAATATTAAAGGCTGTGAATTTTGATTTTTTAAATCAAATTAGCGTTTGAGATAAAACCCTGTGGGATTGATTCCGGGTCCGGGTACTGCTATACAGGAGTCATCTATAGATGACAAGAAATCTGTACCACCTAAAGAGGAAAAATTAACACTTTTTATTAGGCGTGCCTGTTGTTTCCCACCACTCAATAGAAAACTGACAAGCGGTTGATGAGAAACAGAATGTAACACTAATGAAAGATATTATTACTATTCCACTTTTAAGATAATAATAATAATAATAGAAATCTGACTCACGAAATTATGTTTAAAAATTTGCCTACATGTCCCACTTTGTGCCGGGTATGTCCTAGTTGCAAAGCCAAAATCAAATATTCATTTTTTTTTTCATTAGCAGGGTAAAGAGAACTACGTTCATGTTACAAGTAAAACTTCTAAAGCAAATATCTGTCCAAGGTCTTACGGGTGTTAATTGTTAGTTCTACATGTCAGTAACATTTTAACAATTTTAGTAACTACCAATAATCAGGTGTTTATTAAATGATCGGATTTTGGGATGGCTGTAAGCAAATTCTCTAGGAGTTGGGTCTCCCTGCTCAACAGTCACAAAAAAAGGGGAAAATTATTTATTTAATCCTGAAGTGTCTGAACGAAATCAATAAGAAATGATGGGAATGAAAGGCATTGCAAGTGTAGAAGAGATTTATTTTATTTTTTTCGATTGACAGCAGATTTTGCTAGTGGCCTTCTCACATCACACAGTGTCATAATCTCTTCCCCAACAGGGCAGTTAGAAAAACAGCCATACTTTCACTCCCTGTTTACTTCCATTCTTTCCTACTGAGGCAGATGCGTCATAATTTATACTAAAGCCAAAGTTCACCGAATCTGTATACAGCCAATAAATAACGAAGTGGCTATTGGTACCCGGGTACCAGAATTGAGAGGTTGGGATTAAAAAACGATTTAAAATATTATTGTTGGGTTTGTAAGACCAAATGAGGCATCAAATGAAAGATAACTGATTGTACTATACGTTTGTAAACTTAATTCTTCATTTTAACTAAAATAAACTACTACAAATGACATCCGAGGCTCTATTCTAATCGTGACAATGGAGTGACTCAGAACGCCACATATATACTTTATAATAGAGTAGTTTCTTTTCCTCTGTATACCCTTATTTTCAAGGAGAGCCTCAGCTGGCGCCAGTGAGTCACACGTTTTAGTATAAACTCAAGGTTACTGGCTTTTTCAGTGATCAAGGGAATATACAAATAACAGTTATTGATTATTTTGTCCGTGAAACACGGAGTTGATGCAGCACAAGAAGGATTTACTTTAACGTTTTACTTGGATGCATTTCAAAACAACATATCGTTTACTAATATGAAAAAGTATGTCTATAGCATCCCCGGCCATAAATGAGATTATTTATTTATGCATTATTTTATTCATCATACGACATGCTCACTTGAGGCAACAAGCTACACAAATTTAATAAATAATGTTAACCTATTAAAACATTTCGTATAAATAAGACCCCCCCAAAAAATCGACATAATAACCATTAAAATTATCTACAGCAAAAAATAAAATATTAATTTAAATGTAATAATTATTTTAAATACGAAATGGAATGTTTATAAATTTCGTAAACTTTTCAATGTAATGTAAAACAAAAATTTGTTGGACCATTTTCAAGAGTTACTTGAATATCTGACCTAATGGCTCGCAGTTTTGTTTAAAAACAGCATGTGCTGCAAACTCAAACATCCTGTGAGATATTGGATGAAATGAAAGATGAACTTCAACTGATCAAGTCACAAAAAGAGGTTTTGTTTGAAAAGGCCAAGAACCTGTTAGCTGCGGTCACAAACGATGAAATACAATTTCCTGACAAACCTTCATTGAACAAAGCTATCAAAAATTTGCTTGACAATTTTGACAGCAACGAAAACAATCAAGACAAGTTTATTTTTCTTTCCAAAATTCTGGAAGATACCAATGGTCCCATTCTAAAACAACTTGCCTCACTGAGTGCTGACATCAATAAAATATTAAATCCAGAAAAGCACAAACGTCAACTGAAAAGAAAGGTTTGTGAGTTGTTACAGTACATTAAAGAGGAAGCTCGTGGGACTAACAAGCTACAGCTGGAAGAACAAAGGGTCAAACTGTTTCAAGCAGAGACCTGGACACCGAAGGAAGCGTGATAATTACTGAAATTAAACAATAGCTCAATAGTTGTTTTTTTAGTAAGATTTATGCAATACTTACATTTATCATGCATATATATATATTATATATTAAAATATATATATATATATACATATATGTATTATGTATCAATATGTTAATGTACCTATCCACCCAAGTAACTTTATATCATGAACATCAATTTATTAATCTATTTGTCTATCCGCCAATCATCTATCTATCTATCTATATGTATATATATCTATCTATCAATGTATCTATCCCCAATCTATCTATCTATTTTTCTATCTATCTATCTATTTATCTATCTATCTATCTATTTATGTATCTATCTAATTAGATATTTATCTTTATCTACTTATCCATCTACCTAATACGTCAGCTTATTATTCGATCTGAAATTCAGTGCACTGTATAAATATGTACCAAAACTCAATATCCGTGCAGATGGTGCGTTCGTGTGTACTTCCATGCTAGAAAAACAATGTACCCATATTACCTTCTCTCAAACTATCATCCATTTATTTAATTTCCTGACTGTAAATCTTCGTTTTTTTAAATTATTATTATTTGCAAAATCATAAATGCTACATTTACCCTCGACGATGATATTATTTAGTTTAGTGTAAGGTTTGGTGGGTTTGCGGGTTGGAATGTTGATATCGTTATAAAAAGATTTTAGTTGTTAGTTATTATTAAATAAAATATAAATGTTCGTTGTTTTTTTTGTTTTTTTTTGCATGACTTTTGATACCTTATGATTTTGAGATATTGATACACTCATAAATGTAAACACATCTTTGGTGACATATATTGAATGCATGCTACCAGCAAGACATACAATAAATGCTCTCCCCCTTGCCTCCCCCTCAACAGATCTAATACATCATGTGTTATTTGCATTTAAAAAAGAATTCCCGAAACTGGAGCTCCTTCACATCCTATATACGCCACTGGCTTCCAAGACATTTCGTCTACATACACATACATATCGTACAGACACATACATATCATACATATTTACATTTATTGTCGTTATAATTAAGTTCATGGTCTGGAGTTCAATCTAAGAGAAGGAAACTCTGAATTCCAACCCGGAGATGGAATCCCGTAGGCGGATGACATTGGCCCAATGAAACATTTCGACAACTCCTGCGATGCCACTGGTGCCAAGCTGTATCATCAACATGATTTTCCCTTAGGTTATCCAGCGGCATGGAGAAAGGCGATTTGCTGTGTAGGTAACCAGTCTATAATCCTAAACAAGAATAATCCAGGCCTTGTGGATTATGTCCTGCGAAGTCTACACCATCGTCACATTGTGACGGAATGATGCCAGTAAATTAAGGCTACATTTCTTCATGTATAAATAAAATAACAATTTATTGAATGTTAATATATTTATTTATATGTCTACGTGCTGTTTGCTATTTAATTATATGAATTTACCTTTAGTTTTGCCTTCTTACTGAGAATAAATAACTTGTAAAATAAAAGTCCTATTGGGTTTGTGGAGAGGGAAAACAATGTCCGGGAAATACAAATGAATTGACAATTAAACAATGGACCTCGATGTGTCACTTCCTTGTTTTGTCACGTGATATGAGTAAGCCTTCGGTTGGCTGTCTGCTACACATAACAACGGATAACAGCTGATCAGCCATTATCATTAATTTTTAAACAAAATGTTTGTCTCCATCAGCGCTTCCCCAATGTTAATTAAAAATTTTACTTTTCAAGATATTCTTGAATACACGTGTTTTTTAAATGACATTCATAAATTTGACAATAATTATAATTCAGATATGATGAAAGGAAGAAAGTTGTTTGAAGAAATATTTATGAGCGACTAGTGTGTTGCAGACAGCCTCCCGGAAGTCTTACTCGTACTTACTCTTATCACGTGACAAAACAATCGACTCATCGTATTCCATTGGGGAACAGTATGGTGGCACAGGCCGATGATTAATGTTCAAAGGCATTGTACTCTGAAGTTTGCACACATTCCTTTAAAATATTTTTTTAAACTTAAATTTACATTTAAATGACTCTGCAGCAAATATTGTGTGTTGTAATATTAAAAACTAATTAATCTTTATAATATTTTGTAATATGTATTTTCAAAAAATAATTACAAAGAAGCTATCGGATTTTTTTTTTCATATTAAAAACAAAGTATGATTAATAACTGAGGAATTACTAGTTGATCTTACGCTTCCGCATCCATCAAACCCTTTTTTCTTTAAGGATACCGTGGTGGCAATTTAGATGTACTTAATAAACTAAACGCAGGAAAAATAATATCATGTCAATTACTTAATCACCTCTCCCAAAAAAGCATAAAAATCCATTGCAGTGCCATGGAGCCTCCAGGCTTGAATGAGAATTATTTAAGATTCAACCTTTTAAAAGAGTCTGTCAGCTTTTTAGTTGGTAGTTTTATGTAGCTCATAAATTATGTTTGGTGTTTAAACTGCATCTGAGTACTTAGGTATACAATTAATTCAAATTTTCATGTGAGCTAATCATGGAAGTCATTTATTTTTAGTTTGTGCTTTGATGGATCGGGGGGGGGGGGTGTCATCAAGGGGACGAGACATGCAAGGTTCAGGTTGTGACTTATTTGGCTCAAATTTCACTTTTTCATTTGAACTAAACGTACCTGAATATTCCTTTATGCCATTTCTGAGAACTACAATAATAATATTAATAATAAAGTTCATTTAAAAAACACGCTTCATCCCTAATTAAGGCTGGAAGCGCTATACAAGACAAAACGCTACATACGAAATCTACATGCACGCCAATGGAGCCTAACCATCACATCCGAAGTAATTGGGTTGCATGCGTCTTGTTCTTTCATACGCCCTAACGGATTATCTAAACATAAGCCATGTTGCAAGGACAACGTAAACTTTAATCCTAGCTTCTCTGTCATCGGGTCGTCAAAAGATTCAAACACGTGTAGTGCGGTTCGCTACTGAAATACAACACAACATCTCACTCAACGCTCAGACTGTAGTGTAATTAACAACGAAATAGCATGTACTAGAGGCCAGTCAGGGCACTACGTCAAAGATACATACAAATCACTTCACAATACGTCACAAGCCTCATGGTGCCAACAGCTTTCATTAACACGCAAGCGCACAATGAAACACATAATTCATTGCGCAAAAATTACCAGTGAATACCCATGCACGACACTAACACAACAAATTAGTTTTCTCAGAATCAACCGTTGCGTCATAACATAAGCTCTAATTGAATGTAGCCTGCCAGCAGGCACAATTACCACTAAGCAATATAAGAAACGTATTTTATAGTACCAGGGCGAAACCTTGCTAGGACCAAAAGAATACCATGGGTTGCGAATGAATAAAGGTTAAGTATAGCTCTTGGCATAAGTCGGACAACCAGTGCTAATCTCTTCTCGTCGCTGAATGTGTAGAATTAGTTCCTCAATAAATACAATATTTTTTTTTTCCTTCGACAATATTTTTAGCACTCCAAACGCTTTTGGTCTTATTTGAACGAAAATAAATGTATTAATTGAAATTTTTAAATTTATTAAATCAAGTGTTGGCAAACCATGATGTCATTATAACCGGTTCTTGAAAGCAATTGTGATTTGTGAGTCACGGAAAAATTGGTGACTTCGCATAGTATGCATTTAACAACAGGAGAGGGAATGTTTATTTAGATATAGAGATCAATTGCTCCGTAAATATTGGATTTGAAAAAAAACTTCAAACAATGGATGGTGGTGAAAAGCATGTGCTGGGGGAAAATGTAGACACATTTGACCAGTTTGTTACCATTTATATTATAATTTGAACAGTACACACTGATAGAATATTTTTGTGAATTCTCTATATATGTGATGATTTATTCATATGAATGTATGTGATTTGGGGGTCCTCTTCTTCTTCTACTATAAATATTTGTTACAATAAAACTATATTTCAAGCGAGCTTTTCTTTAAAAACTTAAATCAAACTAGGACTTGATGATCATCCTCACATAGACATATACTTGAATGCCTCATTAAAATCTTTTACATAAAGCTCAGTGTGACTACGTATTTATTTACGTATATTAAGTAATAGCATTAAAGCCACACGTTTTTATCACAACCGACGTCGTTATAACCTCTGACCTTAAAATAGTTTCTGGAAAGTTTGGTGGAACTCTCTTTACCCGAAAGGCTGCTATTAAAAATAATTACATCTAAGAGAGTACAAGCTAAAAAATAATGTTGACCAGATTTGGCGGAAGTATATAGGAGGCTGACACAGTTTTTATTCGTTCTCGCACCAGGTTCACTGGAAATTGGGTTCAATGTTTTGTCTTCTTAAAATAAAAAAAATCTTGTCTTTTTGCATGTTTTTTTAAAGTACTGACATTGATGTCACTATATGTATTGGCAACTTGAAGAGGGATAGTGATACTGTTTAGGCAGCAGTCACATTTGAGGAGGGATAGTGTTACAGTTTAGGCAGCAGTCACATTTGAGGAGGGTTAGTGTTACTGTTTAGGCAGCAGTCACATTCCCTTGGGTCGGTTAATATTTGACCCACACACATGTTGGCCAGCTCTCCGTGGTGCCCAGCTCTCGCTTGTGCCCAGCTCTCAATGGTGCCCAGCTCTCGCTTGTGCCCAGCTCTCAATGGTGCCCAGCTCTCGCTTGTGTCCAGCTCTCAATTGTGCCCAGCTCTCGCTTGTGCCCAGTTCTCACGTGTGCCCAGCTCTCACATGTGCCCAGCTCTCGGTGGTGCCCAGCTCTCAATGGTGCCCAGCTCTCACTTGTGCCCAGTTCTCACTTGTGCCCAGCTCTCACATGTGCCCAGCTCTCAGTGGTGCCCAGCTCTCAATTGTGCCCAGCTCTCACTTGTGCCCAGCTCTCAATTGTGCCCAGCTCTTAATTGTGCCCAGCTCTCACTTGTGCCCAGCTCTCACATGTGCCCAGCTCTCAGTGGTGCCCAGCTCTCAATTGTGCCCAGCTCTCACGTGTGCCCAGCTCTCAATTGTGCCCAGCTCTTAATTGTGCCCAGCTCTCAATGGTGGCTACAAGAGGCAATATCACTCTCAGCGGCCATCTCACGAACCTTTTAATACCAACTTCTGACATGAACAATGCTCACAGGACGTGCTCAAATACTGGGGACTAATTATTGTTTTATTGAAATTTTGTTTTAAAACGGGACAGAAGATCAAACATGCCGGCCTCTTGTTACAATGATTCTCAACCGGGATGACCTCCGTCCAACTGGGACCTTCAGGTAACTATAAATAGCGTTATGCCAAGCTTAAAAACTACATTTCAAGAGTAGTGAAACATAGTTATTAGAGTTACACATATCTCAAAACTCAAATATGGTCGTAAAGGCTAAGTAAGGATTGTGTGGTGGTTTTTTTTTTTTTTTCTATTTTCCGAAAATTTGTTTCAGGGTCGATGAAAATTTATTTGTAGGTGTGTATATATTTATGAGGATAACATTATCTGAAAACCTCAAGTAGTTTAAGACCCAAAAATGTGTACACATATTTTATTTCTTTTTTTTTTTTAATTTCATCAAAACATTAACTAAAAATAGAATTCCGGTGCAATGAAAAAAGACCGGGAACATCGTTATGTGATCATACTATCACAACACAATTACTGAACAAAGTTTTTATTTTATTAACTTATGTTAACTTTCCTGATGTAGGCTTTTAGTCGTAACGTCCTTTTAATTGTCTTTTGTCATTATTCAGGCTTTCATGATCAATATTCTACAGTTTTATTGATTCCAGACATTGTCATGTATAAGCGTCGGTTCACACGATCATATTAGCTTCGAATTGGGCGTCAAATTTGTGTATGAAAGTTGTGACATGGCTTAATACAAAAATTGCATCAAAAAACACGATCGAAAATGTTACAGTGAATTTTAAAGTTTGATTTTATTCCAAAGTTTTTTTTTAAAGTTAACTGATATTTTTTTTTTCAAAAATGGATACATAAATCTTTTACGGCTAATTAACACTTGTTATATTTATAAGATTTTATATATATTGCATATTTATATTTTAAGACGACAGGAGATAGTTACAAAGGATATCATAATATATTGTTCTTTATTGATTGTTAATATATCAAATGGACGTTGAAGCAGGATAGACTCCCAAAACAATTAGTAGACTAAGCGGTTCATTTAGAATTTCAAAGTGCTAAAACATTCTCAGTGGTTTGACCAGTGCGGTAAACTCATGTCATCACCACCGGACTTTCCCGTTGACCTCTTCCAAGTCTGTATGCTCATGTAACCCCCTTTTATTTTTAACTCTTGCATTCAACGTATATATAAAAGCATGTCAATATGCTGGGCTTATGGTTATTGATATTAAAACTAGAAGATATGACCCGGTGCTGCCGCGGTAATAATGGAAGACATTTTGCGCTACCTTCCACCTGCTTATTTGGAAAGTCTCAAACATCTCAAACTGCAATTATTACGTTTGTACCCCAAACAAAGTTTTGATCTATTGCATTGTCAAATGAGAAAATATGACAAGCTTCAACGCCCTTAAAATGTGGATTTAGGATTAACAATTTCGTGTTTTTTTTTAAAGAAATATCTACGTACAGATGATTATGTTTCTAACATCTTTGGGTTATGAGATGTTTCCTTCTCTATTATTAAGCTCTACTCAACCCCTTTTCAGGCCCATGAATAACATATTAAAAATAATATTCCCCCCCCCAACATTTTTTTTCAACTGTCCTAAACTTTAAAAATAATATATGTAACATTTTAAATATCTGTAAACATACCGATTTAATATATTGGTTACTTGTATTGTAAACATTCATACAAAGGTACTCTTTCTTTTTAAAGGGAGTCCTAAGTCCAATTTACTATTTCCTTATCATAAATTTCACGTGTCTCCGCTACATTTTCTTAAAGGATGATATATTTGAGGAGGTTCAGGCATAAGGCGGAATAAAGATAATTCAATGTGTCTCTGAAGCGTTAGATCGTAAACAATCTGCCAGTTGAAAATGAATGGAGTTGCTTAGTGGCGATTAATGGAGTTGCTTAGTGGCGATGAACGGAGTTGCTTAGTGGCAATGAATGGAGTTGCTTAGTGGCGATGAACGGAGTTGCTTAGTGGCGATGAACGGAGTAGCTTAGTGGCAATGAACGGAGTTGCTTAGTGGCAATGAATGGGGTACTTAGTAACACAGGCCTGGAATATGATTTATTTAAGATGTCTATGAAGCAAATTCTAGACGCTAAACGCATAGAGATCAAGTTTTTCTTCTTATAGATGACATCATAGGCAATATCAACTCTACGGGTTTTTGTTCTTTAAACTTGTTATTTTTGCATAGGCAATTATTTATTTATTTTTTTAATCGGGGGTGAAATTAGATGCCATTTTTTATATTTTGGTGGTTATGACTTGTATCTTCTCCAAAAATAGCAAACGGGATATTTACCTATAATATCGGACGAATACGATAAGATTGATGAACACATTGCCAGGCAATCGCAGCGGGTCTTAACGCCAGAGATCTGATATTCAAAACTGCACTCAAAACACATCTCTTTAAACTCTACTATCCTGACTGATTCCCCCTCAGACCGTTAAACGATGCAGCTGAGTGCCGTCCATTGCTTCACGTGTAAATTGTTACGCAATGGTTGAAGGGAATACTCATTTGTTTTGTTTTTTTCTTAAAATTAATGTAAGTTAATTTTTAAGTTCATGATTATGTTTGTTAAATTGTATGTACAGCGTGGTGAGCCCAGCCCTAGTCTGCTGTACCACGCTATAGAAAACTACCAATAATAAATAATAATAATATTCAGCAGAGTCTATGACTTTTTTTTTTTTTTTTGGTTGAGACTACAAAACGCTGAAAGTTCTGCTTAAATTAATTTGAACTTCCCATCTCTTCTTCTCTTCTTCTCTTCTTCTTCTCTTCTTCTTCTCTTCTTCTCCTCTTCTTCTCTTCTTCTTCTCTTCTTCTTCTCTTCTTCTTCTCTTCTTCTTCTCTTCTTCTTCTCTTCTTCTCTTCTTCTTCTCTTCTTCTTCTCTTCTTCTTCTCTTCTTCTTCTCTTCTTCTTCTCTTCTTCTTCTCTTCTTCTCTTCTTCTTCTCTTCTTCTTCTCTTCTTCTTCTCTTCTTCTTCTCTTCTTCTTCTCTTCTTCTTCTCTTCTTCTCTTCTTCTTCTCTTCTTCTCTTCTTCTTCTCTTCTTCTTCTTCTTCTCCTCTTCTTCTTCTTCTCTTCTTCTCCTCTTCTCTTTTTCTCTTCTTCTTCTTATGCCTTTTTACCCTGTCTGGGGCATAGGCCGTCCACAAGAATTTTCCACTCATCCTGGTCCTGTGCTTTCCTTTCCAGTTGCTTCCATGTGTATCCCATATTTTGCGTGTCTGCCTCTAGCTCGCGTCTCCATGTATTCTTAGGTCTTCATCTCTTTCTTTTTCCCTGTGGATTCCATGTTAGACATTGTCTGGTGGTGCTATCTGGGGGTTTTCTGAGAGTATGGCCAATCCACCTCCATCTTTTCTTTTCTTCCCATCTCACATACATTGTATTTATATTTTACAGATACCATCTTTATCAGAGCAGCACAAGTCGTGTACGGGAATGTCTCAAGTAGTCTTAAGGCAGACATATAAACAAAGACTGGTAGAGTGCATTCGGGGAGTATTCTGTGAACAGACTTACTCACGTCAGTTTTTTGATGTCCTTCGTCGCGAATGGCCCGAGATGCTGTCAGAGGAGGATGTCGTAAGAATAATCATGTTCAACTTTTCTGTGTCGTTTTTTGTTTAGAGATCCCTTCAAGGCATTGTGCATTTTAAAATATCAAACATTTTAAAATATTCACCCTTAAATACTGGAACATTCTTTATTGATTGATTTGTGCCCAATTGTTTTTTTTTGTTTGTTTGTTTTTGTTGGTTTTTTTGTTGGTTTTTTTTTTTTTTTTTTTTTTTTTGGGGGGGGGGGGGGGGGGGGATAATTTTAAATTACCGGTATTGTTATTGTATATTTACTTTTAATCACAAACTCCAACGATTTTTTTTTTAAAAATAATAATGGTTTGTATTTGTTTGTTTGTTTTAAAATTATCATTGTTGTATCTTACACTTTTTGTTACTTGGGCTTTAGAAAATATAAGCTAAGATAAGTCAAAAATAAAGGTATACTTCGGTATCTAAATTTATGATTATTTTTCATATTTTCATAACAGTAATGAATTACTTTTGTTTTATTGGAAACAATTACCAATATTTTAAAAAGCACTTAAATCTGGTTAGTCGTTAAGTTTCAGAAAATGCCTTTTAAGATGGAAAAAAGGTTACAAAAGTGAATTATGCAAAAATTTTCCAATGGCATCTTCTCAGTTTGCATACTTGTGGACATTTCATGTTGTCAGAACTTATTAATTTATATTTTCATTTCCATTTATAACTAAAAAGAGAAACCTTAAAAAGAAGGTTCGTTTCCCAAACCTGGGAAACCGTGAAATACTGGATGTCTTGATTGTCCATGATAACTGGTTTGAATGTATCATCGATATCTTATCAAGAAACGAACTACGTGAAACGCATGTAGCCAATGAACTTTTAACAATGAAAGGTTAGTACAGTCTAGTTCTGTATCACATTTCAAACAATGAAACTATAGAAAGGTCGCAAACATCAATGAATTGAATATGTTTATTGTTTATATCTGTTAAGTTATGAAATGGGTGGATGAATCAAAATTTCAACATCTAAAGTGGACATAGCTATGACTTTCTCTAACAATTATGGCGATGTCACACACAAAAGGTTCAAAACTCAGCTGCTAGGCTAGCTTTAAAGGCAAAAAAACGTGATCACGTCACACCACTACTTCATTCACTTCATTGGCTCCCTGTACAAGCACGGATTGACTATAAACTCTCTGTTCTCTGACACAACTTTTTTTCGAATTCCCACCCTTCATATCTCACTGAACTTCTCTCTGTCTATTCATCCCTTCGACAGCTTCGCTCTTCCGCAGACGGGCGTATTCTTTCTGTCCCTAAGACTCGCACAAAAACATATGGTGAACGATCTTTCTCTTACTGTGCCCCCAAACAATGGAATTCTCATCCACTACTCATCAGAAATATATCAACCATCACAGCCTTCAAAACTGCACTCAAAACACATGTCTTTAAACTCTACTATCTTGACTGATTCCCCCACTGACCGTTAAACGATGCTGCTGAGTGCCGTCCAAGGCTTCACATGTAAATTGTTATGGAATGGTTGGGCAGATACACATATGTTTTGTTTTTTGTTTTTTAATTAATGTAAGTTAATTTTAAGTTTATGATTATGTTTGTTAAATTGTATGTACAGCGTGGTGTATATAGAAAACTACCAATACTAATATATATATATATATATATATATATATATATATATATATATGTATATATATATATCTCAATACAGGACTAAACTTTTGGATGAAAAATATGACAATAATTATTTTTTTCAATCAACAGACAATTTAGATGAGAAGATGCGCCAGGAAAGGGAGTTAAGTACAAAGAAAGAAAATGAAAGTATCAAATTATCCCCATTTATTGGGCATATAAAGTATTTGAACATTTCTAAGGTAGACTTTGTCTCCATTGTATAGGTTTTGGACTTCGTCATCAAATTCCTTTTCGTTTTCTTTTCATTTGGAAAAGTTGGTCCATCCGTAAAATATTGGACAAACAATCTAGATGGTGGCAGTTGTCGAGCATGGGTATTCACTAGTTTTGTTGCGCACCAAATATTGTATTCTATGGCGCGTGGTGTGTCCTGTGTGTTTAGTTAATGAACGCCTTTGGCGCGGAAAGCCTTGTGACGTATGGTGACGCGTTTGTATTGTAGCTGTGACGTCTATAGTCTGTCTTTGGTGTACGGGTTATTCGTCTTCCAGTTGGTTTGAGAACATTGTAGAGAAATGCTATATTCTTCTATTTATTTATAGCTATAGCTAGCTGCATTATAGTTATACATGGTTTTGATTCATTGTACAACCTTATATATATATTTATATATATATATATATATATGTTTCTGATAAATGTATTCATTGCTCTTGAAAAAAGCACTTGCTTTAGGTTTGTAAAATAAATTGATGAAAGAAATCAATCATATACAGATCACAACATCAGTTATTTGGTGATATTTGGTGGAAATAAAAGACAGTGGACAGACCACTTTATTTGTTCGCTGGAGTCATGAACGTCAGATTTCCTGAATTGAAGAAATAAAATCAGTTTATCAATTTAAGTTCCCGCTTTTTGTTTCAATATAAGGGTCTATCTCATCAACTTATAGTATTTTTATTACTCATTTAAGCCACAATTGTTCCAGCATTTCATTTTCAGTTTAAAATTCAAGCTACTCTTTTGTAAGTTAATATGAATAATCCTTTTCAAATATCATACAATTGATGTTATTTTTGCATTATGTTTTTAATCAAAAAATGTTTACATGATTAATTCGAACTAGCTGTAAGTGGCAACATTTATTTTTTTAAAATGTTTTTTAAGCTTTTAAAGAGGAGTGCAATTGATTGTGCTCTTGACGTTCATGACAGCCACTATAATCTTAAAATGTACGTCTTTCTCACAGGATCAATCTCTCCCAGCGTCGAGTGTAACAGAAAGCCTGTATGAGATAGTAGTCGTCCCCGATATCGAAAATCAAGACATTGAACAAGTAGGCCCATGTGTCTGCATAGCAGTTCTTTACATGGACTTGGTGATCTGGTTGGGGGCTCTTGGCTCACAGACCGCTAAGTGGCAATATTATTTATTAAAGAATAATTTCCTAAACACTGGCTAATTAAAAGTAAAATTAAACTCAAAAGAAGATTTCGTCTTTCATAGAAAACAAAAGTATCCTTGTATCCTTGTATCCTGGATTGTTCCATCATTTTCAATATATTTATGTTCTGACTTTTTCTAAATAATTATCTTTGTCACTTTTCATATGAGACTTTGCATAATGTAGACATATTGAAGCTGGATTACGGGGTAAACTAGGTTCCCTAATTTAAGTTTCTGACTCAGATTTCAAATTAGGGTTTTCATATTTAGGATTGCTGTTTAAACAATAATGGTAAACTATGATAACTAGTTTTGGAAAAAGTTGTTTTCGTTTTGTTGTTTTTTAACTATAGCGTGCCACAGATTTACATCTTGCTTGAACATCATGTTAGTATTGTTAGCCTTGAATTGATCTTTTTCAAACGATATTATTAAAACGTTAATCTAAGTATTTATTGAGTATTAGTGATACTACTTACATTAAAAAGAGAAGTACAGGCTAAAATATTTTGATATGAGCTTTTAATATTGGACATCACAATTTTTAACATTCCCCAGCGACTTTTACAAAGTATTAACCCTTTCAGGCCCAATCCCTTCCAATGCCAAACGGAATTGAAGCACCTCATGAGATTCCAGGATCAGGAGAGCGCATGTCCACGATGCAGTTCTGTAGTCACACTTGTGCGTGATGCTGGTGGACCTTATTAGCGTGGACGATGTCTGGCGATGTATAGCTCAATAGAGAACACTGTACTCAATGTGGGCTATTTAAGAACTCAAGAGCCCAAAGTATGTGCCTTTGTCAACAATTCAAAAAAGTAAGTAAACGAAAAACATTCTCATAAGAAGAAAATAAGCATGGCCCGAGTAACCCACTCACACGACACACAGATATTTTTATAGTTTAATTACAATGTAAATTAGGTCATACAAAATGCTAATTAATACATATAGCATAACACAAAGCAACGTTAGGACTAAAAATGTTAATAGTTTACAGATACCACTTAAGGATTTTGATACATTGCCTCTCTTTGTAAAATCATATTCTGAATTAAACAAAGCCGATAAGTCCATATAAGTTTGAGGCATCCATAATTAGCTAATAGAATATTTTCATCTTAATTTTAGGTCCATGTTTCGATTGGCTTGCATAGTCTACAAAAATTGGGCAGCTCAGTTTCTGAGAGTACCAACTCAACTAGAGGTCCCTGGATGCGTTCTAGATCGTATTGGAACAATGTTTCCTTGCAAAAAGAAAAGGAGATAAAACCGGAGAATGTAAAATAACACCGAAAGTGAGGGGCCAATTACAGGGGAATAGGACAGCTCAGCCTCATTTGATGATCCGAAACTTCTCGTTACAATTAACCAGATGTTGACAGCATCCCAGATGTTGACAGCATCCCAGATGTTGACAGCATCCCAGATGTTGACAGCATCCCAGATGTTGACAGCATCCCAGATGTTGACAGCATCCCAGATGTTGACAGCATCCCAGATGTTGACAGCATCCCAGATGTTGACAGCATCCCAGATGTTGACTGCCAATCATCACGAGTCATTGTGTTGACTAACAAGTACATTGTAAGACTGAGCCCTCAAAGATTATACGGTGTTAAAGATTGATTTGTTTTGGTTTATTGTGTCTGTATTGTTTCCTGTGTGAGAACATGGTGATTTTGGTGGTGTGAGGCTAATCATATGGGTATGACATGTGGGTTGGGTGTTGTGTGGCTATTCATATGGGTAACAGCTACACAATTAATCTCCGCACCAAACACGCAACCATTGAACATACCATATTTCATGCATTTTCCGCTTGAAAAAAACTAGAAAAACCTATTTTGGAGTGGTGGTGGAGCTAAAATTTGATATAATGTGTTGGCAACGACTCTATGTACCAAATTTCAACTCGACAGATTTTGCCACAAACCAAGAAAGAGTCACACGAACAAAAGCGCTCGAATAACAGAGTCTACAAGGACCCGGGTCCGAATATCGGCTATGCGTGTCCAGGTCCCTCTAGACTAAATGACTAAATGCTATTCGGATGTCATTTGTGATATAATTTATTTTAGTTAACTGAAGAAGTTTATATACGTATTGTCCAGCTATGTTGTGTTGTACGCTGCAAGATATGTGGCTACGAGTCATAAAATATAGAGAATATCGTGACTCATACTAACAGTGTATCAGGAAATGGACAAGTCAAATTCAAATCAAGGCGCCTATACTTATCTAAACACCTATCTTTTTTTACGTGTCTGTGTCACGGAACCCTTGACCTTTACATATATATATTATGTTTAGTTGCGAATTGCTTTAAACTGTCAGCAACCGGGTGCCTCATAATTGCTTTAAACTGTCAGCAACCGGGTGCCTCATAATGGCTTTAAACTGTCAGCAACCGGGTGCCTCATAATTGCTTTAAACTGTCAGCAACCGGGTGCCTCATAATTGCTTTAAACTGTCAGCAACCGGGTGCCTCATAATTGCTTTAAACTGTCAGCAACCGGGTGCCTCATAGTTGCTTTAAACTGTCAGCAACCGGGTGCCTCATAATTGCTTTAAACTGTCAGCAACCGGGTGCCTCATAATTGCTTTAAACTGTCAGCAACCGGGTGCCTCATAATGGCTTTAAACTGTCAGCAACCGGGTGCCTCATAGTTGCTTTAAACTGTCAGCAACCGGGTGCCTCATAATTGCTTTAAACTGTCAGCAACCGGGTGCCTCATAATTGCTTTAAAACGTTTAACCGCAATATTTTGCACTACAAAATTGTGTTGCACACCATGGAGCTTTCTCACACCGTACTTCTATTTCATCAGCCATTAAATTACATCAACGTAGGTCTTGGACGCTCGTGGTATAAAGTTAAACTGAACCATTGTAAGACTGAAGTTATACATGAATTATCGCACTGTTACTGAGAACCTGTAACTGAATAAAGTCCCCGGTTAAAACAACAGTCCATAGGAAATGTAGGCCACTGTTTATCTTCTGTTAAGATTTTTTTTCAATAATTAATATTTATTTTATCTCATAGACTCTCTATATGTGGTTACATTATTTTATCTATCTATTTTTTTACATATATAGGTAAATTAATTGATATTGTCAGTCAAATGTAGACGATTGGCAGTAAATTATTTATTTGTATCAAGTTAGTACTGTTATATCTCTAATTTATTTATTAAAACATAATTTTTGATTTTTTAAATTACGTTTTAATCCCTCTTCAGTTTTTTTCCACTCTGACTCAAGATTTCTCTTGATTATGCACTTTCGATTTCAGTGCACGCCCCACCCCACACTTTTTTCTGAAACAAAGCCACCAAATTTAAATGTAAAATCTTTAGAATTAAAAGTATAAAGTCAGCAATAAAGGCATTTGAATATGTCATGAGTGAGTAAACGACCTTTGACCCCGGTATTTCATTTCCATTTGGTATTGTTTTAGAAAAAACACTTTTGAGAGCCAGAGCAAATTTTAATTTCTTAGTCACAGCACTGAAAGACTGATCTTTGTATTTCTTAGTCACAGCACTGGAAGACTGATCGTTGTATTTCTTAGTCACAGCACTGAAAGACTGATCGTTGTATTTCTTAGTCACAGCACTGAAAGACTGATCTTTGTATTTCTTATTCACAGCACTGAAAGACTGATCTTTGTATTTCTTAGTCACAGCACTGGAAGACTGATCGTTGTATTTCTTAGTCACAGCACTGAAAGACTGATCGTTGTATTTCTTAGTCACAGCACTGAAAGACTGATCTTTGTATTTCTTATTCACAGCACTGAAAGACTGATCTTTGTATTTCTTAGTCACAGCACTGAAAGACTGTTCTTTGTATTTCTTAGTCAGAGCAATGAAAGACTGATCTTAGTATTTCTTAGTCACAGCACTGAAAGACTGATCTTAGTATTTCTTAGTCACAGCACTGAAAGACTGATCTTAGTATTTCTTAGTCACAGCAATGAAAGACTGATCTTAGTATTTCTTAGTCACAGCAATGAAAGACTGATCTTAGTATTTCTTAGTCACAGCACTGAAAGACTGATCTTAGTATTTCTTAGTCACAGCAATGAAAGACTGATCTTAGTATTTCTTAGTCACAGCACTGAAAGACTGATCTTAGTATTTCTTAGTCACAGCAATGAAAGACTGATCTTAGTATTTCTTAGTCACAGTACTGAAAGACTGATCTTAGTATTTCTTAGTCACAGCAATGAAAGACTGATCTTTGTATTTCTTAGTCACAGCAATGAAAGACTGATCTTTGTATTTCTTAGTCACAGCAATGAAAGACTGATCTTAGTATTTCTTAGTCACAGCAATGAAAGACTGATCTTAGTATTTCTTAGTCAGAGCACTGAAAGACTGATCTTTGTATTTCTTAGTCACAGCAATGAAAGACTGATCTTTGTATTTCTTAGTCACAGCAATGAAAGACTGATCTTTGTATTTCTTAGTCAGAGCACTGAAAGACTGATCTTTGTATTTCTTAGTCACAGCAATGAAAGACTGATCTTAGTATTTCTTAGTCACAGCACTGAAAGACTGATCTTTTGTATTTCTTAGTCACAGCACTGAAAGACTGATCTTTTGTATTTCTTAGTCACAGCACTGAAAGACTGATCTTAGTATTTCTTAGTCACAGCACTGAAAGACTGATCTTTTGTATTTCTTAGTCACAGCACTGAAAGACTGATCTTAGTATTTCTTAGTCACAGCAATGAAAGACTGATCTTAGTATTTCTTAGTCACAGCAATGAAAGACTGATCTTTTGTATTTCTTAGTCACAGCACTGAAAGACTGATCTTAGTATTTCTTAGTCACAGCACTGAAAGACTGATCTTAGTATTTCTTAGTCACAGCACTGAAAGACTGATCTTAGTATTTCTTAGTCACAGCAATGAAAGACTGATCTTAGTATTTTTTAGTCACAGCAATGAAAGACTGATCTTAGTATTTCTTAGTCACAGCAATGAAAGACTGATCTTAGTATTTCTTAGTCACAGCACTGAAAGACTGATCTTAGTATTTCTTAGTCACAGCAATGAAAGACTGATCTTAGTATTTCTTAGTCACAGCAATGAAAGACTGATCTTAGTATTTCTTAGTCACAGCACTGAAAGACTGATCTTAGTATTTCTTAGTCACAGCAATGAAAGACTGAACTTAGTATTTCTTAGTCACAGCAATGAAAGACTGATCTTAGTATTTCTTAGTCACAGCAATGAAAGACTGATCTTAGTATTTCTTAGTCACAGCAATGAAAGACTGATCTTAGTATTTCTTAGTCACAGCACTGAAAGACTGATCTTAGTATTTCTTAGTCACAGCACTGAAAGACTGATCTTTGTATTTCTTAGTCACAGCACTGGAAGACTGATCTTAGTATTTCTTAGTCACAGCACTCAAAGACTGATCTTTGTATTTCTTAGTCACAGCACTGGAAGACTGATCGTTGTATTTCTTAGTCACAGCACTGGAAGACTGATCTTAGTATTTCTTAGTCACAGCACTCAAAGACTGATCTTTGTATTTCTTAGTCACAGCACTGGAAGACTGATCGTTGTATTTCTTAGTCACAGCACTGAAAGACTGATCTTAGTATTTCTTAGTCACAGCACTGAAAGACTGATCTTTGTATTTCTTAGTCACAGCAATGGAAGACTGATCGTTGTATTTCTTAGTCACAGCACTCAAAGACTGATCTTAGTATTTCTTAGTCACAGCACTGAAAGACTGATCTTAGTATTTCTTAGTCACAGCACTGAAAGACTGATCTTAGTATTTCTTAGTCACAGCACTGAAAGACTGATCTTTGTATTTCTTAGTCACAGCACTGAAAGACTGATCTTAGTATTTCTTAGTCACAGCACTGAAAGACTGATCTTAGTATTTCTTAGTCACAGCACTGAAAGACTGATCTTTGTATTTCTTAGTCACAGCAATGGAAGACTGATCGTTGTATTTCTTAGTCACAGCACTCAAAGACTGATCTTAGTATTTCTTAGTCACAGCACTGAAAGACTGATCTTAGTATTTCTTAGTCACAGCAATGAAAGACTGATCTTAGTATTTCTTAGTCACAGCAATGAAAGACTGATCTTAGTATTTCTTAGTCACAGCACTGAAAGACTGATCTTTGTATTTCTTAGTCACAGCACTGAAAGACTGATCTTTGTATTTCTTAGTCACAGCAATGAAAGACTGATCTTTGTATTTCTTAGTCACAGCACTGAAAGACTGATCTTTGTATTTCTTAGTCACAGCAATGGAAGACTGATCGTTGTATTTCTTAGTCACAGCACTGAAAGACTGATCTTAGTATTTCTTAGTCACAGCACTGAAAGACTGATCTTAGTATTTCTTAGTCACAGCACTGAAAGACTGATCTTTGTATTTCTTAGTCACAGCACTGAAAGACTGATCTTTGTATTTCTTAGTCACAGCACTGAAAGACTGATCTTAGTATTTCTTAGTCACAGCACTGAAAGACTGATCTTAGTATTTCTTAGTCACAGCACTGAAAGACTGATCTTTTGTATTTCTTAGTCACAGCACTCAAAGACTGATCTTTTGTATTTCTTAGTCACAGCACTCAAAGACTGATCTTTGTATTTCTTAGTCACAGCACTGAAAGACTGATCTTAGTATTTCTTAGTCACAGCACTGAAAGACTGATCTTAGTATTTCTTAGTCACAGCACTGAAAGACTGATCTTTTGTATTTCTTAGTCACAGCACTCAAAGACTGATCTTTTGTATTTCTTAGTCACAGCACTCAAAGACTGATCTTTGTATTTCTTAGTCACAGCACTGAAAGACTGATCTTTGTATTTCTTAGTCACAGCACTGAAAGACTGATCTTTGTATTTCTTAGTCACAGCACTGAAAGACTGATCTTTTGTATTTCTTAGTCACAGCACTGAAAGACTGATCTTTGTATTTCTTAGTCACAGCACTGAAAGACTGATCTTTGTATTTCTTAGTCACAGCAATGAAAGACTGATCTTTGTATTTCTTAGTCACAGCACTGAAAGACTGATCTTTGTATTTCTTAGTCACAGCAATGGAAGACTGATCGTTGTATTTCTTAGTCACAGCACTCAAAGACTGATCTTAGTATTTCTTAGTCACAGCACTGAAAGACTGATCTTAGTATTTCTTAGTCACAGCACTGAAAGACTGATCTTTGTATTTCTTAGTCACAGCACTGAAAGACTGATCTTTGTATTTCTTAGTCACAGCACTGAAAGACTGATCTTTGTATTTCTTAGTCACAGCACTGAAAGACTGTTCTTAGTATTTCTTAGTCACAGCACTGAAAGACTGATCTTAGTATTTTTTAGTCACAGCACTGAAAGACTGATCTTTTGTATTTCTTAGTCACAGCACTCAAAGACTGATCTTTTGTATTTCTTAGTCACAGCACTCAAAGACTGATCTTTGTATTTCTTAGTCACAGCACTGAAAGACTGATCTTAGTATTTCTTAGTCACAGCACTGAAAGACTGATCTTAGTATTTCTTAGTCACAGCACTGAAAGACTGATCTTTTGTATTTCTTAGTCACAGCACTCAAAGACTGATCTTTTGTATTTCTTAGTCACAGCACTCAAAGACTGATCTTTGTATTTCTTAGTCACAGCACTGAAAGACTGATCTTTGTATTTCTTAGTCACAGCACTCAAAGACTGATCTTTGTATTTCTTAGTCACAGCACTGAAAGACTGATCTTTTGTATTTCTTAGTCACAGCACTGAAAGACTGATCTTTGTATTTCTTAGTCACAGCACTGAAAGACTGATCTTTTGTATTTCTTAGTCACAGCACTGAAAGACTGATCTTTGTATTTCTTAGTCACAGCACTGAAAGACTGATCTTTGTATTTCTTAGTCACAGCACTGAAAGACTGATCTTTTGTATTTCTTAGTCACAGCACTGAAAGACTGATCTTTGTATTTCTTAGTCACAGCACTGAAAGACTGATCTTTTGTATTTCTTAGTCACAGCACTGAAAGACTGATCTTTGTATTTCTTAGTCACAGCACTGAAAGACTGATCTTAGTATTTCTTAGTCACAGCACTGAAAGACTGATCTTTGTATTTCTTAGTCACAGCACTGAAAGACTGATCTTTTGTATTTCTTAGTCACAGCACTGAAAGACTGATCTTTTGTATTTCTTAGTCACAGCACTGAAAGACTGATCTTTGTATTTCTTAGTCACAGCACTGAAAGACTGATCTTAGTATTTCTTAGTCACAGCACTGAAAGACTGATCTTTTGTATTTCTTAGTCACAGCACTGAAAGACTGATCTTTTGTATTTCTTAGTCACAGCACTGAAAGACTGATCTTTGTATTTCTTAGTCACAGCACTGAAAGACTGATCTTTTGTATTTCTTAGTCACAGCACTGAAAGACTGATCTTTTGTATTTCTTAGTCACAGCACTGAAAGACTGATCTTTGTATTTCTTAGTCACAGCACTGAAAGACTGATCTTAGTATTTCTTAGTCACAGCACTGAAAGACTGATCTTAGTATTTCTTAGTCACAGCACTGAAAGACTGATCTTAGTATTTCTTAGTCACAGCACTGAAAGACTGATCTTAGTATTTCTTAGTCACAGCACTGAAAGGCTCTTCTTAGTATTTCTTAGTCACAGCAATGAAAGACTGATCTTAGTATTTCTTAGTCACAGCACTGAAAGACTGATCTTTGTATTTCTTAGTCACAGCACTGAAAGACTGATCTTTGTATTTCTTAGTCACAGCACTGAAAGACTGATCTTTGTATTTCTTAGTCACAGCAATGAAAGACTGATCTTTTGTATTTCTTTAACAATTAGTACATTTCTTTATTAAACGGGGGCCATTGGTCATTGCTCACTTTATATCCTTGTTAGGTCCTAATTTTCCTTGAACCAAGTGATGACCAACGTCGGTAACAGGCACCTTTACTAGTTCTGACAACGGCCTGCACTGATTTCTCTCATTCACCAGGGATGGCACAATTTCGAGGCTCGCTATCCCCAGGTTTTTACTTCATACATTATCTTTCTGAACTTTTTTGTTCATTCATATGCTGGCAAAGGCAAGTCCATTTGATAAAGATTGTTCAAGTTCATCTTTATCAAAGTCCAAATCAATCTAGTTATCCATGGATCAGTGGATCCTTAGCTGCGGTTCATCGATCATCATCTTTATTGATGAAGGATCATCACTAATAACACTTTGTTTTTTCTTTTTTTAAAGAAGGTAAAATCAATTTATTGTTTTGATTTTTTTAACGTAGACACTGCTTTGTTTTTTTTTAATTACAAGAGCATTTTTGAAACAGTTATACTTTTTTAAAACTAATTGAGCTTCTTAAATATTTAAAAATAATTATTTACATTTTGTTTTGTTTTTTAAATTATTTTTTTTCATTACCACTGAGATAAAATGTAAAAAAAAAAAAAATCAGTCTTTACCTTTTAAATATGTTATGTTTGAATCTGAAGTAATTGCACAGGGCAGGTTTCTTCATTGTTCAAAATTTAAATATTTACACCTGTCGTCAAGAGATACAGCTTGTGAATGTGCTCAGCAATTCAACTGTTATCTTGGAATGTAGTCTTCTGATGTTTAAAATTTGTGAACCACTGCCCTATATAATTGAAAGTCGTCCAAGTGACAAGGGTTTGAGTTCTTTCAACAGAACTAAATCTGATCAGAAACTGACGGAGCTTATTTTGGGACATAGGTATATAGACATATTTATTTTTTCAACCTACTTACATTTTTTTTAAAATGTGTCCTCAAATATCGCTTGTCGCTTTATAAACTTTTAATTTGAAATGATGGAGTAACATATTTTTAAAATAATCAATGTAAGTGTATTACTTATAAACATTCTTCTCCAAATCGTCAAGAATATTAAGTATATTAAACGTAACACTTGGTTTATCATTAAAAAATGTTTAGTATAGTATTTCGTATAGAAAAAGATTCATTTGATTGTGATAGTTTGATTTGTGCTACAGGTGTCTAAAGGTAAGAACCCTCGTCTTGGTTTGATAAAAATCCCGCAATTTTAAATTGATTTACTAATCGCGTGACCAAGTTAGATTGTAAATACTGAACATATCCAGCAGCGGGGGAGTGGGGCTGAAAATTTGACAAAACATTCATTTAAAAATAGCTTCTAAATGCCTATGGCGGACATTGCATTAATATTAAACATTTTATTCTGTTTTAATATCAGAATATTAGGAGTCTACTCTACCTATTTGTAAGCATGCATTAGGGGTCAACTCTACCTATTTGTAAGCATACATTACGAGTCAACTCTACCTATTTGTAAGCATACATTAGGAGTCAACTCTGCCTATTTGTAAGCATACATTAGGAGTCAACTCTACCTATTTGTAAGCATGCATTAGGAGTCAACTTTTCTTTCGCCTCTTCGTCCTCGAGGAACAGCAGCCGATCTTCATCGACGTCTGTGGTCCTTTCTAGGACATAGGCCGTCTACGAGAATCCTCAAGGCATCACGATCCTGAGCGAATCTTTCCAGCTTCCCACCAAGTGTAGCCAAGTTTCTTGGTATCTGCTTCCACTTCAAGGCGCCAAGTGTTCCTCGGCCTGCCTCTTTCCGTTTTCCTTGAGGGTTCCAGTTCAGGGCTTCTCTAGTTATGCTGGAGGCGGGTTTCCTGAGTGTATGGCCGATCCATCTCAATTTTCTATGGAGGATCTCTTGTTTTACTTTGTCCGCTGCCACAGTTTCTAGTTCCTGATTCTGTCAGGCCAGTGAATCCCGGGAATCCTTCTTAGGCAGTTATTGATGAAGGACTGGATTCTCTTCATATTCACAGCAGTGGTTCTCCATGTATCTGCACTATATAAGAGAACAGTTTTCATCATGGTGTTGAAGGTTCTGATCTTTAGGTTGTTACTCAAGTGTTTAGAGACCCAGACATTCTTGAGTTTTTGGAAGGCTGCCCGTGCCTTTCCTACCCTTATTTTGACGTCAACACCCGTCCCACCTTGCTTGTCCACGATGCTGCCAAGGTAGACAAAGCTCTCCACCTCTTCGATGCTGCCAAGGTAGACAAAGCTCTCTACCTCTTCGATGCTTCCAAGGTATACAAAGCTCTCTACCTCTTCGAGCGCTTCCTCTTCAAGCCTGATGGGTGCTGCATTGTGGCATTGACCTTGACCAGAAGTGGCTCCTGCATCTGTTGTTGGGTATGGGAGATAAGGGCAAGATCAACAGCAAAATCGAGGTCGTCAAGCTGGTCCCACAAGGCCCATTGTATACCTTCCGCTTCTGCTGTGTGAATGTTTTCATCATCCAGTCAATGGCCAATATAAACAGGAAAGACGAAAGCAAACATCCTTGCCTCACACCGGTTTATACCTGGAAAGCATCTGTCACCTGTTGTCTGTGGACAACTCGGCAGGTCATCCATTCATAGGAGTTTCTGATTATGACCGTGATTTTCCGCTGCACCCAGTAATATCTCAACAGTCTCCAGCGGGATTGCATATCCACACTGTCAAAGGCTTTCTCGTAGTCAACGAAGTTGATGTAGAGAGGTAATTTCCATTTCAGTGATTGCTCTAGGACAAAGCGCAGTGTTGAAATTTGGTCTGTACAGGATCTGTTGGTGCGGAAGCCAGCTTGTTGGTCTGTCAGCAGGGGGATCTTTCATTTTTTGAGCATTACGCAGTTGAAAACCTTGCCTGGGATGGACAGTAAGGTGATCCCTCTATAGTTGGAGCAGGAGCTTAAGTCTCACTTCTTTGTGATTTTATTAAGGTATTGCTCCTTCCACTCAGAAGGTACCTGTTCTTCCTCCCAGATCTTCACGAACAGAGGGTGTAGCATCTCTACACTGGTGTTCATGTCAGTCTTCAGTGCCTCTGCTGGGATGCCATCCGGTCTTGCAGCCTTGCCGTTTCTAAGTTGTTTAATGACAATATGGATCTCTTCCTTGGTGGGTGTGTTCCAGTCAACAACCAGGTCACTGTCAGCTGGCTGAATATCTGGTGGGATACTTGGCTCTGGTCTGTTTAGAAGTTCCTCGAAGTGTTCTTTCCATCTGCCTCTCTGTTGGTCCTCATTTGGTGTGTTCTTACCATCTTTGTCCTTCACTGGTCTCTCTGGCTTCCTAAACTTCCCAGACAACTTCTTGATGGTAGCGAACAATTCCCGCATATTCCATTGGAAGGCTGCTTCTTCCGCTTCTTTGGCAAGCATGTCTACAAAGTTCCTTTAGTCCATCTTAGCGCTTTTCTTTACTTTCATATTTGCTTCTGAGTACTCTTTTTTGGAACCTAACTTTCTGCGCTCGTGTACGGCTGTTATTAATTTCTGCCTTCTTCCCTTTTCTCTCTTCTGTGACCTTTAATGTCTCTGCTGTTATCCATTTTTTGTGTGTATGTTTCCCGTTTCCCAACACTTCCTGACATGTTGATTTGACTGCTTTCTTTACTCCCTGCCACTTTCCATCAATCGTCTTGTCTCCTAGCAGTTCATGAAAGACTCGGAACTTGTTGGATAGAGTGATCTTGAACTCTTCCGGTTTGGCCTTATCTTTCAGGAGGTTATGTTGTAGCGCAAGCTATATGATGTCTGCTCAGTGTAGTGCCTTTTCAGTTTTAGTCTCAGCCGGGCCATTAGGAGATGGTGGTCTGAGGCAATGGCAGCTTCTCTTCTGACACATACATCTTCGAGAGATCGCCTGAATGTTTTCCCAATACACACATGATCTATTTGGTTCATCGTTTGGGGGTCCTGTGAAACCCGTATTGCCTTGGGTATCTTCCTGTGTTAAAAGAAGCTTCCGCCTATGACTAGATTTGTTGTTGCACATAGGTCGGCAAATCTTTCTCCATTGTCACTCATCTCGCCTATCCCCTGTCGCCCCATGGCTTCTTCGTTCTTGTCATTGCCGATTTTGTCATTGATATCTCCCATGAATGTTTCATCTCGGGTGACCCTGGATAATGGTCTGTTATAGAATTCATATATGTCCTCCTCTTCACTTTCGTTTGTTGGTGAGTAGCACTGGATAACATCCAAATTGATTCTCATCTTTTTTGGTCCAAAAAGTTGCTGAGAGGATTGTAGGTCCATGCGCCTCCCATCCAATGAGTGCCCCTTGGGCTGTCCTAGATATCATCAGGGCCACACCCAGAGTGTGTGGTGCATCGTCGTCCTCGTGGTCTGAGAATAACAGCATCTCTCCTGAGGATTAGTCTCCCCTGTCCGCAACCGATCTATCTTGCTTCGCTGATGCCTAGTAGGGCGAGGTTACAGTTTCTCATCTCAGCGGCTACTTGTGCAGTCTTTCCCATCTCATACATGGTGCGTACAGTTCATGTTCCAATGGCGGTGGAGGTCCTAATGGATATGATGGTCTAAGGCCTAATAGTTTCCCGATTCTGGCTTTCACTACTTGGCGTCATTCATTCCTCAGCTGGGAATCTATCTTCTCCCAGGACCGGAAAGTCTTTTGTTGCTCTTGTCTGCGTTTTTGTAACAATTTTTTTTTATTTGACAGAGTTGTTAGCCCTGCGCTATATGTATATATTAAAAAAATAAGTGGGATTAACCTGGTGCAGTTTTTTATTTTGAGGAAACACCTGGTGGGTTCAAATGTTACCCAAAAAAAAGAGTGATGTTCTCATTTTCTATAATATGCAACGAAATTTATGGCCCTATGTCGTAGTGAGAGTGCACTGCCTTCGTCAACCGTTTGTGTCAAGAAATTGCCCCACTGATAAGAACAGGCAGTTCCTGGATCCCGGAATAGAGTTGACGTTGTACAAATGAAGTTCGCTGTGTTACAGAGTCGCCGTGTGACAGATGAACACGAACAATAACAACACGGAATAATAGTCGTCTCCCCCTGAAGGAAAACAATAACCTATTTATATTAGTTCAGACGTCACGCATGAAGCTCGTTACAGCTTTTTTTCTCCCTCAGTACAATTAATATAGAATATGTGGAGTTTGGGGGGGGGGTGTTTTGATGAGGAATCAGGACAATCCAGAAACAATATATGTATAACAAATATCTAGATTAGTATCAAACAGGAAGTTGAAAACAACTTGTTGCATTCGATTTTGTAACCAATGCCATTTATATGTTGTTTATTTTCCTTTTTAAAATTCGTTAATTTATTAAAGATTACTTATTGTAATCTTTTTCGGTGAATATTAATTTAATAGCTTATTTCCCCTTCAAAATTTTATTTTATTCAATTAACTGTAAGGAAAAAATTGACTTTCCCCACAAAATTCATACGAAAGGGGTGTATTTTTGTAATAAGCAATATTTACGGGAATTTACCATTTCAAATTAATAATTTAAAATATATTACTAACGATAAATAACAAAGATAATTTTTTTTAAGAATTGCTTTTAAATTAAGTTTGTATCCTTTAACACCATTTAAAATGAACTATTGCATTTACAGCTCACTATACAACTCACTACATAGCTCACTACCTTGCTCACGTAAACAAGATTCCTGTAATTAAAGCTATGGGTAACAATCCTTCAAATATCGCCTACGATGTTCTATTGATTGGTCAAACTGGAAATGGTAAAAGTTCATCTGGAAATTCCTTTTTAGGACAAAAATGTTTCTTCGCGCCATTTCACTTACCCCTAGCCTGCACACAAACTTTAATAAAATGCGAAACTCAAAGTTGGGGCAAACGAATAACTATCGTTGATACACCTGGACTGGCAAACCCAGAGCTGGATGACATTGAGAATGCCGAGTTTGCTAGAAACAACATGACAAAATCATTTAGACTGTGCCCTGATGGTTTTAATGCATTTCTGATTGTCATGAATTATACCAATAGGTACAGTGAAGAGGACAAGCAAGTGATAGAAACTTTGACAGAAATATTTGGGGAAGAAATGTTCGCTTCTACCATCTTAATCTTTACACACGGGGACAACTTTGATGTGGACCAAAAAGTGTCCAAACCTGAAGACAGTCAAACAGAATTTACTTCATGGTGTCTTAAAGTCAATGGAGATTTAAAAATATTGCTACAGAGATGTAACTATAGGGCCGTGCTCTTTCATAATAATGAAGGATATGAGAAGAATAGAGATCATGATAGGTTGAGGTTGTTTGAAAAATTGAAAGAATTAAAGAGAAAAAAATATTCACTCTATCAATTCAACAAAAATGAGGCCCGAAGAAAGAAACTCATTTTAAATAAATATCCTCAGCAGCTGAAATATAAAATAGCCAAAGAACTAGATGAACTGAAAGAAGACTTAAATCTTATCACGCACCAAAAAGAAACATTATTTACAAGGGCAAAAAACGTGTTGGAAACATTAAGCAAAAACAATTTTCCAGAAAAAACGTCATTGGAAAATGCTTTGAGAAATTTACTTGTAAATTTTCAAAGCAAAGAAAATAATCGAGAAAAATTTGATTTCCTTTCCCAAATTCTGCAGGATATGAACAGCCCCATTCTCCAAGAACTAGAGAGTCTTATTACTGACATCAATAAGATATTAAATCCAGAAAAGCACAAAACTGAATTGAAAGGAAAAGTTGTTCTATTGTTAGAGTACATTCGAGAACACGCCCATGGAACAAAACAGTTACATCTGGAGGGACAAAGAGTAAAAATGTTTCAAGCGCTAGTCGAAGATTTGGACATTCAGTTCGTTGACATTGTTACAGAAATCAGGTGATATCCAAATTCATTCCAGAAGTTGCGTGTTGAACCTATAACGCAATGTCCATCAGCTTGTATGTACTTGTATAGTGCATGGCTCCATATCATTTTCCAAACTTTTTAAGACTACAACTGTAAACAATATTTTAGTTACCATGGTGATCAATATCGTGGTTGTAATGCAATTACGATATGTTGCATTTTCTGAAATCAAGAATGTACTCGGTGTTTTGGTGTCAACTTATACAAGCAAGTTTATTTTTCTGATATAAATATATTTTGAAGAAGTAATACATTGACTTGTGTGTAACAAAACGCTTTTCTTAAAAAAGAAAAGGTTAGCTCATGCTGCATTGTATAATTTTCTATTGAAGATTTTGTATTAACACAGTTCTGCTACATGTGCAGACACTAAAGACAAAACAGGCTTTTTAACAAAAAATTACGCAAATTTGTTTCTATTTCTTTTAATTTAACTTAAACAAGTCACAAGTTAGATTGTGTGATCACCTAGTTTTAATGGTTATTTATATAATATATGATTTTTCTTTTGTGTGAAATTCTGCATTTGGAATATCCTTTAAATTTAAATTTTTGTATAATTTTATTTATATTTATTGAACCCTGGGTTACCCAATTATTTGCGTGTTTATCCAACTCTGAGTAAATTACGCAAATAATTGGCTAACTGATGGTTCAAAAAACATAAATAAAATTATTTTTAAAACGCAACATCATTGTTACGACAGATCTTTCTAGAAGTACTCCTTATAGCCATAGAATTCCGAAAAAACGTACCAAATTATTTTTAAAAAATATCTGCTCGGCAGCTAGTGAAAATTTCGCCTTGTATTTTCTAGTTCAGGAAGTCAGAAAAGACGCTGCCTTTCCAACAACATAATCTCGCGAGAAAGGGTGTTCTCCTTAAATTTACATGAAGAAGAAAAAAAAAAAGAAATCGATAGAACCCCCAAAAATAGGCTTCCATTTCCTTTGACATAAAAATATCAGAAAGCCACAAATGTCGACGTTATCTTGTCAAAAACTAAACATGTCTCCATAATGTGAGTTGAAGATATTTTAAAACGAAACTATTATTTATCGTATCCGGAAATTTGATCGAAAGAAATTTGTTCGACGGAAAATTGATCGACGGATATTTGATCGAACGGAAATTTGGTCGAATCGTTTTTTTAATTTATACGTTAAAATTTTGCATCAAATTTCTTTCTGAACGCATTATGTTGTTTTACTATATAGTATAGGGCGTTCAAAAAGAAATTTGACGATAATTTTAACGTGTGAACTGAAAAAAAGATTCGACCAAATTTCCGTTCGACCAAATTACCGTCGATCAATTTTCCGTCGACGAAATTTCTTTCGATCAAATTTCCGGTAACCATTATTTATTATTTTGATATTTTTACCTATTTTTGTATATGCACATAATTGGATGCAATGAATGGTCTAAAGTTTAAGCTTTTGTTGTTGTTGTTGTTCGTTTTTTTAAAGTGTGTTATTACAATATTGTTGGATAACTTTGCACAAGTTGTTATTTCCCCTTACATTGGAAATAAAAGTTAATTGATGACTTCTTATTATTTCCCTCATTGACAATGTTAGGAAGTAGTTTAAGGGTTAATGATTCAACACCTCATTTATTGTCAGCGACAATGTTGTTGTTTTTTTTCAAAATTAAAAATAGCATTTGAAAGGAATTTAACAGTTTAAGATTCAAACACATTTTGTGAAACTTTTGTTTCCAAGCTTGAAATGAATAGGGTGACTAATTTTTCCAACTACATGGTTAACGCCTTGGGTTTAGGTTGATCTAGGATAACGCCTTGGGTTTAGGTTGATCTATGATAACGCCTTGGATTTAGGTTGATCTAGGATAGCGCCTAGGACGTAAAGGTTTGTGTTTACTTTGTAATTGTTCATGCTCATAAATATGTGGAAAACCTCGGGGGCCAATCATTATCATCTTAATAAACTGACTTTAATAATGTTTAACATATTTATCAACTGGCCTAAATGATGTTTTACCTTTTATCAACAGGCCGAATGATGTTTAACATCTTTATCAACTGGCCTAATGATATTTTTCATCTTTATCCACGGGCCTAATGATGTTTAACATCTTTATCAACTTGTCTAATGATGTTTTACATCCTAATAAACTTGCCTAAATGATGTTTAACATATTTATCAACAGGCCTAATGATGTTTTATATCTTTATCAATTGGCATATTGGTGTTTTACATCTATATCAATAGGCTTAATGATGTTTTACATCTTTATCAACTGGTCTAATGATGATTTACAACTTTATCAACGGCCCTAATTTCGAGACTGAGGTAAAACAAAGCTCCTATCTATGTATTCTGTTACGGGCCGTAATATGGTTTTGTAAATTTGATCTGTTTAAAGATTTGGCTCGTGTGTTGAACAAAACGTAAAAAATAGCTGAAAACCAGTACACAAAGAAAAAATAATACCACATCTAGTTATTTTAACAATTTTCAATTTCATTAAATTATTAAATTTATTTGTTAAAACACGAAATCAAATATACATCAATAAAAACTACATTAACTTAAACCACAGCACGTGAAATAATATAATCCTCTAAATATACCACTATTACTACATACACATACACACACACATACACACAAAGAGTAACATTTTTAAGGCTCTTATTGATATATTAAGTCCCGTAAGTTTCATGTCCAGGAAAACTTTGCCGGCTTATTTATAAAGGGGGGGGGGTGGAACTCCACCTTAAAGAAATTCTACAAATTACATCACCCGATAACATTCTTTAGAAAAAATCAGAACGTAAACAAACCTTTTCCCAATCAAGGGAGGTGTATGCAATGATACAACGCAACACATTTAATCGGTGACGTCAATTTCAACATCAAAAATGGAGTATAAAAATGGTATTTAGCTCTACGTGGAACTAAAATTGGGTCAACACACGGGCTATAACAATACGTATATTCAATTTCCATCCCTGATGACACTAACGTTAATTTATTTCTTATAAATACCAATCACTGTAAATAGCCACACAATGATGTTATACAACAAATAATTTTTTTTTAATAAAAGAAATAGTTAACAGACAATATATTATATACACAATCTTTCCATTCGATAACTTTAAAAAATGATGAAAATACGCGCGCAAAAACCAAAATAAATCAATGCATGGATTTTTAAAGAACGAGATCTCCTAAATATTATAATGCAACACCACGTGTTTGTTATTGTTTTTTTTTGTTGTTTTGTTTTTTTAATACCTTTTCATAAATATTGAACTTACTGTTTCTCGTGATATGAACAATGTCAATAGATCATTTAAATGTGGGCTACTGATATTCTCATTTAAAAATATGGAACACGCAGAATGGGAAAACTTAGGGACAAGTACAAAACGATAAATATTTTAGCCATAGTCCTTTCTTAAACAAAGGGGGAAAAGATAACAATTTTTAAATATTAATTTTAAAATAATCATAAACATAGCTAATAGACGATTGGAATGAAATGGCCAGGCCGAAAAGAACTAGAAAATCCGCCCCACCCCGAATTGCGCCCATCATCATCAAACAATAATGACCTTAAAATTAAAACTTTTACAGAGTTTGCCCATCCTTTTCTAATGGTTTGACTAAATCTCGGGGCCCCAACAAGATTTGGAGATAAAAAATGGATGTCTGGTTTTTAAGGTGTCATTTAAGGTATCACTTTAAAATGAGCCATATCTAAATCCTTTAGATACATTTAGGTAACATTGAAAATTTTGTAAATTATCTGAGTGTCTCTGGTTTAAAATATTTAAAAAAGGTTGAAGTCTATTAGGTGACAAAATTATCACGGAAAAGTGGGCCTGCGACCATTAAAATAGTCTTATTTAATTCGTTTGAAAAGAGCATTTAACCTTTTCAATTTTTTAACCCCCCCCCACCCTCCTTTTTTCCCCAACGGGTCGGAAAAGAAAAGGGAAATAGCACATGCCAACGTTTTCATTTAAATAGGGGCACCAGAACCATTTAGAGAAATACTGAATGTAACTCTTCAAAGTTTTCTCAAAATCGGTTGAGAATTCCATGTGTTTGTTTTTTTATTCTAACATGTGATCTGTGGCAACAAAAGAAAGTGGCATATCCTATTTTACTTTAAGGATAATAGAGAACAAAAACACTCATTAATATTTTATTCAGGATAGAGTACATGACACACCAATCAGTTCACATAGAAGCCTATACGCCGTAGCCGTATCGTATAGCTCTTATGTATATACAAATTGAAAATGCTAAATTTAGAATTGTTCGTTTGTAACGTATTGACTGAACATCTACAGGACACACCTGATTAGGAAGTAGCATTAGAACCACGATGATAAAATATACTAATGATACATTTTATTCAGCCGTCATTGATAGATTATCTCTATCTATCCTGCACTCGTGATTGTGAAGAGTGAAAAAAGAAACACTTTAAACTAGGACTAGTTCATTAGCACTATGTCAGTGCACTGCTTCTTTGCGTGATCATGTATCACTAGGCGACACGGTTAACTGTTATTTATATTAGTTAAACGGTGCTTATCGAAACATTTCAGGGTCGCCATACATTACTAAAAGCTTATATAAATATGGTTTATCTGTATAGGAGGGCTTAGTATCAATAGAAATATCATTGGGATGTGCTAAGGCCAAGTGGCGTAGTGAGGGGGGGGGGCATCATGCCCCGGGCGCTACTCACAAAGGGGCGCCAACTGGTATATTTTACATATAATATTGTATGGTTTTCGAATTGGTGGGGGGCGCTAAAAAGGTATTGTGCCCCGGGCGCGAGTTAAGCTCACTACGCCACTGGCTAAGGCAGTGGTTCCAGTAGCATTTGCGACTTTAAAGATTATTTGAGGGGGTGGGGTTCCTTGTCTTTGAGACAAAAACTTCACTGATGTTTCCTTTTTGCGTGTCATGATCCATCACTGACTCAATTTAATGGAGACATCGTACACATAAATGTACACATTTAAATTAATCATTCAACTAAAGGACAACCCCCGCAACCCCCACCACCGTAGGTAAGCACGGGTATAATTGGTAGTATTTAGTCATTTGAAAAGACATGTTGAAAAGTGGCGTTTCGTAATATTGGCCTTCGCAAAATCGACATTCTACTGTATAGCTAACATCCGCTTCATAAAAAAAAGGTTTTAATTAGCCTTTTTAAAAATATTTTTTGTATATATAATATATATATAATCATTTTTTTAGACACACCGTTTTGGGAAAGCAATGTTTGTTACGTCCAGATTTTCTTTTTACATTTTGTTATGAAATTTTCATGGAAAGACGATAACTATCGCCAATTTTCATAAATATGCCCTGAAATAATGCAATGTTAACATATGTTTCCGTGTTTGCTATACGCCTTTAAGATAAACAAATTGAATTCATATTTTCTTGCTATATACTGGACACTTAACAACAATCAAGGACACTAGCTGACCGGGTAAAGGTCGGGGGGGGGGGGTCGCTTGACAACGATGTATAGAAAAGTAGGTTAATAGAACATAATTGCACGCGTGTATGACGTTATCTATTTTGTGCTTGCGTGAGACGATAGCAGCATGTCATTCAGCTTACACAACCAAAAAACGTATAGCTATTAACCTTTTCAAAATTCCCCGAATAACTACGTCTTAAACAAAGGTTTTAACTGTTCAAAGTATTTCAGAGGCCAGCGTAACTTTGTGGGTTTTTTTTTAAATATTATTAAAAACTGAGTTTCAAAAGGTAAAGCGCAGATTAGAACGTTCATTTGTTACAGCGAATTGGCGTCTGCTAATCGTCGAACTCTAATAGCAATTCAAATAAAAAAAAATTTAAATGTTTGTTTTCCGGAAATAGTCTCCATTTAAATATGATTTTAAAAATCTGTGTTATAAAAGGTGTGGGACATTAAATATTAATATAGTTATGGGGCGGAAAAAATGCGCGGTTGTGAACCTGGGTGGTGGGGGGAGGGAACCACTGATAGGAATTCTTAAATGTGCGTTACTTGAGTTCATGTTTATCAAGTAACTTTAGTAGATGGTAGTAGTTCACGCACTGCGGCCATCGCTGTTTGGCGAGCTATAAATAGTTTTCTGATCGTTTCTTAGACTACGTCGGATTTGAAAGTCTGGTGAAGACTTCCTGGAAAAGGCCAATAACATTGTGGGCGTTTTCTGCTCCGGATTTTCTCCTGAGACTTTTATTTTGATTAGTACTCGATCGAGTCAATAACTATTCCATGGATGTGTACGTTTAGGACATGACTTTCAAGTAGAACTGACGGTCGAACGAAATTCATTCTTACTTACCATCCTCACAATGGGCTTTATTTACCATCCTCACAATGGGCTTTATTTACCATCCTCACCATGGGCGTTACTTACCATCCTCACCATGGGCGTTACCTACCATTCTCACCATGGACGTTGCTTACAATCCTCACCATGGGCGTTACTTACCATCCTCACCATGGGCGTTACCTACCATCCTCACCATGGACGTTACTTACCATCCTCACCATGGGCGTTGCTTACCATCCTCACCATGGACGTTACTTACCATCCTCACCATGGACGTTACTTACCATCCTCACCATGGGCGTTACTTACCATCCTCACCATGGGCTTTACCTACCATTCTCACCATGGACGTTACTTACCATCCTCACCATGGACGTTACTTACCATCTTCACCATTGGCGTTACCTACCATCCTCGCCATGGACGTTACTTACCATCCTCACCATGGGCGTTGCTTACAATCCTCACCATGGGCGTTAGTTACCATACTCACAATGGCGTGTAAAAAAAAATTATTTCAAAACTATTCATAAGCTCCTGGCTGACCCCGACACTAACAAAATACTATCATCAGCTCTTGTTATTGTCTTATCGATCGTATCTTGTTTGTATCATTCAGCTCAATATCTTGTTCAAAGGTGTACATCCAAGCACATCTGGACTCTGAACCTATATTAGATGACACTTCCCAACTACTTCATCACAGATACCTAAGATGAACTCGATCAGGGTGTATTCTTTCTCTTAAAATTAGTAACGAAAGATGTAACAATTATTTTGTTCCACAATCTGTGCGAAATTACCAGCGTATTCCCCCAACTCCAAGTGGTTATCAAATCTAAATGACCTCTTATTAAGTCATTATTTTCACTTCGGTAGTTCATTGATGGCTGATTTCTACGCCATACAAACACTTTAGATGTCTTGTGTTTAATGTGTTATAATTGTAAAAGGATGTATTTGTTCAAATATGTATTTATTTATGTGCTGAAAATGAATATGTACAATGTAATTGTAATTTTAAAAAACGTTTCCATTTATTATGATCAATAAAGAAATCTTAACTTATCTTGTCACTGTAACACAGCACAATAAAGGCAAATACAAGAGAGAAGACAAAAGTGTACGCAGCACACACAGCTCAATCACAAGCGTAAATCTATTCTCTGAACCATTTATTGAGACGAACCAAAAGGCTTTGGCGTAAGCGTAAAAGGTAATCTCTTATATATATATTTATATTTCTCTTCTGTTGTGGCTGCTTCCCTTTAACAACTGAACCTCTCCCTACTCAACATGTTTTATATTAATAGTACTGAGGGAGAACAAAACAAAAAGCTGTGAAGCTGGGAGCGTCATGCATGACGGTTGAACTCAGGTAAAAAATGTTGAATTTTTTCGGAGAGGACTATTATATTAATCAATAAAGAGTCACGGGTAAGGTGTAGGACTGTCTGTAGGACTGTCTGTAGGACTATTGTTTATGCTCAATATACCCGGACCCGGTGTAAAAAAAAAAAATTGCTGCACCTGGTTAAGCTCTTGTAAATAATCTTCTTCTTCTCGACAACGGCATACACGCCCGTTACACTGTGAATATAAATTTGGTGGAGGGGTGGTTTATAACATACTCGAAACACCATAACTGTAACAGTTCTAAATGTAGTTGAATATATAAATATGTGCGTGTTAGCGTGTTATGTATTTGGTGTGTGTGTTTATGACGTCAAGTTTTAGAACCATTGTTTTTGAAGCGCGTTTGTGTATTACCTCTTGGTGGAGTTTTGACGTACTTTTGTTGTTAACGTTTTAGAACCTTTGTTTCTGAAGCGCATTTGTGCATTACCTCTTGGTGTAGATATGACGTATTTGTGTAGATCAGGACGTACTGTCGTTTTTAAAGTTTTATGTTTTGAAGAACAGCAGCAAACGTGTAGGGAAGGCGTAAAATCTTAGGTCGATAAATGGTCGGCCCAAAAGCTGGAATTTCAGTTTGATTGAAGAACCACATGTAAAATTGGGCCCATTTCCCATTATCTGTTTCATCAAGCTATTCAAGGTCGGAAGGCGATCAGTAGCTCAAATGTAATCTTTGAATAGGGTCCTCATAAGTTACAACTTTTCAACCACTGCCCTGGATATTTAAAATTTTTCGAAATCACAAGGGTTCGATAACGCGAAAAAATAGCACACAAGCAGAAGCTGGCCAGACGCTGTTTGTATGAGATTACCTTATGACAGGTGTCTGTAAAAATATGTTTGTGTCATTTCAGTTTCTTACATCTTTTAATTTTAAAAATCAGCGATTCTCTTGTAACCGGTTCTCGTTTTGATTTGATTTTTTATTGAACCGCTCGAAATGTTTTTGTTTTTTTTCCTTAAATATTTGAATAACCGTAAGCTAAGACAATGAATTAATATTTATAATAATAAAACGAATTGTTTCTTAAATAAAATTCCTTCCCAGTGGGATAGAACAATTTTATTCTCACGGATTGTTTGATTTCAAGTCTGAACGGTTCTTAATTATATTTAAGTATATACATACCGGGCTTAATAAATGTATGAAGGTGCATTACTGGTACTAATAATTCGATCCAGCTTCTTCTGTCACTCTGGTAATGGTGGATATTAAAATGGCGTCGCCACGTTTTAATTAAATTATGTTTTCGATAGGGGGTGCTAGAAGTGTTCCTGTATATGTATATTTGTATATATAGATATAAATATATATATATATATATATATTTGATTGATTGATTGATTGGATACTTCTATAGCGCTGGTATCCATGCTACTTTAGCATGCTCACTCCGCTCTGGTGTCATCAAATCTATTAAACAAAAAAGTCTTTAAATGTTTCCTAAATGATTTTCTGTCCTTTTCAGTACTCCTCAAAGATGGAGGTAAAATATTCCATAACTTTTGCGCTACTTCTTCAAAAGAGCGCACACCGTACGATTTTTTTCTGTGTTCATCCACATTGGGAATTTTCAGTAAGGACTGAGTTGAAGACCGCAGGTTCATTAAGTTTACATGTTTATAAAGCAGTTCTTTCAGATATTCTGGTGCAGAGCCTTCTATGAAGCTATACGCCAAGGACAGAATCTTGTGGTCAATGCGCTCACTAATAGGAAGCCAATGGAGATCTCGTAGAACTGGAGTGATGTGGTCTGATCTCTTTTTCCGCGACACACTGCGTGCTGCAGAATTTTGCACCCTCTGGAGTCTCTGAATTTGATTCTGAGGCAAACCCCACAAACAACTGTTACAATAATATAATCTTGACTGGATTAGAGTTACCGCTACAGCAGTTGCTGTTCTCTTATTGAGTTGAGGACGCAGCTGTGATGGCGTAGTTAGTAATGGTGTGTTAGTAATAATGTATTTCTCTTTTTAATAAAGAGTCGTTTGCTAGACTAATCATTGGTTTGTAAAATAATTAATATAATGAATTTTAAAATGAACGTTAAAATCTCTTACAAATTTTTATTTATGATACTTCACAGGTATGTAAAAGTTTCAACATCTTCAATAGACGCTCCTCTCAGGTAAATCCTAATGACGTCATCATCCACTGCATTTATTCTTAAGGTCTTGCTTTTCCCTTTATCTATGCTGTACAACTGGCTGGGATACACAGTCAAGTCTTCTTGCTATCTCCTGCATTTGTTTATGTCTATATGATAAAAGTACAATGTCATCTGCAAAATCCACATCCTTCAACTGTCTGAAAGGTGTCCACTGGATTCCATTTTCCCGTCCCGTGTTGTTTCTCTAATGATCCGGTGAATGGATAACAGAAAGAGGAATGGTGAGAGCAGGCGTCTCTGTCGAACTCCAGATTCTCGTAATGGGTTTGTGAGTTCACCTACATGTATAGCCATGCAACTCATATCCTTGTTTGTATTCTTAATTAAGTTAGTTATTTTGGGGGGGGGGGGGAATACCATAATGTCTTAGTAGATAATGTCTCAGTCTAAGCTGTCAAATACTTTTTCGAAGTCGGCAAAATTTAAGTTACAATGATGCATTCCCCTCCAAGCACAGCTCCATGATTGGGTCAGTGATTGATATGTTTTCTCTAAAACCAGCCTGTTCATATCTTAGTTTGGAGCCTATCGCTTTTTTTATCCTCTGCAAATAATTATATTTATTATTTTTTCCTGGTACATATTGCAGCATGTTTCCTCTATCTGCTTACCTAATTGACAAAACATGCATTTTAGTAACGCGCTTTATAAGAACCCCAGTTAGGGCTAACTTCTGGGAATTTTATTTTGCGCGCCTATTGAACACAACGTTCAGCCATACAAACAAACCTAAAGAATTGTTATTTAAGTATTCACAACAAATTCCCTTTCCTTTTTTTTTTCATCATTGAAATTTCTTGTCTTAAAATTTTGATACAGTACCCAGATATTTGCCGTTTGCTATATACTTGGTATTGTTTTAAGAATTAAATTTCAAATATATTCATTAAATTCATTGAATAAAGTCTAAGCTAAAAAGGGTCTTGCTTAGCAAAATTCATCGTATTGGTGATATGACTTTCTTAAAGACATAATAACTAATAATGGCTGCAACTATTAAATAAATTCATTTTTCTAATATGTCTTTCAAATTATGTTCAAGACATCATTTAGTTTATTAAAGTGTGAAACTATAAAACTATTATTTTTATTATTCATTTTAAAAATAAAACATTTTCATTTACAGCCTATACTATCACTATCATCATGTGGGGAAGATTCCGCTCCAAAACAATGAGCTCCGTCGATTCAGCTGTTCACAGTTTTCTTTTGATTGGTAAAACTGGAAGTGGTAAAAGTTCATCTGGAAATGCTATCACAAGGAAAAAACATTTCTTCGCGCCATTTCACACAACCCAGGCCTGCACAAAATCTGTAACAAAATGCGAAACTCAAAGTTGGGGCAAAAAGATAATTATCGTAGACACACCTGGACTGGCAGACACAGAACTCGACGACATTGAGAATGCCGAGTTTGCAAGAAATAACATGACAAAATCATTTAGACTGTGCCCTGATGGTTTTAATGCATTTCTGATTGTCATGGATTATACCAATAGGTACAGTGACGAGGACAAGCAAGTGATAGAAACATTGACAGAAATATTTGGGGAAGAAATGTTCGCTTCTACCATCTTAATCTTTACACACGGGGACAACTTTGATGTGGACCAAAAAGTGTCCAAACCTGAAGACAGTCAAACAGAATTTGTTTCATGGTGTCTTAAAGTCAATGGAGATCTACAAATATTGCTGGAGAAATGTAACTATAGGGCCGTGCTCTTCCATAATAATGAAGGGTATGAGAAGCAAAGAGATCTTGAAATGGTGCAGTTGTTTGAAAAGTTGGAAAAAATAAAACGACAAAAATATTCACTTTATCAATTCAACAAAAGTCTGTCACGAAGAAAGAAACTAATTTTAAATAAATATCCTCAGCAGCTGAAAAATAAAATAGCTAAAGAACTGTGTGAACTGAAAGACGACTTAAATCTTATCACTAACCAAAAAGATACATTATATACTAGAATCAATAAAGTTTTAGAAAGATTAAAATGCGATAAAATGCCTCAGAAAATGTCAGTGGAAAATGCTACAAAAAATTTACTTGATAACTTCGAGAACACGGGAAATAATCGAGTAAAATTTGATTTCCTCTCCGAACGTCTGAAGGATATGAACGGCCCCTTTCTCCAAGAACTAGGGACTCTTATTGCTGACATCAATAAAATATTAAATCCAGAAAAGCACAAAAATGAATTGAAACAAAAAGTGTGTCTATTGTTAGAATACGTTATAGAACAAACTCATGGGACAGACCAGTTACGTCTGGAGAAACAAATGGTAAAAATGTTCCAAATAGAAATCGAAGAATTGGACACAAGAGGTGGTGACATTGTTACAGAAATGAAATGGTAGCTTAATGCATTTGTGGTATTTTGTGTTCTCGATAATATTTTATTTAAACCGAATTGTCTCCCTATGTTGCTGAGTGCTACAGTGCATCGTTTTATTGAACTGAAATCATTCCCGTCTGTTTGATCCAAAGTATATATAAAGAAAGCTTGTTCAAGTCATTGGCTGCTAATGTTAATCAATGACTCCAGTGGATGCTAATGTTAATCAATGACTTCAGATGATGCTAATGTTAATCAATGACTTCAGTGGATGCTATTGATAATTAAAGACTTCATTAAACGCTAATGTTAATCAATGACTTTATTATATGCTAATGTTAATTAATGACTTCAGTGGACGCCAATGTCATTGGATGCTAAAGTTAATTAATGACTTCAGATGATGTTAATGTTAATCAATGACTTCAGTGGATGCTAATGTTAATCAATGACTTCAGCGAATGCTAATGTTAATCCATGACTTCAGCGTATGCTAATTTTAATCAATGACTTCAGCGGATGCTAACGTTGGGAATGTTTATTAATGACTTCATTAAACGCTTATGATAATCAATGACTTCAGCGGATGCTAACGTTAACTCTTGGTCCAATCAAAACAGAGCAATTAACTTTTGGTCCAGGTCATACTTGTTTATGTTTATCTAGTAGAGTCGTACTAATGCCTGATTTAAATTGATTGGTATGGTTTATATTTTAAATTAGCCATTAATCTAACTTATTTACAAGATATAGATTTTTCATTGGAATATACTTGGTAATGAGGTCAATAAATAATCAAACGAATTGTGAAAAACAATTGGAACAACTTACCCATTACCCAGTTTCTTGTTTTTTCGAAAGATTCACCCCTCCCCCAATCTCTCCACCCGACAAGCCACTTTTTTTTAACGAACTATTTTATTTTAATTTATTATATTTCCTTTAAATCGTGGCTTTTATTTCATGTTCTGTAATTTGGATGTAAATGTTTATTTTCGTTTAGTGTTTGTATAATTGTGTTTAATATGGAATGTCTTTTGTCTGTTGCGTCGTGTGTGTTTTCTGTATTGTGAATTATTATCATGCTAGTTGTGTGTTGTTTATTGTTTGTTTTTTGTTTTGTGGGGTTTTTTTGGAACTTTGTATTGTGTTTATTGTTTTTCTTGCTCTGTCAACATCTATTGTGTCAAGTGCACCTGCTTGTATAGTTTAAGTATGGCAGTTTTCTGAAGGAATTTTATGCAAGTAAATATATTATTTCCAATAGTTTTGTATACCGTCCCCCAAGAACACTGGTTCTCAAATTTTTCTGGCCACCGCCCCCTTGGGACCCTTTCTGTCTTACCCCATAAACATTCTTAGATTAAAATTTAGCACGAACTCAGTGGCGTAGCGAGGGGGGGGCAAGGGGGGCATCATGCCCCGGGCGCTACTCACAAAGGGGCGCCAAGTGGTATATTGTGCATATAATATTGAATGGTTTTCGAATAGGAGGGGGCGCTAAAAAGGTATTGTGCCCCGGGCGCGAGTTAAGCTCGCTACGCCACTGACCCTTCCATATCCACATGAAGAAATAAAATGATTGGCTTTGCTGGGATGTCTTTAAACTTTCTCGTTTCTGCGCACGGTCGGATGGCGGGACATCAAGTAATAGCGGTGCTTAAAACAGGGGACGCCACCCGCTGTTGGGAAAAAATCACACTTACACACACACACACAAACTCTCTCTCTCTATGTCTCTCACAGGCGCACACACAAACTCTCTCTCACAGGCGCACACACAAACTCTCTCTCACAGGCGCACACACCCACACACACACTCTCTCCCTCTCTCTCTCTCTATCGATAAAATAAACTCTCACACAGAAACATACACTCACACTCTATCTCTCTCACAGGCACACACATACTCTCTCTCTCTCTCTATCATAGGGTTTCTTTTAGGCATACTTTCTGGGGTGCCCCCCTCCAAAGCAAGTCAAGTTCCCCCCCCCCCCCCCCGGGGATAAATGTGTGAATAAATTGTAATTTTTTAATGAAAATCTACCGGTGCCAAATTTAAATTGTTTTTAAAGTTGTTTATCCCCAAAACTTTTTTTTAAAAACCTAACTATTCAGTAATATAAAAAAATCTAGATTTGTATAACACACCTGGTCAAGCAGAGGCGTCGCTTGACTTTTTGTGCCCCCTCCCCCAAATGCTACTTTTCAGTTTTGTCCTACCTTACCTTGCATTAAATGCTGATAATTAAAAGTATTTACAGCCCCTAAAATATACGAGGCGACAGGCAGCTGTTAGGGGGTTGCAGAGCCCACACGATGGCTCCGGGGTCAAGTGACAACTAAAATCTTAACAAGCATATCTCTCGTTGCTCTCCAATTTAGTGTATCATGATGCAAAACTCAATGTAACTATGTACAAAAATGCATTCTTGCATTTCGAATTGATCAAATCGTTTCCGGGGACTACAAAGATTTAAGGGGCGAGACTAAGCTACGAAAGATCTATAGGAAAAAAACCCACACCTTTAAGGGCCCCAAACTTGTTTGACATTAGTTAATGTTGGGCTGGTGGAAGAGTTAGCGATGTCCCTGCTATTATGGCTACTTTTAGCACTCCCACTCAAAAGTCTAAAATGTCTTCATCAGTGGCACTACACAGTGGCGTAGCGAGGGGAGGGGAAACGGGGGCATCATGCCCCGGGCGCTACTCACAAAGGGGCGCCAAATGGTATATTTTACACATAATATTATATGGTTTTTGAATAGGGGGGCGCTAAAAAGGTATTGTGCCCCGGGCGCGAGTTAAGCTCGCTACGCCACTAAACGAACTCTCACTTATATGCTAGATTACTAGCTGTTCGTATATTATTATATGCTTAATTACTTAAATTCACGAACCTAATTGGGATCTGGGGTATAATTTTGAAAATCAGGCAAAACCTTGGGAAATATTAACAGGGAAAGGGGCGGGGGATTTTTTTTACGTATTTCAAAAAACGCAAACAACGTGTGATACAAAAATTAAAGTGAAAAACAAAGCAAAATAATTTTTAAAGTAACAAGGAAAAAATAATTGTTTTAATTCTTTTCTGCTTTAAATTTTTAACCCCACTCATAAATAAATAAGGAATCTTCTGAAATTAAAGTTAATATTGTGAAGTATTAAAAAGTTAATTTAAGTTTAAGAAATTAAAAAATGTTCTCTTTTTTTTACGTTGAAGATTTAAAAATTACATCCAGGTGTTGAATGTTTATCAAATTGACCTTGCTCACCAAATGCATAGAAAAGTCTCAGCAATAAATAAACTGATTATAAATCTTGAAATCTCAAAGGAAATCAATATAGACTATTAATATTATAGAATTTGTGGGTGGGGGGCGGTAGGCTTGGAAACTTTGTAATCATTTAGTTTTAGGCTATTAGACATTAGGGCTAATTCCCAATTGTTTATCCATGACGTCATTTGCGTGGATTCACTCCCCTTAATAGAGTTACATTTTCATTAATATGACGGTGGCAAATTTTTATTGATTTTTATTGGTTGATTAATTATAATTTTTAAATTTTCATTGGTTGGCCTAGAGGTTGACCACGCTGTGTTTCATTAATTTTTGGATATTCTTTTCGTTGGAACCTCAAATAAAGTGTGTAAAAGTGTATTCCATGAAAATGTAAGTTGGGTTTTCATTACTTCTTTATTTTATAATTAATTTTGGCCATTTTTTTTTTGTTTTTTTTAAATTTTCCTACTTTTTAGGGTCAAAACCCAGCGCCACGTTAGGCTAAGGAGAGTGTCAAAACGCTGGTTCCGATAGGGTCAAAACCCTGTTAGGGAGAGGGTCAAAACCCTGTTAGGGAGAGGGTCAAAACCCTTTTAGGGAGAGGGTCAAAACCCTGTTAGGGACAGGGTCAAAACCCTGTTAGGGAGAGGGTCAAAACCCTGTTAGGGAGAGGGTCAAAACCCTGTTAGGGAGAGGGTCAAAACCCTGTTAGGGAGGAATTTAGGGTTCAGGTTAGGGTGAGGGATAGATTTAGATAATTTTCTTCATTTTTAAAAACTTTTTATTCGTAGTTTTAGCAAAAATATGAGTTATTTTATTTTTCCATGGCCGCCATCTTGGTTGTCCCGACCCGTGAACACGTAAAAGTTCGCGGGTCGGGGCAACCAAGATGGCGGCCATGGTAAAAGACGCGGATAGATCTCTAAGAATTTACCGACATTAGCAACCATCCATACGAAAAACAGTACAAGCGGAGTAAAATTTGATGAATTTCAATTTAATTACGTCTACTGTGTGTTTAATCTATGATGCGATGCATCTGTAAAATATCCAGCCTACTTTTCATCAATTGGAAAAATATTTGTGGATTGACACATAGGTAAGATTAAGATATTGAAATTATGCATTGTAGGATTATAAATGAAAAGTTCATTACAACAGTATTTTGTTTTCATAATAATTTCAATCCATGTAACTACAATTATTATTATTAAATTCCGCTTAATTGCTTTGCAAACCCCATTACTAATCAACATACTTATAATAAGAAAAAAACATTTTTGGATGAAGCACCTGTTGTATAAGGAATTCTGTGTTGATTAGCCTTTTGAGCTTTGTATCCAGTTGACTTCTACTTACACATGTATTGCAGATAATATTTTTACCAGAGAATTTAGAATTAATATTTAGTAGCCAAACTCCAGTGGGTATTGACATTTTGGATTATAAATTAAAACAAATTATTATTTTTTTCACAAAAAGATTGGTTACCGGTATTTATTTTATGTGATAAACTTTTTTTAAAATGTCTTTAAATAAATTTTAGTCAATTACTGTACCATGTGTTTCAGGGGAATTAATTCAAGCTATTCTTGCATTAATTACATAGGAAAAAAAAACTTTTTTTTTTTAAACTCATTAATATTTTATGATCTTGGGAAATCTTGGGAAGTTGGTTTTCTTTTTATCAAATCTTGGGAAATTTTTAAAAAGTGAGTGGCAGACCTGGTGGTGGCCCTACGACTACGAGGACATAAATAAAGTGGAAATCCGACCAAAAATCAGTTGGAAAGTTGGTTAGGTAAATAAGTGCAATGTGATTTTTTAAAATCGTGTTTGTACTCGGAAATTGCATGTTTGCATAGTTTATTTATGGGACCAGTTTATGTATTGCAAAGAGAACTGATCAAAAAAACTTAATGATAGACTGAGTAATCTGACAAATAATTTAAAGGAATCGAAGTCGTTGCCTGTTTTTTTTCCAATGGATCTACCGGAAGTGTATCTCTAATGTAAACAATGGTTATTATTTAAAACCATTTTCAAACAACCAAATAAATATTTCCTGTATTATAACTTAGTTATAATGTAAATATACACTTTTAATCAATTATTTTAAATTATATTTTGAGATTAGTGTCATTTGGCCTAATATAGTTCATATATAAGAACAGGCTTTGGAATACCAGTACACATGACTTAAATACTTAAGACTTAAACTTAAGTAAGATAAATTATTATAAATAAATAAATGAAAATAATAGGGTAACCAGACAAAACGACAAGGTGACAAAACGACAAGTCGCCAACGCATCCGCCACATTTAATGCCTTACACTTACATACATTACAATAAAGTAAGGTCAACTTTTACAGATATTTTACATGCCTATAGTTGGAGAAACACAGTATTCGGTTATCAGACTTGCGCATAATTACATTAAAATGTAATTAATTACCATTAGAATTACATGACCTATTTTTGTAATTATCTACAATTTCCATTACTATTACTTCATTCAAAAGTGTAATTAATTACCATTACAAATTACTCCACTACTGACCTGTAATTACAATTACCTTTTTTACTTACAATGTTTTTATATTGGGAATTTTTGTTTATTTGTTTCAATAACTTAAAACATCAACATTCTTTTACTAAGACATTTTTCCTTTTACAGTGCAGTACATGCACATTATTTGAAAACCAGCTTTTGGATTTTATTGTTATACAAGCAAGTCAGAGGAGTTCATTAAATGATTTTACTGTATAACTGAATACACAATCATATTTTGTAGCAGACTCTTAAAAATTTCAGCGAGTGTCTGTGTGTATGAGCAAGCATGACATAATGTACATTATAATTTTCAGCTTGCTCATTACTTGGAGACAAAATGTATGTCATAGTCATATTGGGTCAAAGTACTATATGAGTATGTTGTATGCCATGACACTATATCCTTAAAGATGTGATCTGCTATTCAGTATTTTCACTTTTACTCTGAAAATAAACCTTTACTGAGCAATTAAAAAAGGACAATTACATTGAGAGTAATTAATTACAATTACTAATTACAGTAATTATAAATAAAATGTGTAATTAATTAAAGTGTTTATTAATTATCTCACTGTATGTCTGTTATTATGCATAAGATTGTGATCTCAAAAGGTGTAATAATATCTAATTATACTGTACAGGAAACTGCACTAACACAGCAGTACACTGTTGAACACCAACCCCAGCTTCTAGAGCAGCGATTCTCAACCTGTGGGTCGCGACCCCTTTAGGGGTTGAATGACCCTTTCCCAGGAGTTGCCTAAAACCATGGGAAAACACATATACTCTACAGCTATGAAGAAGAAATGAAAATAATTTTGTGTTTGGGGGTCGCCACAACAAGAGAAACTGTATTAAGGGGTCGCGGTATTAGGAACGTTGAGAACCACTGTTCTAGAGCATATGTGTCAAACTCAATGTATTTTTCCTCACGACTAACATAGAATTAGGCCGAAGACTCCACTAAGAAAGTAACAAAATTTCCGCCATCGCTGCAAACATCAAAGCTCTTTGATGTGACCCGCGCTCAAGTTATCATGTTTTCAACAGTAACCAGACAAAAGACAAAACGACAAGTGACAAAACGACAAGGTTTGGGGTTAGGGTTAGTCTGATAACCGAATACAGTGTTTCACCAACTATAAGGCATGTTAAATATCTAAAAAAAGTTTACCATACTTTATTTTATGCAAAGCAGTGTTTCCCAACCTTTTTGTGCCATGCCCCACCTAAGCCTTTCTAAAATTCTTATGCCCCCTATGTAACATAATATATACACAATTTTTAATATTCAAAAATACGGTTGTTCACTGAAGAAGCTTTAATGACAGTTTTTAGGAAGAAATCATTAGGAAATTGGTGAGGAAACATAGTAAGTAAATTTTCAAAACATATATGGAGATCTGAGATTCAAGTATGAAATAATTTTAATGAAAGATTTTCTTTATTATTTAAATTATTAGTATTAATTTATTGTTTAATGTTAGTGAGATGTTTGTGTTTTCAAGTTCTAGATAGCTCATTTTCTAATTGCCCCACGTTGGGAAACACCGATGTAAGGCATTAAAGAAGGTAGAGGCGTTGGCATTGAAGACTTGTCGTTTTGTCACCTTGTCGTTTTGTCACTTGTCGTTTTGTCACTTGTCATTTTGTCACTTGTTGTTTTGTCATGGAACCAAAAATAAGTGCGGGGACATGCGAAAAGAAATTAATTAAGTTACCGGTATTAACAAATATAAACATTGTATGGCCTATTAAAAAAAAATATTGAATCAATCAGTATTTATATTATATTTATATGTATTATTAAAAATTAGTAGTCAATACAGTAGTCCTAATATTTTATTCACTTTTATATTTCAGAGTTGTCATCTTTCCCTGTGATTGTGTTTTCTTTAAGTTTGTGTTTTTATTTTACCTCTGCACTTATAGTTATAGTCTTATTAAATGGCTATGGCTGATGTAAAAAAGACAATTAAAGATTTTGACATTTTTGTGGCAAGTTTTGCTCAGGATGCTGTCACAAAGCGTTACAGGAATGGTTTTGCTCTACACCTGTATTACACCAATGGAAAGCATAGGTCAAATACTGCAAGAATTCTTGATGAATGTCTCCAGCAATCAGACAGTAACTATGTGCCAAATATAGGTGTTGTCTCATCAAACCTATACAGGCTTGTGGAGAGGGTTTTCGTTTTAAAGAAAAGTATGGACAAATCCTGGAATGCAATAGAAGATCTGCTGCTGAAACCTTTGCATGTGCCAGTATCAAGTCCAAAAAAGAGGCGGAAGGTGTCTGAGGCTACTGCAGTTGTTCATAATGTTGATAAGAATTTACTGTATTCACCTCCTCTAAATATAGTATCTTCCAACACTGTTGAGCTTTCAACTGTGGGGGCACAAGACAATTCTTTGCTTCCTTGCATAGATCAGCAGCAGCAAGGATCCCCACAACCAGCATTGGAAAAAAAGCTAAAAACAGACTGTGAGAAGTGCTCCAAAATAAGAAAATCTAGCATGATGGCCATATCAGAATTGAAGTTTAAACTCAGATCATCTCGAAAAAGTTTAAAAGAAATGTCTAAACTCTATAATATCAGATGTGTGAATCAAAATATGAAAAGGAAGGATGCAGCCAGAGCCAAGCTAAGAATAGAAAGAAAAGCTTTGAAGAAAGAAAATTTTAAATTAAAAAATGAAGTTAAATTGTTGAAAACCATCATTGGAAAAGAAAATTTTCCAAGAAATTATAAAACTAATAAAAGTGTGAAAAATAAAACAGGATGTAATGATTTATCTCAAACAAATATGGAGATGAAAACTTTGACAAATAAAGCTCAAACCAAAGAAGAAAGAATCCAAGAACTAGAATTAGAAATAAACAAGTTAATGTGTGAACTAAAATTGTTGCAGGAAGAACAATATTCTTTTACAAAAATAGTAACAACGCTTGTAGATTCAGAAATGGAATCCGAACCTGAAAGGTAAGATAATATGGTTTGAAAACTTGAAATCAAGTTAATAATATTATTAATCTACATTGGGTAGAGAAATGAAAATAAGACTTCCTTTCATTATTTCAAGATTTCTATTATTATTTTTTGAAGCTCTAAAATACAGAAAAGTAAAAAGAATGACAGCAGATCTGATGATATAAGTTTCTATTCTCAGGAAATGGGTGACACCTCCATGGCCATGGGTAAACACTTTTAATAAAATATTATATATTATTTGTTACTAAATGTCTACATTATAAAGACCTTCATAATTAGATTTGAAAGGGCTTTTTAAATATATAAAATCATGTTAAAGAAACAATAGTTTGTAAAAATATGCTTACTTTAAAATGTACCGATTTACTGTAATTGTTTTTTTTTACGTTCAATTTTCTGTGTTACTTACTGTTACAGGAGGATGGTGGGAGGTAGAGAATTTCACAGACATTCCAGCCAATGTTGCCATTGAAATTGAACAGCAGACTTACATCACCGTTCTAGACAATGGAACCTTAGAACCATTTAATCACAAAGACTCTGGTGAGCATCAACTTAAAAAAAAATCCAACTTTAAAATGCTTGTTTATTATTGCTTGATATCGTAATGGTTATTTTTTTCCTTTTTTTTAGCCATAAGTTTATTTATGAACTAAAAATAAATCATATGTTAGTAGCATTTTTCTTACATTTCAATTCCTTTTTTAATACAGGCAAAGGTCCCACCAACCCTGCTGATATTTTCACAACCGTGAAGACAGATAACTCAAAAGTTGCCTTCAAGTCTGTGAATGGCAAATATTGGAGTTTACAAACTGATGGTAGAGTTGCTAGTACAGCTGAGACTGTAGGGACCAGGGAACAGTTTGAAGCTGTATTTCAGGATGTAAGTCTGTATCTGTAATACTATCTCTTGTTATTTTAGCAGGATTTACGTTAACATATCTTTACTGTTTTTACTTTTTGCAATTCTGATAGTTGATTAACTATAAAGTATGCACAAAAGGCTTATTTTGCTGATTTTTTAAAACCTCTGATAGATGAGTGTATAGCAAAAATATTAGTATTATTAGCTTTCAAATTAAGACAGTTTCAAAATTCATAATTTTTCATCATTAATAGTTTAAATAATTGTTATAATTCCACTGTGTGAGTCTGTATTAAAACTTGATGGTAATTTATTACACTATAAATACACATTTTTTAAAATGTGGACTGCCGATACAAAACTTATAAATCTGCTACGGATCACCTGATACAAAGTCCTTAATATTCTTTTAATAATTTTTATATTATAGTAAATATCATAAAACTGTGTTTTTTAAATTGCACTATATTCTTTTTTTGTAAATTACTACTAATATATATATTTTTTTTACATCTGTTTAATTTACCAGCATTAGTATGTCAAGTCTGAGTATGAAGGGTATTATAACATACCCACAAATAATATTATTTACATGATTTATATTTGTATTACAGGGCAAGGTGGCATTGATTGGTTGCAACAAATGTTTCCTGTCTTGTAATGAAGCTAGTGACATTGTTTGTGAGAGTTGTACAGCTGACCCAAAAAATTGGTTCAAGCTAAGGTCAATTGCAGCCAGAATGAAAGATCCAGTAGAGGAAGGTGTGTTAAATGAAGGCTAACATTGAATCCAATGGCTAGAATTTAATTTATTTGTGAGTTTCCCTGGTTTTTAGATACTTTATTTCTTTCCTATGAAATATTTAACCCTTTTTTTTTTTATACATTACAGCAGAGGTTTGCAAAAAATTAAAAATCACAGAAGATTCAGAGAGCGTCACTATTACGTCTTCCTAACTAACTTTTACTTTAGGGCCTACCAGAAACATTGGGTCTAAAGTATTATTTTGGTAAAAGAAAATATTTGTTGTACCGGTACACTTATAATGCGATGAGGAGATACCAGTACAACATGCAGTGAGTGCTGGTACAAACTGGTTCTACATTTTAGTTAATTTTTTATGGTGTCCCATTCACAATTTCTTCAATATTTCCTTTGATTGGTATTCCTCATTTAAATGAGCAACAGAGCCAGTCTGGCGACACATAAATTATCTTCCAGTTGCATTGAAAACGCTTAATAATATTTCAGTCATGGATAGGGTGAGATTTAATGGAAATGGCCAAATAGTGTGTTTACAACAGTGGACTACTGAAACTTTTATAGCCCCCTAGTCTCCAAGCATTGAGATGACTGGTTCTATCCTGCTTTTTTTTAATGACATCCCCTGATTTAGTATATGATTTTCCCCTCATTGGCCAGTCTGTAATCAATAAAGCTTCAGTTTCATTGACACACGATGTTTATTTCAGTTAGCAAGCCGCCTTGGCAGCATATTGAACTTCCTTGTGGTTTTCGGGAGAAAAAAATAACATTCTTTCCCTAAAAGGTGCTTTTTATCAGGTGTTATTTCAGCAAGGAGTATTGATCTATCATGTTTTAGCTTTTAATTGGGGCATTGTATTTTTTTATCATAATACCATATGGTTTCTTTCCAAGTATTGGTGGGTTTGTCATTGGGATTTACCTCAAATTATCTATGTTCAAATTTATAGCAATCTATGTGCATGGTTATGGGATTCTATGTGTATGGTTATGGCAATCTATGTTCAAATTTATGGCAATCTATGTGCATGGTTATGATTTCAGGAAGTTGGGAAGTTAGTGATAAAGCAGACACCCAATAAAGAATTTTACATGAGAGGGAGATCATGAGATGAAACAAGTCTGAATCAAAATAAAAGCAGGATCTGTAGGATCACATAGTCTTAATGGAATTTGCAAGTCCATTCACAGAAATCAAAGAGGAAGCTATCTGTGAAATTCTAGTTACATTTTTAAAGTTTATTATATGACTACCGGTATTATCCAACTGATGATCAAAAAATGTGCCAAACACATATTTTTTAATTACCGTTATATTAAAATTTTGAATAAAAGTTCATTGTTCAGCAATTTTATATCTTTTCCCAAGAAGGTCTTTTTATTTTATTGTGTACCAGAGAAACGACCTGTTTCATTGTCATTTTTGTATTTCTTTGTTTGTTGAAATGAGCTCAAACCAGATGTTGTAGCAGGATCGGTGAAGCACTCTGATGGTTTTAATTTTAAAACTGTTCAAAGAGTGCTTCATCAATTCTGCTTCAGCATCTTGTTGAAACATGAAACACTGAGATTTTTGGCAACCACATTGTGTTGGTGGTAAGTTGGTAAGCTATGATCAAAACTCATACTAACCCGCCACCCTCACAATGTGATTGCCAAAAAGTATTCATTAAGAATCGACATGCATTTCATGGTGCCCCCAACACCAACAGGGTGTTCTCATCCCCTGCGCTTATTGTCTTGAGATGGGATAAAAATCAAGGTGACCCTCTGGTTCACAGTCGCCTTCGAGCTGACCCGTCTTACGTCTGGACTAAATCATGCTCAACAAAGCCGTTGTAGGACTTTTCGCTATACACTTGAAATCAAAATCATTAGCCTTCCTAAGGGTATTTTTACCATCAAAGAGCTTCACGTGTGTTAGGCAAAATGGGATCTATAGTCTAAATGGGATATATAGTCAAAATGGGATCTGTAGTCAAAGTGTGATATGCAACTGTGTGCAGTAGATGCTGCTCCTGTTATATAGGCAAAACTGGTAGAAGATTATCATATAGATTCACTGAACATCTTCGTGATATCGAGCAGGGCAAACTTTCCCCGGTCTCATCCCATTTCAGCGGAGATAAACACAAAGGGACATCAGATGTTTCCACCATGGCGCTGATTTCCTGCACTAACACATCAGCGAGAGCTAGAAAGGAAAACAAATTACTTCAGACTTTTTGGCACAATATCACCATTTGGACTCAATCAAATACTCTCCTACTAGTTAATACTAGTGATCCTCAATTTCCCTGTATGTCTTTCCATATTTTGGTCAAGTACAGTAAAGACCCGTCGTAAAGATTGCACTTCCCCTGCATCAATGATTGTTGCAGGTAAGTTGTGGACCATATGAAAACGAATTTCCGACTCCTCTAAGGCTCTAGCTTTCATTCATGACCGTCACCCTTGTGTGTTTGGGCTGAGGTTACTTAAGTTTTTTTTTTATATAAGAGTGTTGGACTGCGATAAATCTTTAAAGTAGATTGATTAGACACAAACAATTTGTGTAAATAAAACAGTATATGTTCATCTTTCATGTTTATTTTACAAAATACTAATCTAAACGTTTCGACAAATGCCTTCACAAGTACCGGTACAAATATTTTTTTTTTTTTAAATAAGTAAAAATATAAAAAGAGTAAGAGAGAGCGAAAACTCAGACAAAAACAAAGTTAAGATGATCCGGAAGGAAGTGATTGTTTATACACATAGACTCGTTGCCAATGACAACACATTTTATTAAATTTTCAGCCCCCACTCCAACCCCCCAAAAGGTATCCCCCTTAAAAAAAGGTAATATGATTACGCTGATTTAATGAAATAAATTTCCCGATAACTGTGCTAAATGAGATTCAGCAAGTGCGTTTGATGCGTAATATTTTCTTTGTCTGAAATAAATCTGCTGTGTAAAAGTTGGTGGGTCATTAGACTAATTGGGACACTTATAGAGTGCTTACTTGTATGCATGTTTTATCAAATTCTCAGCCCCCACCCCCACATTGCTACTTATAAATGATTTTTACTAAAAACTAGTTGGGGGGGGGGGGTCTGTTTAATTAAAATCTATATTAAATGGTTGCCACAACAGGGTCATAACCTCAAGAAATTGTATTTCTCTCTCTTTTTTTTAATCTTAATACATTTTAACTGATTTTTATTTATTTATTCTTTTTTGCGCTTATGAGCGCTAAATTATACTTTTTTGTTGCGTTTGTCAAAAAAAAAAAAATCAGAATATGCGAACAAGGAGGAAGCTTCGGTTTAAATGAGGAACGGTCAAATTTCAAAATAATACGATACTTTAAATCGGACACTGTGCGCCGGTAACGAGATTTCCCTTAAAATTAAATATACGGACCAAAAACATATCGAGCTTAGTGATATTGCACTGGTCCACTAATAAACATTGTAATCGGTGAAAAGAACAATTCGTCTTAGTGATATTGCACTGGTCCACTAATAAACATTGTAATCACTGAAAAGAACAATTCGTCTTAGTGATATTGCATTGGTCCACTAATAAACATTGTAATCAGTGAAAAGAACAGTTTGCTAATCTTTTTAAAATGTTATTAAAATGACAATTTAGTGTGATTTAAAATAAAATATGTTTTTTGTTTGTACACATTTTTTTCGGGGGGAAAAAAAGGGGGGGGGATTAACGTCCTCCAAGGGCCTGCCCCCACCCAGGAGAGATGCCGGAAAGATTGGGACCGCCCCTCTAACCCACCTCCGATCGCCCCTCCGTACGCTACTACTAGTTGTAAATTCAGCCATAAGGACTTATCATTTGAAAAAAACAATTTGAGAAAATCTAATTGCACTAGAAGTTGTGTTACAATCAAACCAGCTCAGCATTGCTGCCTGAAGTAAAGATTATTATCTCATCGAATATACTATACGAATCAAAGAAATCATACTTTTTTTTACCAACAGGTCACACAATGCAACATGTTATTAAGGCGCCGGGGTCGGGAACCTTCGGCTCATAAGATGCATGCATGTCTTTGACTTTAAGCTTTCTCATCTGGCTCTCGGCCTTGGATTTTTGGAATGTTTTTATTTTTTTTTTAATGTAAATTAAATTTAAGATTTTTATGGCTGCTTCTGTTGTATTACGGTTGATAGATTCGGCTTCTATTCAAATTAATATAAATGCGAATCAGAAATGTTACTTCTCTAACTCTAATGGGCATAACTAACAAATTAGTTGTTTTTTCTTTTTATGTGGCTCTTCAATTTTTTTAATGTTTTGCTCTTTGAGCAAAGGTTACCAGCCCCTCGCTTCTTAAAAAAAAAAGGGGGGGGGGGCGATACTCGGTTGAAATGTATAGATGAAACTTAGCTGGGGGCCGAAAGCGTATACCCTGGGGAGCTACAACTGGAATAAATTTAGTTTGTTTTGGGCAAGGGTGGTGTGGAGTTAAATCTGTCCTTTGTCACCATTATCATAATGCCTAATTTTGGCTCTGATAGATTTACTGCCTAATGGCGTAGCAGTTAGGGCTAGGGCCGCCCTGGGTGGGCCAAGGTTTTGCATCCTCCTTTCCACGCCACGATAAAAACTCTTCAAGGGCCGTCCAATAAGTCGGACGTCACGGTGAGTGTGGAGAGTTTGAAAAATGTGTCAGAGGGGAGGGAATGAGTAGATATTTATTTTGTTCAAAAATAACGTGACATCCTTTATGGACGGCCCCTAAGCTGGCTGAGAATGGCATCTCTTCACAAAAAAAGAAAAGATTGCCATCCGACCCTCCTACTCCTATGCTACTGGCGCAGTCCAACCGAACATCTGAAATGCCCCACGCCGAGCGCTATGGTTAATATTTGGTTTTATTATTGTTGTTCGTCTTCCACGTGCGAGGATGACTTGCGCTGTCTTCTGTATTTAAAAAAAAAAAGTGAGGCAGAGTTGTGCAATGCGTCAGCCTCACTCTCTCGTCCTTTCCTTCTTTGATACAATGGTCAAGTCGACTGGGAGATGTCAAGTTGACTGGGAGATGTCAAGTTGACTGGGAGATGTCAGTCGACTCGGAGATGTCAAGTCGACTGGGAGATGTCAAGTCGACTGGGGGATGTCAAGTCGACTGGGGGATGTCAAGTCGACTGGGAGATGACAAGTCGACTGGGGGATGTCAAGTTGACTGGGAGATCATCTAGGATGCAGTAGATGACCAGCAGTGTTTCTTGCCTCTCGTTGTACTTTTGTGCGTTCCATGTCACATGAGTTGCTGGAATTTTCATTGCATCAATGTCATACCACCCACGGGAGTCCTTCTCCGGGTTTTGCTTCTCTCGTGGGTTGCCATCCAACGTTAACTTGTTCCACCCGTCTGTGTCATTGGGATGCTGGTGGTTTTTTGTTTTCTTTCTTTTTAAAAGTTTTTCTAGGTTTTTCCTGGGGATTGAACTCCAATCCATATATTTGGACTTGACACATTTTGACCACACAGCAGTATTAATAACAACAAAAAAAAACATAATTAATACGACCTACATTAAAGCAGTGTTTCTCAACTTGGGCCACATCGCCCCCCCCCCCAGGGTGCAACAATATACTTCTTGAGGGGCCACAAAACCTCTCATAACGAACACCTCTCACAACGAGCACCTCTCACAACGAGCACCTCTCATAACGAGCACCTCTCATAACGAGCACCTCTCATAACGAGTACCTCTCATAACGAGTACCTCTCATAACGAGCACCTCTCATAACGAGCACCTCTCATACGAGCACCTCTCATAACGAGCACCTCTCATAACGATTAATTCGCATAACGAGCAAAAAAATGTAAAGAAGTTGCTCCCTTGACGAGCAACATTTCGCATAACGAGTGACGCAGACAGGGGAAGTCCCTTTTTCTACGAAACGGTTACGTATTCTTGATGATGTTGAGAGGGCCAACAGGCTATTTCTAACTTTAAAAAACTCTACACTAAAACACACTTCAAGCGTTGTTTTGAAGTTACAGAAAAGACAAATCTCTCTGTTAGAGAGTTTTGGAAAGATCATTTTCACATCATTGCTTGCCTCAAGATGATTGACAAGGCTTGGGAAGGAGGTACCAAGAGGACCCTCACTTCTGCTTGGAAAAAACTTTGGCCAGAGAGTGTTGTTGAATGTGATTTTGAAACAGTACCTGTGGAGTCTACAGTTAACGAGATTGTGTCATTGGCCAAAATCATGGGACTCGAGGTGGACAACAACGATATTGAAGAGCCCGCGAAAGAGCACAGTCAAGAGTTGACCACCGAAGAGCTTATGGAGTTGCATTGTGTTTCACAGCATAAAATTATGGAGGAGAGCTCATTAATGAAGGAGGAAGTAGCAGAGCAACAATCTTCTAGCGCAATAAGAGAAATGCTGAAAGCATGTGAAACTGTGCATCGTACATTGAGAAGCATCACCCCAATAAGGAGGTGGCTATGCGTGCTACGTACACTGAGAAGCATCACCCTAATAAGGAGGTGGCTATTCACCCTAATAAGGAGGTGGCTATTCACCCCAATAAGGAGGTGGCTATTCACCCTAATAAGGAGGTGGCTATTCACCCCAATAAGGAGGTGGCTATTCACCCCAATAAGGAGGTGGCTATTCACCCTAATAAGGAGGTGGCTATTCACCCCAATAAGGAGGTGGCTATTCACCCTAATAAGGAGGTGGCTATTCACCCCAATAAGGAGGTGGCTATTCACCCTAATAAGGAGGTGGCTATTCACCCCAATAAGGAGGTGGCTATTCACCCTAATAAGGAGGTGGCTATTCACCCCAATAAGGAGGTGGCTATTCACCCTAATAAGGAGGTGGCTATTCACCCCAATAAGGAGGTGGCTATTCACCCCAATAAGGAGGTGGCTATTCACCCTAATAAGGAGGTGGCTATTTACCCCAATAAGGAGGTGGCTATTCACCCTAATAAGGAGGTGGCTATTCACCCCAATAAGGAGGTGGCTATTCACCCTAATAAGGAGGTGGCTATTCACCCCCAATAAGGAGGTGGCTATTCACCCTAATAAGGAGGTGGCTATTCACCCCAATAAGGAGGTGGCTATTCACCCTAATAAGGAGGTGGCTATTCACCCTAATAAGGAGGTGGCTATTCACCCTAATAAGGAGGTGGCTATTCACCCTAATAAGGAGGTGGCTATGCGTGCTACAAATTTATTCATCAATGATAATGCTGTGACACATTTTCCTCACATTTTGAAGCGTCGGCAAAAACAAATGTCTTTAGACAGCTTTCTAGTTGACAAGGATTAATTATTGGTCATAAATTCATATTTTTATTTACGTTTTTTGTTTCAAATCTAAATTGTATTCCATGTTGTTACACTCTTGACAATTCATAAGTAATTTTATTTGAATAAATGTTAATTTATTTTATTTTTTGAAAAATTAGTATTTTTTCAGCATGGAACGCATTATCGTATTTTACATTGATTTGTATGGGAAAATTTGTTTCGTTTAACGAGTGTTTCGCTTAACGAGTAAGATTCTGGAACGAATTATGCTCGTTATGAGAGGTTCCACTGTACTAAGTAATAATACTAATTAACGAGAAAGTGGGCCGATGAGCTAAATAAAATGTTAAATTGGGTCTCAAGCAAAAGAAAAAGGTATGCATTACTTTTTAAAGAATAATTTTAATCAGTTTAAAAGGAGGCGTCTATTAATTACCGGTTTGTCAATAAAATGGGGGGGGGGTGGAAATGTTGACAAGGGGTGGGGGGTATTTAAATTAGTTGACGTCAACAATCATGTTTCCTCTATTAAAATTTTAATTTTTAAAAATTGACTGGTTATTACATTATTTTGAAACATTTCATGAGTGTAAATAGTCATATAATTTTTAGGGTTTTAACAATATAAGTAGATTTATTTATTCACAGTCTCAGTAGTAAGATAAGATCAAATGGAGATGTTTTTTTATTGCATTGTACTGTACATATTCATTTTCAACACATACATAAATTATATATGGAAATTTTAATAAAGTCCACATTTTTCAACTAAAACAAATTGAACACAAGACATCTTACATTAAATTATTTCACTAGTGAAGAATTAAAAAACAACCATTCAGTGAACTCCTTTGTTAGTCATAATAGTATTAAAATAAGGACTTATTAGTTCTCATTTAGATGGGTGACTTCTGTGGGAGCATGCTGGTAAATTCCTACATGGTGCTAACTGAACGGGATTCCACCAGACACCAGACCATGGTGCCTGCAGATCAGGGTGCTGCAAGAGCATGGTGCCTCCAGATCAGGGTGCCACAAGAGCATGATACCACCAGATCAGGGTGCCACAAGAGCATGGTGCCACCAGATCAGGGTGCCACAAGAGCATGGTGCCACCAGATCAGGGTGCCACAAGAGCATGGTGCCACCAGATCAGGGTGCCACAAGAGCAGGCAGACTTGGGATAGGTTCATGGGGGAAGTCGGGTGAAGAAAATATCAGGACTCATTTTCTTAGGAGAAAAAAAGAGGTCGATGCTTGAGCGTATTCGATTGTTTTCATTCTCAACTCCAGAAGTTTGGGGGGGTATTCATGTGTTGACCCCACTGGTTGACACAACCTAAGTGAAGTTTCACGTGGAGGCTCTTACTCTTAAGTACCGGTATATAAAACTTTGTGATTTACTTTTGATTTTTAAACATTCGATATACATTTTTAGAAAAATATGGATCTAAATAAGTTTAATAAGAATCCATCTTTATTTTTAATTTATTGATACCCGGTACCGGTGTTAATAATCATTAGGCCAAATGTTATTTTTTAATCTAAAATGACCCTTAGTAAATTTGAGACTACAAAACCGGTACTGTGAATATGAAGTATGAGCAGATTAGCCTGGCGGACAACTTCCACAGTTGTATTTAGTAATACTATGTCTAACACAAGGCAAACTGACTGACACCTCTATTCAGTTTGATGTCTTCATCTTTAATGACTAGCTCCAGGTAAAACAACATGGCCTCTCACATCTCAACTCAAGTTAATGACTAGCTCCATTTAAAATAACATGGCCTCTCACATCTCAACTCAAGTTATGACTAGCTCCAGGTAAAACAACATGGCCTCTCACATCTCAACTCAAGTTATGACTAGCTCCAGGTAAAACAACATGGCCTCTCACATCTCAACTCAAGTTAATGACTAGCTCCAGATAAAACAACATGGCCTCTCACATCTCAACTCAAGTTATGACTAGCTCCAGGTAAAACAACATGGCCTCTCACATCTCAACTCAAATTAATGACTAGACTAGCTCCAGGTAAAACAACATTAAAGGATCCCTCCATACCTGATACTTCACCATGGTTAACAATTGTCACACATTTAAGGATCCCTCCATACCTGATACTTCACTATGGTTAACAATTGTCAGACATTAAAGGATCCCTCCATACCTGATACTTCACCATGGTTAACAATTGTCACACATTTAAGGATCCCTCCATACCTGATACTTCACTATGGTTAGCAATTGTCACACATTAAAGGATCCCTCCATACCAGTACTTGATACTTCACCATGGTTAACAATTTTCAGACATTAAAGGATCCCTCCATACCTGATACTTCACTATGGTTAACAATTGTCAGACATTAAAGGATCTCTCCATACTTGATACGTCACCATGGTTAACAATTGTCAGACATTAAAGGATCCCTCCATTCCTGATACTTAACTCTTGTTAACAACTGTCAGACCCGTCCCTGTAAAAATAAAAAACCATCCCTCACAAGTAAACAAACAAAACATCCAAATGTGTATACATATTAAATACACATACAACCTGTATTATACTATCATACATATACATACATGTATTTATGCATATACGGGTACATATAACACATGTACCGGGAATTTGAATGGAAATTAACACATTTTATTACATTTTTTTAAACTTGTTGAAAAAAATTTTATGTGAACACAAAAAAATCTAAGAATATTTGATTTGACCAAATTGTATGATGCAGATTTAATTAAAGAATAGATAATGACATTTATTGTTGGTGCATATTTTATAATTGATTACCTTTTTTCTAGCAGCTCTCAGTCTTCCAAAGGATAAGCTAAATCTGTCTCAAGTGTAATAAAGGACAGTAGCTGATTTATCATTATCTTCCCAAGGATAAGCCAAATCTTTCTCGAGTGTAGTAAAGGACATTAAAGTAATAGAAGCTGATTTATCATTATCTTCCCAAGGATAAGCTAAATCTTTCTCTAGTGTAATAAAGGACATAGTAGGTGATTTATCATTGCCATATTCTTGTGCAACTGGCTCACATCATCCACATTTTAAAATTAATATAAGCCTACCAATATCAGTATTTATCTGTGAGTGCTATAAATGCAATCACATCTTTTACATTTCCCAGCTATGGTCCAACTAAACGCTCGTACTTTTGGCCATCTCCCTAGCCAGCCATCCCTTACAAGACCCCAAACCTACCTACATCCTCTGATCTCGAAACAACTCTTTTTACTACTGGTAAACCAAAATTATAACAGGAACTCATTTTTTTTTTTTTTTTTTACATTTCATAGGCACCCTTAAACAAAAATACTCAAAGAGAACAAAAATAAATAAATATTTCTGCTGTTTTTTTTAAACCTATAAATGAAGACCTTAGTGCTAAAAGTACTTAAGTCACATTTTTTGGTCAAAATCAATCTAAACTGTGATCTTTTCTTACCCAGTTTAGCCAAGTGTACAGCAGAAATTTGAACACATTAAAATGTGCATTAGGTCCTTAATTGAACAAGACAAAAAATGAAAATAGTCACATTTTATAGACAAAAAGTATATTTGAGCTTGATTATCTCAAAATGTGCATTTTGTGACTTAAGTACTTTTAGCACCAAGGTCTTCAAATTAAATATCGGTATCACTAGTATCAGTAATTTATGTAAATGTTAAGTATATTATACTAAATTATTAGTGAAATCTACAGAAAAATGTGAGATTAATAACATTTAGAATAAACAACCATGTTTACTCTTAAACAAAGGGATTTTCAACAAAAACAAGAAATTTAGCAGAACAAAGCTCACATTTATGTAGCATTTCTCCAGCATCATGTCCTTTATATTATTTATATACAGGTACATGTGTTTGTCAAAGTAATACAACTGGTAAGAAATTAGTAAAACAAAGTAAGGTTAAACCTGAAAAAAGGAACGCAACAAAACAACAAATGTGTCGGCAGGAAGCCTTCATCAGCGAACAAACACAAAAAAACTATTAAAATTAACAAATATTAAAAATATAGCACTTGGCTAAGAAGGGTAGTATCCAAGAGGGCAGCAAATGACTTCCTTTTTTCAGGTTTAACCTTACTTTGTTTTACTAATTTCCTATTGTGCTAACCTGATTGCAGTCTCCCCCCTTATATCTCTAATACAACTAAATTGGATTGAGAATTGGCATCTTCCCATTTTCTTGGTTTACTGATTTTTCAGGTTTCATATTTGGATGGCTTCTACTTCTGGTCTGATAAGTCAAATCACAATTAAATTATTACGGTACGGTTCTTTAACTAGTCATACTTTACCCTTTTGTATCAGTGTCAGTTACTGGAACAGTACCTTACTTTTTTTTTTGTAGCTACTCTCTCTCTCTAAAGCAAAAATAAATTAATAACATTTTAACAATCCAAGGAATAGAGCTTTCTTTCATTATTAAAACTACCGTAATTGAATTATAGTTAAATTAAATCTTATTTTTCAGAATGTTAAGCAGAGGAGTAGCTAAGGAGATGGGGGCGCAGATTTCTTAGGGGCTAAACTAGTTAGGGTCTGTCCCATTGGATTTGAATTTGATTGAAGAATATAAATATAAAATGTTGCACAATTCTTCGGTGGGGGTGTAAAATTAAATCTTATCTGCTTCTGGTAGGGTAATTTTCTGGGCTTGCATCCTGCAATTGCTGCATTCTGCTGGGCTGTACCCCCGGTTTGACAGAAACCGCTGCCTAGCCTGTATCCTGCTGAGCCCGTATCCCACTGTGACTCAGGCGACTGCATCCAAATATTACCGTTTCCTGTTGTGCTATACCCCTATTTGACAGTATACCACTATCCGTTCAGTGACAATTGTGCTCCAGAGATCCGTGATGGACAAGATAAAGACATAAGTTACTTTGTGTTTTCTTTATAGTTAGTTAAGAATTGTATTTCTGTACCGGTACATCGATATATTACCAGTAAATACATTTTGTGTTATAATGTTATAAAACATATTTAAATTTATTTTTTCAGACTGGTTTTCTTTACCTTTGGTCGTAAAATGTATGAATATAAAACATGGAAACGAGTATAAATGAAACATTGATCCTAGAACTCAGTGAGTTTGGAGAGGACCTGGGTTATAAAGACGAAGCTCGTATTAGTAATATTAGGTGGGTGGAAAACAAACAGAAAAAGATATGTTAGAACGGGAGGAGAGGGATAAGAAGGATAGGCTAGAGCAGGAAGAACGAGATAGGCAAGATAGAGAATGAGATAGACAAGATAGAGAACTAAATAGACAAGATAGAGAACTAAATAGACAAGATAGAGAACAAGATAGGCAAGATAGAGAATGAGATAGACAAGATAGAGAACTAAATAGACAAGATAAAAAACGAGATAGACAAATTAAGCTGGAACGGAATAGACAAGATAGGCTAGAACGGCTAGCCCAAGAACTAGCACAGACGGAGTTAGAAAAACATAACATGTGGAGAGGGTAATTAGGTGAAAAAAACAAGTGGCTGACGACACAGACGTTGAGAAATGGATGAGGGAGAGAGGGAGGTGAGATTTACGTGGTTAATTCACAGACGTTGAGAAATGGATGAGGGAGAGACAGAGAGATGAGATTTACGTGGTTAATTCACAGACGTTGGGAAATGGAGGAGGGGGAGACAGAGAGATGAGATTTACGTGGTTGATTCACAGACGTTGAGAAATGGATGAGGGGGAAACAGGGAGGTAAGATTTACGTGGTTAAGAAAACCGGGAGGCAGTTGGTGAACGTTGATAAGAGTAAAATCACCGTTTGAAAATGACTTTAAATAAAATATTACCGAAGTTGTGAAGGAGCTTAGGGTAGCCCGAGGAATGTAATGCCAATGTAACTGAGTATAGGGAGAAATAGTAGTAAATTTAAATGACCATGCGGTTGACGTTAAGTAGGCCAGGAATAATTTAAATGTAGCTGAAAGTCAGGAGTCGGTTAGAAATTTTGTTAGCCGGGATGTAGAAAAACCTGGGGCTGTGTGTGATAAAATTGACACAGTAGCACTGAATGTAGGCGCAACAGTGTAGACTTGAGGATGTCTCATTGGACATAGAGACTGTAGATCGAACTGGTTTGGTACCAGAGACTGTAGATCGAACTGGTTTGGTACCAGAGGCAAATTTTGTTTTTGTACAGAAAGGAGATGTTGGTTTGGTACAAGAGGGATGTCTTTATTTTGTACCGTACAAAAAGAGGGTGCTGATTTGGTACAGCAATGGGATGTTGGTTTGGTAAAGCAATGGGATGTTGATTTGGTACAGCAATGGGATGTTGGTTTGGTACAAGAAGGATGTGTTTATTTTTTACCGTACAGAAAGAGGATGTTGATTTGGCACAGCAATGGGATGTTGGTTTGGTAAAGCAATGGGATGTTGATTTGGTACAGCAATGGGATTGTTGGTTTGGTACAAGTGGGATTTGTGGATTTTGTACAGCAAGGAGATGTTGGTTTGGTGCAGGAGGGAGATGTTTTGAGTAATGGCAGTTGACAATGTCGTTTTGTTGTTATGAGTATGACGCGTTAAAGCACGCCTTCCTTGCTTTCCACGTGCATGACCTCTTACAGTCGAGGCCGTTTTGGATGTGGTTAGCAAAATGTAACCTTGTTTACATTTAAGCTTAGTTAGTCAGAACCTTATAGAAGAATCTGGATATAACGAGAAAGATAAACAATGCTTCGAGAGATATTAGTAGGAAATGCCTATAAAAAGACTGAATGATTTAATGGACAAAGGGGGAGAGAGAGATTCCCTTTCCTTTATCACGAGACGTGCTGTGTGTCATTATTTGATACTAGACAGTGCTTTGTTGTGTGTAGTTTTTCTTTTATTGTTCAACTTGAACTCATTGTATTTTCACATACAGTACCGGTACCAGTCAGACTGTAAGTAAATAATTTTAATAATATTCTTTTACTTTTGTAATTTATTGAAATTCACCCATTAAAAATTTATTAATTGTAATTAGCTCTGACTTTGTGTATCGTTCTAGTGATTCTCAACCTTTCTAATGCCGCGGCCCATTAATACAGTTCCTCGTGTTGTGGTGACCCCCACCCCCCACCACAAAATTATTTCCTGTGCTACATCATAACTGTAGAGTATGTGTTTTCCCGTGGTCTTAGGCGACCCCCGTGAAAAGCTCGTTCAACCCCCCCCCCCCAAGGGGTCGCGATCCACAGGTTGAGAACCTCTGTTCTAGTTGTTATTGTTTTTAAACTTTGGTATCGTCCTTTATTATGGACTGTTTTAAAACGAGCCACTAGAATAAACTAAGAGATCCAATTCTCCAATAATTGCAGTCCGTAATATAAAGATACTTAAACTTATTCTATAAGAGGAAGCTAATGAACCTTTGGTAAGAAAGGGGTAAAGTCTAAATATTTTTTTAAACATCGATGACCTTTTCAAAACAAACTTTTTTTAAACAGGTTTGTCACTTTTGATTTGAAATTTTTTTGACACACAAAATTAATGAAAATTTGAACCCGAAGTTCAGTACCAGTAACGTATAGCAAAATACAGAGACTCAAGGGGAGATAGAATTTCAGTATGTCACTTTTATTTTACAAAATCAAATACTATTAGTAAGCTACAAATACACTCTTGCAACTTCGTTAAAGGTTATTGTAAGTATAGGCCTATAATACCGGTACTAAAGTATGGTGAAATCTACAGATAAACATGTAATTAACATCTAGAAAAAAGAACCAGGTTTTTTCTGAACAAGGTGATAATCACCAAAAACAAGAATTTCAGAGATTATTGAAAAATCCTTAAATCATAGTCATATGTTTGATTATTTATGAGTGTCTCTGAATTCCTTTAGATTTGTCAGTGTTTCATGAGTTGAGATCTATAAGAAAAAACACAGCAGGATAAATGTTAAATTTTTAGGGATTCTCACCAGTATGTTTTCTTTTGTGCACAGTTAAACTTGAACTTGTTATAAATGTAGCAGGACAAATGTCACATTTCTAGGGCTTCTCTCCAGTATGTTTTCTTTTGTGCACAGTTAATCTTGAATTTTCAGTAAACTTAGCATTACAAAGGTCACATTTGTAGGGCTTCTCTCCAGTATGTTTTCTTTTGTGAACAGTTAAAATATAACTTGTTATAAATGTAGCCGGACAAAGGTCACATTTGTAGGGCTTCTCTCCAGTATGTTTTCTTTTGTGCACAGTTAATCTTGAATTTCTTATAAATGTAGCAGGACAAATGTCACATTTGTAGGGCTTCTCTCCAGTATGTTTTCTTTTGTGCACAGTTAAACTTGAACTTATTATAAATGTAGCAGGACAAATGTCACATTTGTAGGGCTTCTCTCCAGTATGTTTTCTTTTGTGCTCAGTTAATCTTGAATTTCTTATAAATGTAGCAGGACAAATGTCACATTTGTAGGGCTTCTCGCCAGTATGTTGCCTTTTGTGCATAGATAAACTTGAATTTATTATAAATGTAGCAGGACAAATGTCACATTTGTAGGGCTTCTCTCCAGTATGTTGTTTTTTGTGTAGAGTTAAACTTGAATTTCTTGTAAATGTAGCAGGACAAATGTCACATTTGTAGGGCTTCTCTCCAGTATGTTTTCTTTTGTGCACAGTTAAAATTGAATTTGTCATAAATGTAGCAGGACAAATGTCACATTTGTAGGGCTTCTCTCCAGTATGTTGACTTTTGTGTAGAGTTAAACTTGAACTTGTTATAAATGTAGCAGGACAAATGTCACATTTGTAGGGCTTCTCTCCAGTATGTTGCCTTTTGTGTAGAGTTAAACTTGAACTTATTATAAATGTAGCAGGACAAATGTCACATTTGTAGGGTTTCTCTCCAGTATGTTGCCTTTTGTGTACAACTAAAGGGTATTTTGTAAAAAATGCAGCAGGGCAAATTTCACATTTGTAGGGTTTCTCTCCAGTATGTCGTCTTTTGTGAGTTTTTAAACCTGAATTTTCAGTAAACGTAGCAGTACAAATGTCACATTTGAAGGGTTTCACTCCAGTATGCTTTAATAAATGTGTAACAATAGAATTATAATGTGAAAATTTAGCAGAACAAATGTCACATTTGTAGGGTTTCTCTCCAGTGTGTGTTCTTTTGTGCACAGTTACATGATAACTTTGGGTAAATGTAGCATGACATACATTACATTTGTACGGTTTCTCTCCAGTATGTTTTCTTTTGTGCACGTTTAAACGATAACTTTCAATAAATGTAGCTGGACAAAATTCACATTTGTAGGGTTTCTCTCCAGTATGTTTTCTTTTGTGCACAGTTAAGTTTGAAATATCAGTAAACCTAGCAGTACAAAGGTCACATTTGTAGGGTTTCTCTCCAGTATGTTGTATTTTGTGAGTTTTTAAACTTGAATAATAGACAAATGTAGCAGAACAAATGTCACATTCGTAGGGTTCCTCTCCAGTATGTAGTCTTTTGTGTACCGTTAAATTTGAATTTGTACCAAATGCAGAAGAACAAACATTACATTTGTAGGGTTTCTCTCCGGTATGTTTGTTTTTGTGCAGAGTTAATTGTGAATTTGTAGGAAATGCAGCAGGACAAACATTACATTTGTAGGGTTTCTCTCCAGTATGTTTTCTTTTGTGTTCAATTAAACTTGAACTTTCGGTAAATGTAGCAGAACAAACATTACATTGGTAGGTTTTCTTTCCAGTATGTAGTATTTTGTGTCTAGTTAAATGTGACTGATTAGTAAATGCAGAAAGACAAACATTACATTTGTAGGGTTTCTCTCCAGTATGTTTCCATTTGTGTATTTTTAAACTTGAACTTTGGGTAAATGTAACAGAACAAACATTACATTTGTAGGGTTTCTCTCCAGTATGTTTCATTTTGTGTATTTTTAAACTTGAATTTTGGGTAAATGTAACAGAACAAACATTACATTTGTAGGGTTTCTCTCCAGTATGTTTCCTTTTGTGTATTTTTAAAATTGAATTTTGGGTAAATGTAACAGAACAAACATTACATTTGTAGGGTTTCTCTCCAGTATGTTTCCTTTTGTGTATTTTTAAACTTGAACTTTGGGTAAATGTAACAGAACAAACATTACATTTGTAGGGTTTCTCTCCAGTATGTATCCTTTTGTGTATCTTTAAACTTGAACTTTGGGTAAATGTAACAGAACAAACATTACATTTGTAAGGGTTTACTTCAGTATGTTTTCTTTTGTGTTCAATTAAATTTGATTTTGTATAAAAAGTAGCAGGGCAAATTTCACATGTGTAGGGGTTTAATCCAGTGTGCTTTCTTAAATGTCTAACAATATCAGAAAAACATGGAAATTTAGCAGAACAAAGCTCACAGTTATATAGCATTTCTCTAGCAATACTAGCATCATGTCCTTTATATACAGGCACATGTGTTTGTCCAAGTAATACTACTAAATTGGATTGAGAATTTGAATCTTTCATATTTCCTTGGTTTACAGATTTGCCAGGTTTCTTATTACAAGCAGGAAAGAATGGATTCCCATGACAAAACTCAGATATATATATAGATGTTGTATCTGAGATAGAATGCAGTGTTAAATTTGAACTTGTTTCTAACTCCTGAGTTGTATAAAATACTATCTCTTGTTTGAATTCATTGCGAACATAGTTGCCACCTTTATCTGGTGTTGGATTAACATCATTGTCCACTTCTTTCTTTTGTCTTTCATAGAAGTCAGTTTTCATTTCTGAGGTGACAATAACATCTGCTGATGAAAAAACACCATTACCTATCTCTTTCTTTAGTATTTTATGAAAATCAGGCTGTATCGCTGAGTCTTCAACAACAACTTGTGTCGGGTTAATATCATGGTCTACTTCTTTATTTAGTAATTTGTTTAATTCAACATCTTTTTCTGCTTTTGGAACAACATCTAGATCATTTTGAAATAAACTTGGATTAAATTTAAATTGATCTAATTTTTCCATGGTCTTCACATTTGAACCAGTCGTCACAGTAAAGCTTCATGAAGTGCAGTAAGAATTACTATTTAACCTTTTTGGTTAGCTCCAATTTATCTGAAATACAACCAAAATAAAAAACAATTATATAAAATACAATGAACAATTATATAAAATACAATGAGCAATAGTCAAGTTTTTCTCAAATATTTAAAATTTGCCAAACAATGAATAAGTTTCAAAATTGTGTTGCACCACGGAGCGGTGCCTGATTGATTAATTAAATTTTCTTTATATATTCATGAATACCCGGTATTCATGTTGTACAGACCATCAATGTAAGGCTGCTGGACCCTTTCCATCCACGGACCACTTTTGGGAAAAGATGGAATAATCTTCAACCTAAAATCATGACATTGTACGCCAAAATCGTAAGAGTAAACAGGTCTGTAATACTAATATACCAGGTACTGTGTTATCTGTGTAAGTGTAAGCACAACATTTAAAGTTTCAACCATAATGAATGGATATTATATTTGTTTCTCCCCATGCTCTTTTGGGGAAGATTGAATTTCAATGACTGTACCGGTTGTGTTTCACGAGTATACACTTCATTTCAAGAAATAAGTGATAGGGGAAGCAATGCATTAGGTAGTCCAAACCAGGAAAATCTGCGTTTTCCCCTATTTTTATTGTTTTTGAGATTGATTTTTGACTCACTTGTACTAATTCTACACAAATAAAATTTATATGAGATTAAAGTTTAACTCTTTATCTACTAAAATATGTTATTTTTATATTAATTAATTGTATTACGAGAATGTTTTATATTTATGAAAAGTGTGGGGGTACGTCATTTCGACAGCGACTTTCAAAACCTGTCCGCACATTTTAGTTTTGACTCGTGTTATTCAAGTGCGCGGCGCTCCGCGTGTAATCACCCGAGACGAATAATTTTACCACCATTTAAAAGTAGGGATCTAGGGCTTTCGTTTGATATATAGAAAGTATATCTAGCTTGCTTATTTCATTTTGAAAAAGCCGGTTGAAAACTTTCGTTTAAGAAAAATGGTTGAAAACACTGAGATAATAGTACTTTCTTTACACCGTTGGAAAGCTCAGGCTTTTTACTATGTAATAGCATAAGATCAAATGCGTGGGCACGATACTCGCGAAGCGGCGATGGTTACAAAAACACCCCCATTTTTTAGTTCCACACCGCTAGCCACCAGCCGGGCTGACGCGCGTTTGGCAACTTGTACCAACGTCACGGCGGAGCTTTTTTAGCCATGTTTGAGACTTAATCAACAAGTAAGTAGAAGAATTAATGTTTCATATAATGTATTAGTAACTGCAAATGTTTGTTAGAAGTGAGTTAAACTTAAATTGTGTCAGATATTCGATATATTTTAACGAATCGGAACCATTGTGTTGATTGTGAACTTGGCTGGGAGACATGTTGTCGATCGGACAAAATGTATTTAATTGAGGACAGTCTAGCTATAAAAAAAAGTGATAGACATATTGTAGACATGATAATGTTTGATCCATTCGTGTATTTTATAAATATAAGATTTAAAAAAAAGGTCGTATTGTTGATTTTAAAGAGGGTTTTAGTCCGATCGAGCAAATAAAAATGGATGCCGGCGAGACTGCATGTGGGTGGACCGACGCAAATTATTATCTGGGTTAGGAGGCTTCAAGTGAATAAAACATTATATGACACAAAATAATTGCATACAAATTTGTAAGCTTATCTTGCTGATAATGTATTCAAATTCAATAAAACTTGCTTCTGAGTTAGAATTGTTTCAATATTATTTTATTTAATACTCACTAGTACTACCGGTACTACCTTACGGACCGCCTTACGTTTATTTACAAGGCCTAATGTCACATGGACTCGCCCAATGCCTATTAAACACAACTTTAACAAATCATTTTTGCATTATTGATGCTAGACAATAGTGACTAGTTTAATAATGATATTTTTTTTCATTTGATTATTAAATCTAGTTACTGGTGACTATCAGCAATGAAGGAGAGGGAAGTTAATGATACCGGTACTACAGAGAGAACTGTCCAGAGACTTGGATTTGACTTCTGGTAAGTAAGTATTTCAATCACATTTTAAACAATTCAAACATACTTCTTTCATTAAAATATGAATTATGAAATCCCAGTCCCATTGAGAAATGATATATTGTCTGGTAATTAAAACACTATTGTAAATTGTATGCTCTAAGTTTTAATTGTTTATTCCACAGCGGAGAAACTAAGATGACCCTTGGTGCAACATTGTGGCTAGAGTTAAAGATTGCTATTGATAATACTCTTATCCTCAAGCTACAGGGGAATAAGGCCAGCCGGGATATTAAATATTGCTTACCCAGACAGTAAACCCCCCCCCCCCCCCCCCCCAGTTGATAGACCGGGCATTTCCCAGATGATTTAATTAAAATGTGTGCTTCATTGCCATCTTTTTTTCACGATACTCTGCATTAAATATTTTTTAGTTATTAGTAAACACATCTGACATCATATTCCTTTGATTTTATTACAATTATGTGATGACATGTATTTTCTAAGCACATTTTTTAAAACCTCAATTTTGAAGAAAGAAAAAAAAGTGGGTACTTCCGACTTATTTTAGTGCCTTTTAATGTTTCTTGATGCTATTAAGGCATAATGCATGTTGTGCTGCTTAAAATTATCTTTCATTTGATGTATGACACATTTATGTAAGTCAATGACATTTTTTTAAACGAATTTTTGAAATTATATCTTTTCACACTTTTGTAGTCGGAAAATAAAAACGACTAAAATGCAATCAAGTTATTTTTTATTTTTTAATAACTTTTGATTTAATCGTTCCAGGTGCTTAAAACAAATTAGGCTTTAAATATGTTAACTTTTGAGCTAGTACACCAATTTTGGAACTTCTAGGATTATTAGTTAAGTAGTTATGGGTCCACAAAAATGGACGATTTGACGAAATGAAAAATAGCCAATTTTGTGTCGGTTTTTATCAAATTTTAAAACCTCATAACTTTTTTATTTATTGAGCTATTGTAATAAACCAGGTATCAAAATTCTTATATTAAAAAGCTCTATCAAGTGAGTGTCCTTAAAATAGTCTAAATTTAAAAAGAAATTTTGGTTTGGACTACCTAAATGCATACAAGAAGGAAGAAATACTGAGAGTGAGAAAGAAAGGATAAAAATGATATTGAGGGTAATAAATAATTATGGCGGGGAGTTCAAAAATTCACAAAGAAATAGACCCTTTATCTTAAAATAGGACCAATTTAGTGTGCTGTTGGGGTAGCCTACTTCTCACGCAATATTAATAGCCTAAAATTAAAATAAAACTTTATTGACAGTAGATCTATTGACAGTCAACTGACAATTATTGGTCTTATTGTTTGGTTCATATTTTAAATTTTGGCTACTAGGTAGAGCTTTATAAGATATTTAAACCAAGATAAGACTTTTTTTTTTATGTCTGCCGGAATAATAACACCTACTAGTCGTCCGGCGGTCACGTGACATGCTGGCCGGAAGAATATCTCCCGCAGTATTTGTCGGGTTGCCAGACGTGTAGACACTCCCTAATATTAATTCACTAGATGATTGTATGCATTAACTCATTAAGTTCATTAAGTTGAATTGGTAATATTTATGCAATTTGTATTTTTAATGCACAAAAAGGCAACATTTTAAAATTAAATTTTACTCTCTCTCTATTGCTCAAATGCCACTGAGTTAATTCATTTATTGATGTATTAATATTAAAACGAAGTGGTTGCGTCCACCGCGGCGGTGTACCTAGCAAAACCATGGACCTAGGCCTGCGTACACCGCGGCGGTAAAAGCAGTAAAAGCTGAAAATTTGAAGGCTTTAACTTTACAAGTAAAAGAGTTACGGTATTTTGAGTGTCGAAAACATATATGATCTGTTGTTCAAATACCACTCTCAATACATTAGTCATTGGTTAAAATATTAATATGAATATGGCCATTATGGCTTATTATATTATAAAAGCCCAATCAATACCTACTTAAACTGTGTTGAAAATTTGAAGGCTTTATTTAACTGTACAGATTGCATTTTAAGTAGGTATTGAGAACAGGCGCTACATTTTTTTATGAACTTTACGGCCAGTGCAAAGAATGGATCAATAGATGCCATGACGTCATTTGTGTGTTTATTAAAGTTGCTGTGAATAAGGGTTCAGGTTAGGTTTAGGGATACATTTAGGGTTCAGGTTATTAGTTTTAGGGTTCAGGTTAGGTTTAGGGATACCGTACATTTAGTTAGGTTTAGTGACAGAATGAACTGGTCATGTCAACCAAGATGGCGGTCATGGGGAAAAACATGGCATCCATTCATTGCATTTAGAAAATTTACATACCTTCCACTGTTGTGCAAATCCCAAGCAATAATATATTTATTGTAGTGTTTGCATAACAATGAAATGTGCTGCAAATTTCAGAGCTTTAACTTTGCGGACTAAAATCCAGCGTCGAAGTCAAAGATTAAGATGTCTTTTTCAATCTTAGTATTAAAAATATTTTGGAAATTATTTACTTAGTAATTAGTAAGTAGGGTATAGTATATGAGTATGAGGAAAAAATCTGACACTAAAAAAGCGATAACTTTTTTTCTAATTAAGATAAAAGGGCGGTAATTGCACGCTACTGGTACCTCTATCGCTCACCCTAACCCGAACCCTAAATCTATCATAAACAAAGGGCAGTGACTCCCAATGAGGGACCACAGAAGCACATTAGCCCTAATTACTTTTAGTTATTATTAGTCTAATGATCTGCCTAGGCCTAATGATTAGATTTAGATATGACATATAATGACTAGTCCAGACTTAGTATTATTTCCTTTCCATTGATAAATTTCTTTTTTAAATCGGTAATTTGATACTATTTGGTGCTGCGATATATAAATATATTTAATTTTAATCAACCAATAAAAATTTAAATAAAAAATATGCCATCATAATTTAAGGAAATGTAACTCTTGTTATAACAATAATGGGAGTGAATCCAAAACACAAACTTGAGGCACCAATAGTATCAAATAGCCGTAATTAGTAAGTTTTATTAATATATTATATAATATAATAATGAAATAAAAATAATGTGAGTAATGTAGCATTATATATTATATTAGGGAGAACAATACATGCCGGCGCATGGTTCTGCGCATGTCTCAAAATGAGGCATAAGCCTTTGACCTACTTTTTGAAGAATGCTTTTGTTGACATCGGTTAATAAATTCGAGCATCAAAATTTGCATAAAAAAGCTGTGTTTTACGTCACCATTATTGCGCTGATTGGTTTCTGCACACGACACTATAAGTTTAATTACAGTTTTATACTGCTACACTACGCTGTTGACAAAAAGCGACCGGTAGGTGAATAAAAGCTTAAATACTTTTTTTGTAGAAACGATACCACTAAAAGAACATACTGTACCATATTCGAATATATTAATTGATTTTTATAGCTTATTATAATTAACGAGGCTGCGCTCAAGTAACCGCTAAAAATCCCCTAAATTGGTGACCAAAACTCCAAATTCTCTTTTTGCCCATTTTCCCGCCTCGGGATGGCGGTGCAGTTATCGATAGTGACGGACACTATATAATGAATATTTCGGAAATACCTGTATTTGTTATTATTATTATTCAATACTTTAAACAGTTAATTGTATCAAATCAAAGCAAAATTTGAAGTATCTATTCAAATGTAAATCTAAAATTTCATAAGCATTTAATTTACTGTCATTTGTGAATTAAAATTAATTTCATAAAATTAGTTCTTCAGACTTCAATTCACGATGGACACTAACTAAGACTAAGGTAATACTAATGCTACTAATATTAATAAATACTTAATATTAGTATTAGTAATAGTAATACTACTAAGAATTAGACTAAGTAATAGTAATTATACTAGTAATAGTACTAGTATTAATTAGTTAATAATAAAAATACTTTTTTTTGTAGGTTTGTCATTTATTCTACTACGTTCAATATTATTATATTCATTTATTGTTTATTATTTTAATTTTATTACTAGGATTGTTAATGTTATTGAATTTGTAAATAAATTAACAAAATAAACAATCATATAAATTGTTATAAATATAGTATAAGTATAGGCTAATTGAAATGTAATATAAATTATTATAAAATTGAAATATATTATAAATTATAATTATACTATAAACTATATATAGACAGAGTTATAGTTAAAAAGACTAGGACTAGTTAATAATTAATAAATAAAAATGGTCTTCAAATTTGTTAATTTTATTTTGTTTTTTTCTTTTCAGTTTGACTTTGTAATTTCTAGAAATTTCAGTGACAATGAGGATTATAACCTGTATCAGGCAAACTTTGCCCAGGATGCAGCCGCATTTGTGAAAAGAATGGCTATGCTATCTATCTGTATAGTAGCATACCGTACAAGACAGAGGGCATGAAAGTGGCCGTTTCTGCTCTTGATGAGGCCTTCCAACAAGAGGATAGCAACTATGTTTCTTACAAGGTTGCAATACATATATATGAAATTATATGCAGACCTGTTTACCCTCAAACTCTTAAAATCGCATAACACCATCACAAAATCGTTCAATACATTATCTTAATTAATAGTAAAAAATAAACATACAGTATACCGGGTATAAATGTATACATCTCAAAATCATTCATTGTACGCCAAAATTGTAAGAGTAAACATGTCTGTAGTATATGTGTCAAGATTATATAAAAAAGCTTTCTATTTTTTAGAAATGAATTGAAACTAATTGGAATAGAAGCCAAATCTTTTGTTGCAGCCAGTTGTAGTGCCTGTTAACAAGAACAAGAACCTGTTGCCTTCCAACAGTATTGATGCTACAACTATTGTAACACACAATGATTGTTTCCTTCCACAGGTAAATGAGCACCAGGCAACTCCAGGGACTCAAGATGTAATCAATGTTATAATTAACACAGCATTGATTTAATATTTCTTGGGTATCATTACTTTAAGTTTATGAACCTCTAACTTTTTCATTTGGAATAAAAGAATACCGGTACATTTAAAAAAATAATATTTGTACCCCGTTTTTTTCTTTTTAAGTCATAATATTTTAAATTCTTCATTTCATACTGGCAAATGTTGATATTAATATTATTATTTTCAGGGTGTTATATTTGAATAATTTATTAATAACATTTCTATATTTCTTTTCAGAGTCCCATCCATAAAGTAGTAGCACTGATTTATTTCATGTAATTAGTTAATTGTATGGACCTTTGATTTAAAAAAAATTAATTTAACATTTTAATTATTTTTCTTTTCAGGTATTTTCAAATTCCCTACAGAACATAAAATGACTATAATTAAAATATAAATTTGATTTGATGCTACTTTAAAATGTAATAGACCTGCATTTTTTTTTTCACGTAAAAAATAATAATTTTACAAAAAAAATATTTTTTTACATAATTTTTTTTCAATTTCTCTGCAAAAACATTTTTCAAAATAAATATTTATGATATAATGTCAAACGTTTGTTGTTCATTGTGTTGTATATTGTATTGAGAATATCTACTGAAAATTTGGTTCCATTATCTTTGAAATTAAAAAAGTTATGGGTCAAAAAGTGAAAAAATTCAAAAGTGGGTCACAAGTTTTTTGGGTCAAATATATAGCTTATATAAGGGGCATAAAAAATTCGACAAAAAAAATAATAACTCCAGTTCTATAAAAGATAGAAAGATGAAATTGGTGTTGTTATAAAGCTTATAGCTAGCCCTTTAAAATGATGTATCATTCATGGCAATCGGACCATATTTAAATTTTGTGTCAAAGTACCTAATTATATAGAATATAGGCATAGGCCTACCTATAACAACTTTGAAATTTTTAGTGAATTAACTTTACCTATTAATGGACGCCCCCTTTGCAGTTTTATCTCTATTTACCTTATGGAACTATATTAAAACACTCCAATAGTTAATAGAACATTTCTCGTCTTCCAAAATTACTTTAACAGTAACAGTCGAACGATGTTCCTTTATTGTCAACTCAGCCAATGTGAGGCCAGATTTTTTTACTTTTACCAGTCTCATTCCAAACGCAATAATCATACGGGGGGTGGGGGTGAACAAAGGTATACAAAAAATAGACTGTAAATTGTGTTACCATGAACGAGACACGTTAAAAAAATTATTATGATATACCTACAGTGTTTCTACTCTTCTAATTACATCCCAAGTCCCAACTTTATGTATTGACAATCTTTGGCTGATGATTGTATTATAAAATAATGACATTGCCACTCGGCATTGCGCAAAGCATGTCTTTTAAATTAGAAATAGGTGGTAATTATTATAAATGGTATGATGATATTAGGCTTTTAAAAAATATTTATTTTAGCATAATTAAAAATGAATTCGATTCCATGAATGTTGATTAATATAAAATGAAAACTTAAAAATTTGACACATATTAAAAAATAACGTGCCCATACAAATAGTGCACATTTTTTCAATTATTATAGCGAAAGCGTTTGTGTTTTATTTGAAATGTGCCAAGTTTGCAACAATTTTACTGAATAACAGATGTTTAAAAAAAAAAAAATAGCACCCTCAATTTCTAGACCCCTTCCCCCACGATGATCAATGTTACAGTATAGGATGACATATACGCTCGTGCCAAACGATTACCCTGGGGCACACCACATTTGAAGTTAATTTAGTTTATTTATGGTAATGGCAACATAATGCCTCCCAGAAACATTGAATTCAACTCCACTCCAAATAAAATGCACCTCTTGATTTTGAAATAATTAATAACATTCTGATGATCATCGCGGCCCTGTGCTTTCCTTTCTAGTTGCTTCCAGGTGTATCCTATACTTTGTGTGTCTGCCTCTAGTTCGCGTCTCTGTGTATTTTTAGAGCGTCCTCTTTTTCTTTATCCCTGTGGATTTCATGTCAGGGATTGTCTGGTGATGTTATCTAGGGATTTGTGGAAAGTGTATTCTATCCACCTCCATCTTTTCGTTATGAAGATAATGTTATCTAGGGGTTTGTGGAGAGTGTGCCCTATCCACCTCCATCTTTTCGTTATGATGTCTTCAGCAATATGCTCATGATATGTCCTTTCTAGTAAGTCATTGTTGGTGATGGTGTTTGGCTATTTGATGTTTAGGATCTTTCTAAGGCAAATGTTTATGAAGGTCTGTACTTTCTGTTGTTTCGGCTTCATAGAGTATACCTGTTTTGACATTTCTTTTGAAAAGTCTGACTTTGGTTTGAAGAGTCAGCTCCAAAACTTCCCATATTTTGTTTATAGCCTTCCAATTCTAGCCCTGATGCTGCGTAAGTATGTGAAAGCCTCCACTTTTCCAGTGCATATCCTACCAGAGAAATATGCCCTTTATTGGCTGAGTTTACCTTTATGATATTTTTCTTGCTTTTATTTATATAAAGCAATATTCACCGGCGCCCTCAATTTCTACCCTAAACCCTGATGAAAATGATATCTAATTTTGGTGATGATAAATATACTTCCTAGATGCGTAACTAATATTAGTGTCACCATGAGGGCCAAATATTTTGGCCGCTCTCCCTTTCACGAAACAATCTCTGCAGTTGTCCGAAAATGCCGCACCTCCATATAAAGAAAAAGTGATGCATATTTGAACAAACCCATCCTCCTCCTTACCACGCTACTGGAAGGGGCGTAGCCAGAGTTTTGGGTGTCAGGGGACGTGATTTATTTGAAACGAGTTATTTTCCATTATACCATCAAAGCCCATTTTTTAAATCGTCCTGCTGCTGATTTTAGGGGCCATTCATAAATGACGTCACGCAAATTTTTGCCCTCCACCTCCCCCCATCGGCACAAATTGTCAAGTGCTTAAAACTTATAATTATGTTTGATTGTTTTGTTTATGTCTCTGAGTGGCATTCGATTTCTACTGTGTTCAGTTACTTACTTGAGATCTATAAGAAAAATTCCGCAAGATAAATGTTACATTTTTAGGCGTTCTCACCTACATTTCTAGGGTTTTACTCCAGTGTGCTTTTATGTCTATCTATATCAGACAAATTTGGAAATTTAGCAGAACAAAACTCACATTTATGAAACATTTCTCCAGCATCATGTCCTTTATATAAAGGTATTTAATTTATTTTTTAGACTGGTTTTCTTTACCTTTGGTCGTAAAATGTATGAATATAAATCATGGCAACCACAAGTATAAATGAAACATTGATCCTAGAATTCAGGGAGTTTGGAGAGGACCTGGGTTATAAAGACGAAGCTCGTATTAGTAATATTAATTGGGTGGAAAACAAACAGGAAAAGATATGTTAGAACGGGGGGAGAGGGGTAAGAAGGATAGGCTAGAGCAGGAAGAACGAGATAGACAAGATAGAGAACTAGATAGACAAGATAGAGAACTAAATAGACAAGATAGAGAACGAGATAAACAAGACAGAGAACGAGATAGACAAATTAAGCTGGAACGGAATAGACAAGATATGTATGAACAGCTAGGCCAAGAACTAGCACAGACAGAGTTAGAGTGGCAGGAAAAACATAATATGTGGAGAGGGGAATTAAGTAAAAAAAAAAAAAAACAATTGGCTGACGACACGGACGTTGAGAAATGGATGAGGGAGAGACAGGGACGTGAGATTTACGAGATTAATTCACAGACGTTGAGAAATGGATGACGGAGAGACAGGGAGGTGAGATTTACGTGCTTAATTTACAGACGTTGAGAAATGGATGAGGGAGAGACAGGGAGGTGAGATTTACGTGGTTAATTCACACACTTTGAGAAATGGATGAGGGGGAGACAGGCATGTGAGATTTACGTGGTTAATTCACAGACGTTGAGAAATGGGTGAGGGAGAGACAGGGAGGTGAGATTTACGTAGTTATTTCACAGACGTTGAGAAATGGATGAGGGAGAGACAGTGAGGTGAGATTTACGTGATTAAGGAAACCGGGAGGCAGTTGGTGAACTTTGATGAGACTAAAATCACCGTTTAAAATATTACCGAAGTTGTGGAGGAGCTTAGGTATCCCGAGGAATGTAATGCAAATGTAACTGAGTATAGGGAGAAATAGTAGTTTATAGGCGCTATTAACGATGTACATTTCAATGATCATGCGGTTGACATTAAGGAGGCCAGGAATAATTTAAATATAGCTGAAAGTCAGGAGTCGGTTAGAAATTTTGCTAGCCGGGATGTAGAAAAACCTGGGGCTGTGTGTGAGAGAATTGACGCAGTAGTACTGAATGTAGGAGTAACACAGTGTAGACTTGAGGATGTTTCATTGGACATAGAGACTGTATAGATCGAACTGGTTTGGTACCAGAGGGAGATGTTGTTTTTGTACAGAAAGGAGATGTTGGTTTGGTACAAGAGGGCTGTGTTTAATTTGTACCGTACAGAAAGAGGATGTTGATTTGGTACAGCAATGGGATGTTGAATGGGTACAGCAATGGGATGTTGGTTTGGTACAGAAATGGTATGTTGATTTGGTACAGCAAGGGGATGTTGGTTTGGTACTAGAGGGATGTGTTTATTTTGTACCGTACAGAAAGAGGATGTTGATTTGGCACAGCAATGGAATGTTGATTTGGTACAGCAATGCGATGTTGATTTGGTACAGCAATGGGATGTTGGTTTGGTGCAGGAGGGAGATGTTAATAATATTAAGAATTGGACAAGCTACGGAGATCACGAGGTAGAGGTCAAGGGGACATAAGTTCAACAAAGTAGAGGTCATTGGAGATGACCTTACGTGGAGCTACGAGGGTAGTAGTCCAGTCGGTGAATTTTGTGGTGTTGGAAACACAGGTTATTCGAGGTTTGAGAACCGTGGGGACACTGAGATTAACATTTTTAATCCTGCTTATGTACATTACGTAAAGGGGGTGAGTTTTTTTCCCTGAGATCGGGGTAGGTAGGAGCGACAATTTGTTTGGATGTTCATGTGTATGCTATATTTTACTTATTACATCATCATTAAAGCCAGGATTGCTCAAAATTTAAGAGCCACGATAGCCCCGACTTTAAGTTTATTAAAGTGTTTCGTTTCTTTGTTTGAGAAGGTGTGTGTTTTCCATGAGTTGTGAGGTGAGGTTGTTGATGTTGTTGTCATTATAACGGCTTTATTTCAAGAGAGCGTTCAATGCTCTGATTGTGTTCATTGTTGCAATTTTGATGATTTTGATATTGTTATATTTAAGAATTTAAATGTTGTTGGTCGATAATGTGTCAAAAGACCAAAGTGTAATGAAACAAGTGAGAATTGAGAGGGTCGAGTTGAGCTGCTGGAAAAATGTGCACGCTTTTTGTCAGGCGACATATCCCGCCCTATTTAAATGTGAATATCGGACTGGACAAGTTAGGGATGTCTACATGAGAAATTGTATTGTGATTGCGTGTTGTTTGGAGAGTATTTGGGTAAATGTTGCCATTAAATGTTTGATAATTTGTGACGTATTTGTGCGCAAGGGGAAATGACGTATTATTGTGTAGTGTTTTGAGTAATGGCAGTTGACAATGTAGTTTTGTTGTTGTTATGAGGATGACGCGTTAAAGCACGCCTTCATTTCTTTTCACGTGCATGACCTCGTACAGTCGAGGCCGTTTTGGATGTGGCTAGCAAAATGTAACATTGTTTACATTTAAGCTTAGTTAGTCAGAACCTTATAGAAGAATCTGGATATAACGAGAAAGATAAACAATGCGTTAGACGGTTCGAGAGACATTAGTAGGAAATGCCTATAAAAAGACTGAATGATTTAATGGGCAAAGGGGGAGAGAGAGATTCCCTTTCCTTTATCACGAGACGTGCTGTGTGTCATTATTTGATACTAGACAGTGCTTTGTTGTGTGTAGTTTTTCTTTTATTGTTCAACTTGAACTCATTGTATTTTCACATACAGTACCGGTACCAGTCAGACTGTAAGTTAATAATTTTAATAATATTCTTTTACTTTTGTAATTTATTGAAATTCACCCATTAAAAATTTATTAATTGTAATTAGCTCTGACTTTGTGTATCGTTCTAGTGATTCTCATCCTTTCTAATGCCGCGGCCCCTTAATAAAATACAGTCCCTCGTGTTGTGGCGACCCCCAACCACAAAATTATTTTCGTTGTTTCTTCATAAATGTAGAGTACATGTGTTTTCCGATGGTCTTATGCGACCCCTGGGAAAGGGCGGTTCGACCCCCAAAGGAGTCGCGACCCACAGGTTGAGAACCGCTGGTTTAAAGTGACTCCTTCAGATGCATGCATAGACAAATACAAAGCCAGACTGAGCTTGAAATTGTAGATAGATACTGTAATACACCAGTGGTTTCTATCTTAATAATACAAGTATTTATGGAGAATTAATTGTTTGGCAGATTTAGGTCGTGGAGTCTCCCATGACACGCACACACAATCTCTCTCCCTCCCTCTATGTTTGTCTCTCTCCCTATCTCTCTCACTCTCTATCTCTCACACACGCTCCCTGTCTCTGTCTCACTCTTTCCCTAAATCTCTCTCTCTCTCTCTCACTCTTTCAAACATTCTCTCTGTCTCTCTCTCACTCTCTTACTGTCTTTCTCACTCTCTATCTCTCACTCTCTATCTCTCACTCTCGCTCACACACAATCTCCCCCCCCCCCCCTAATCTCTCATTCTCAACTACCATTTTAGAACCACTGTGACAAACGGAAGTCACCATTCTTGACTGCTGTATACTGCTAACGTTTCGTAGATGGCATAGAATCATATGTGCACACAGCCATAGCTAATATGTGCACGCAGCCATATCTGATATGTGCACGCAGCCAGAGACGTGTTGAACTATTCTCATACAAGCGTGCATTACGTACACACGTGGTACAAGCGTAAGTAATTCAGGTCACCGCTTGGAAGCCTTCAGTCCATATGGTCGCAGCCAGGCTCTTTGAATTCTTTCAAATATACGTCAAATATTTGTTGGTCGCGTGGTCTTGTCAAAGTTGACAGTGTGTAGCACACCCCCCCCCCCCCGGCAAGGACAAAATGGCCGCACGTCTCAAGTTACACCTGGTTTTACAGCATCGCGTCCTTTATTTTTAAACCGCATTGTCTGAGCCGCAGTGTAATCGAGTTTATATATCGTACAAGAAAACAGTCGGATTCAATGTGAGGCCGAGCCGTTATCTCAGCACGGAGGCTGATCTATAGTCAATAGAGCAGTGGTTCCCAAACTAGTAGGGATGGGGACAAAATGAAAAGAAGGGGTTGAAATAAATAGATGAATGTGGTAGTTTATACTAACGCAAGTTGTTTTTGACAGTCCATCATGAGCACATCAAACTAATTTTTTTTTAAAAAAAGGTTTTCTATCGCCAAGCGAATCCGATGCTCAATACGAATGTAGGCAAAACGGTGGGCTCAATACGAATGTAGGCAAAACGGTGGGCTCAATACGAATGTAGGCAAAACGGTGGGCTCAATACGAATGTAGGCAAAACGGTGGGCTCAATATGAATGTAGGCAAAACGGTGGGCTCAATACGAATGTAGGCAAAACGGTGGGCTCAATACGAATGTAGGCAAAACGGTGGGCTCAATACGAATGTAGGCAAAACGGTGGGCTCAATACGAATGTAGGCAAAACGGTGCGTACAATACGAATGTAGGCAAAACGGTGGGCTCAATACGAATGGTGGCAAAACGGTGGGCTCATTACGAATGTAGGCAAAACGGTGGGCCACGATACTTAAAGGCGAATTTTGACAAACAGTTTTGTAACGATACTCAAGCACGAATATAGAATCGCAGTTGGATTATCCCTTAACCCAGTGGTTATCAACCCTTAAATACAGTTCCTCATGCTGTGGCGACCCCCAAACACAGTCTTTTCGTTGATACTTCATGACTGTCGAATATATGTGTTTTTCGATGGTCTTAGGCGACCCCTGTGAAAGGGCGACCCACAGGTTAAGAGCCACTGCCTTAACCGATACCTCCATTTCATGTTTTGAGAGTGCTCTGAGACACTCGGCATCGCAGTCAAGGTCATGACAAGGTCGAGGCAACGCCAGGACAATGTGACTTATTAAAAAAAAAACGGCATCAAATAAATAAAATGTTTATAGAGATACGCCATGTGGTCTGGCATTCCAACATTTAGTCGCTGCACAATGTATAAAGTACGGCAGGAAATGACGCATTAGATGTTGACACATTGGATCTCTCCTCCTCCATAGAAAGGTCTATGTGTTTTTATCATACAATCACCGTGGCCGGGGGGGGGGGGGGTGGCGTGTTGCCGCAAAACTCTTGAATGCAACTGTTAAACGGGATTGGAATCTGTGCATTTGTGGCTTTCAATTTGAACTTGAACGAGCAGACGCAGTACAGCGGAGACAGAAACTGTCGGAAGGAATGAGGTAGACCTCCTTTCCCCCCCCCCCCCCCCCCCCATAGTCAAGAGATGTCTTATAAATACGATATTGGGCTCTTTCCATATAGTTCTACGCCACTGAATCCACCACGCATTGGGATAAATTATTCTAAAATGGTTAGATTCACACAGCATCCTCAATAGATTTAGAGTGTAAAATAGAAGAGAATAACATAGCATACGATATCACAAAGCCAATTTATAGTATCAGCTTAGATCAGGGGCTCTTAACATGTGGTCCACGTACCCCTTTGGGGGGTCCATGCAGAAAGGTGTCATGAAGTTCTTGAGCTGCGGCTCCTTTCTAATGTTATTATTTGCAATTAGAAACGGTATTTCCAAAAGAGAGTCTGACTGACAAAGGGGTCGGTTGAAAAAAAATGGTTAAGAACCACTGTCTTAGACTTAAGTCTCCACATTAGGATCTGCAAAACGACGTCTTTTAGAGGGTATAAACACACACACACACCCCCCCCCCCACACTTTTAATTCTCCCATACTACGTTGAGGTGACATACAATATTTTTTACCTTCATACAGTTGATATTCCTTGTACAATTACCTATGTACTATTTGACGACAAACTGTACGGTACAGGATGCTATTACCCTGTACCGGTTAGTTACCCCGTAAAACGGGTGGCGTTACGGTGTGCGGCCATTCTCCCCCCCCCCCTGTACAAGTGAATTCTAACGTTATACAATAAAAATTATGACACCCGACTCTGGCCATTTCTGCGCCCTATTGAACACGTGACACACTGGTAGATCCTGCTTCGTGTATTTTTGTTTTTTTCGTTTTCATGGAACCTCTTCAAAATACCGTTTCTTGAAATACACAGTTCCCTTGAACTACAACTGATGACGTACTAAACGTTTCCCTTGTATTTATTTTGTTGTCGAGGCACGTGCCGCGGCGAGACAGAAATAGAACAAGGCAGATCCTGCTGTTGTCTAGAAGGAGACTCTTCTAATGTTTAGTTTTGGACGATGAATGAGACACATGTAACAAACCGCAATGGGTGGGGAGGTTACCGATTACTCAGAGCGTTGGTTCTCAGTCTTTCTAATGCCGCGACCCATTAATACAGTTCCTCGTGTTGTGGTGACCCCCCCCCCCCCCCCACACACCCAACCACAAAATTATTTCCTGTGCTACATCATAACTGTAGAGTATGTGTTTTCCCGTGGTCTTAGGCGACCCCCGTGAAAAGCTCGTTCAACCCCCCCCCCCCCAAGGGGTCGCGATCCACAGGTTGAGAACCTCTGTTCTAGTTGTTATTGTTTTTAAACTTTGGTATCGTCATTTATTATGGACTGTTTTGAAACGAGCCAATAGAATAAACTAAGAGAGCCAATTCTCCAATAATTGCAGTCCGTAATATAAAGATACTTAAACTTATTCTATAAATATAAAGCATTGGTTTGTGAAGTTACTATAATAAAATAACCCCTAAGACAGAGGAAGCTAATGAACCTTTGGTAAGAACGTGGTAAAGTCTAAATATTTTTTTTAAAACATCGATGACCTTTTTAAAACAAACTTTTTTTAACAGGTTTGTCACTTTTGATTTGACATTTTTTTTACGCACAAAATTGATAAAAATTTTAACCCGAAGTTCAGTACCGGTAACGTATAGCGAAATACAGAGACTCAAAGGGGGATAGAATTTCAGTATGTCACTTTTAATTTACAAAATCAAATATTACTATTAGTAAGCTACAAATACACTCTTGCGTTTTCGTTAAAGGTTATTGTAAGTATAGGCCTATAATACCGGTACTAAAGTATGGTGAAATCTACAGACAAACGTGTAAGTAACATCTAGAAAAAAGAACCAGGTGTGTTCTGAACAAGGTGATTATCACCAAAAACAAGAATTTCAGAGATTATTTAAAAATCCTTAAATCATAGTCATATGTTTGATTGTTTCTGAGTGTCTCTGAATTCCTTTAGATTTGTCAGTGTTTCATGAGTTGAGATCTATAAGAAAAAACACAGCAGGATAAATGTTAAATTTTTAGGGATTCTCACCAGTATGTTTTCTTTTGTGCACAGTTAATCTTGAATTTTCAGTAAATTTAGCATTACAAAGGTCACATTTGTAAGGCTTCTCTCCAGTATGTTTTCTTTTGTGAACAGTTAAAATATAACTTGTTATAAATGCAGCAGGACAAATGTCACATTTGTAGGGCTTCTCTCCAGTATGTTTTCTTTTGTGAACAGTTAATCTTGAATTTCTTATAAATGTAGCAGGACAAATGTCACATTTGTAGGGCTTCTCTCCAGTATGTTTTCTTTTGTGCACAGTTAAACTTGAACTTATTTTAAATGTAGCAGGACAAATGTCACATTTGTAAGGCTTCTCTCCAGTATGTTTTCTTTTGTGCTCAGTTAATCTTGAATTTCTTATAAATGTAGCAGGACAAATGTCACATTTGTAGGGCTTCTCTCCAGTATGTTGCCTTTTGTGCATAGTTAAACTTGAATTTCTTATAAATGTAGCAGGACAAATGTCACATTTGTAGGGCTTCTCTCCAGTATGTTGCCTTTTGTGTAGAGTTAAACTTGAACTTATTATAAATTTAGCAGGACAAATGTCACATTTGTAGGGTTTCTCTCCAGTATGTTGCCTTTTGTGTACAGTTAAACTTGAACTTGTTATAAATGTAGCAGGACAAATGTCACATTTGTAGGGCTTCTCTCCAGTATGTTGACTTTTGTGTAGAGTTAAACTTGAACTTGTTATAAATGTAGCAGGACAAATGTCACATTTGTAGGGCTTCTCTCCAGTATGTTGTCTTTTGTGTAGAGTTAAACTTGAACTTGATATAAATGTAGCAGGACAAATGTCACATTTGTAGGGTTTCTCTCCAGTATGTTGCCTTTTGTGTACAGTTAAAGGGGATTTTGTATAAAATGCAGCAGGGCAAATTTCACATTTATAGGATTTTACTCCAGTATGCTTTCTTAAATGTCTTTCAATAGAACTATAATATGGAAATTTAGCAGAACACATGTCACATTTGTAGGGTTTCTCTCCAGTGTGTGTTCTTTTGTGCAAAGTTAACTGATAACTTTGGGTAAATGTAGCATGACATACATTACATTTGTATGGTTTCTCTCCAGTATGTTTTCTTTTGTGCACGTTTAAACGATAACTTTCAATAAATGTAGCTGGACAAAATTCACATTTGTAGGGTTTCTCTCCAGTATGTTTTCTTTTGTGCACAATTAAATTTGTAATATCAGTAAATCTAGCAGTACAAAGGTCACATTTGTAGAGTATCTGTCCAGTATGTTTTCTTTTGTGCACAGTTAAACTTGAATTTTCAGTAAACATAGCAGTACAAAGATCACATTTGTACGGTTTCTCTCCAGTATGTCGTCTTTTGTGAGTTTTTAAACTTGAATTTTCAGTAAACGTAGCATTACAAAGGTCACATCTGTAGGGTTTCTCTCCAGTATGTCGTCTTTTGTGTATTTTTAAACTTGAATTTTCAATAAACGTAGCAGTACAAAGGTCACATTTGTAGGGTTTCTCTCCAGTATGTCGTCTTTTGTGAGTTTTTAAACGTGAATAATAGGCAAATGTAGCAGGACAAATGTCACATTCGTAGGGTTTCTCTCCAGTATGTAGTCTTTTGTGTACAGTTAAAAGTGAATTTTTAGTAAATGCAGCAGGACAAACATTACATTTGTAGGGTTTCTCTCCAGTATGTTTTCTTTTGTGCACAGTTAAAAGTGAATTTGTAGGAAATGCAGCAGGACAAACATTACATTTGTAGGGTTTCTCTCCAGTATGTTTTCTTTTGTGTTCAATTAAACTTGAACTTTCGGTAAATGTAGCAGAACAAACATTACATTGGTAGGTTTTCTCTCCAGTATGTAGTATTTTGTGTCTAGTTAAATGTGACTGATTAGTAAATGCAGAAGGACAAACATTACATTTGTAGGGTTTCTCTCCAGTATGTTTCCTTTTGTGTATTTTTAAACATGAACTTTGGGTAAATGTAACAGAACAAACATTACATTTGTAGGGTTTCTCTCCAGTATGTTTCCTTTTGTGTATTTTTAAACTTGAATTTTGGGTAAATGTAACAGAACAAACATTACATTTGTAGGGTTTCTCTCCAGTATGTTTCCATTTGTGTATTTTTAAACTTGAATTTTGGGTAAATGTAACAGAACAAACATTACATTTGTAGGGTTTCTCTCCAGTATGTTTCCTTTTATGTATTTTTAAACTTGAACTTTGGGTAAATGTAACAGAACAAACATTACATTTGTAGGGTTTCTCTCCAGTATGTATCCTTTTGTGTATCTTTAAACTTGAACTTTGGGTAAATGTAACAGAACAAACATTACATTTGTAAGGGTTTACTCCAGTATGTTTTCTTTTGTGTTCAATTAAATTTGATTTTGTATAAAAAGTAGCAGGGCAAATTTCACATGTGTAGGGGTTTAATCCAGTGTGCTTTCTTAAATGTCTAACAATATCAGAAAAACATGGAAATTTAGCAGAACAAAGCTCACAGTTATATAGCATTTCTCTAGCAATACTAGCATCATGTCCTTTATATACAGGCACATGTGTTTGTCCAAGTAATACTACTAAATTGGATTGAGAATTCGAATCTTTCATATTTCCTTGGTTTACAGATTTGCCAGGTTTCTTATTACAAGCAGGAAAGAATGGATTCCCATGACAAAACTCAGATTTATATATAGATGTTGTATCTGAGATAGAATGCAGTGTTAAATTTGAACTTGTTTCTAACTCCTGAGTTGTATAAAATACTATCTCTTGTTTGAATTCATTGCGAACATAGTTGCCACCTTTATCTGGTGTTGGATTAACATCATTGTCCACTTCTTTCTTTTGTCTTTCATAGAAGTCAGTTTTCATTTCTGAGGTGACAATAACATCTGCTGATGAAAAAACACCATTACCTATCTCTTTCTTTAGTATTTTATGAAAATCAGGCTGTATCGCTGAGTCTTCAACAACTTGTGTTGGGTTAATATCATGGTCTACTTCTTTATTTAGTAATTTGTTTAATTCAACATCTTTTTCTGCTTTTGGAACAACATCTAGATCATTTTGAAATAAACTTGGATTAAATTTAAATTGATCTAATTTTTCCATGGTCTTCACATTTGAACCAGTCGTCACAGTAAAGCTTCATGAAGTGCAGTAAGAATTACTATTTAACCTTTTTGGTTAGCTCCATTTATCTGAAATACAACCAAAATAAAAAACAATTATATAAAATACAATGAACAATTATATAAAATACAATGAGCAATAGTCAAGTTTTTCCCAAATATTTAAAATTTGCCAAACAATGAATATGTTTCAAAATTGTGTTGCACCACGGAGCGGTGCCTGATTGATTAATTAAATTTTCTTTATATATTCATGAATACCCGGTATTCATGTTGTACAGACCATCAATGTAAGGCTGCTGGACCCTTTCCATCCACAGACCACTTTTGGGAAAAGATGGAATAATCTTCAACCTAAAATCATGACCCACTTTATCATACAAATTCTATGATTATGGTTGTAACACAGAAATAGGCTACTGCTCCTTATTTATTACATTATATTGATAATACCAGACCTGTTTACCCTCAAACTCTTAAAATCGTAAAATATCATCACAAAATCGTACAATACATTATCTTAATAGTAAAAATTAAACATGCAGTATTTATAATATACACACTTCAAAATCCTAAGAGTAAACAGGTCTGTAATACTAATATACCACATACTGTGTTATCTGTGTAAGTGTAAGCACAATATTTAAAGTTTCAACCATAATGAATGGATATTATATTTGTTTCTCCCCATGCTCTTTTGGGGAAGATTGAATTTCAATGACTGTACCGGTACAAGAACAAGACCTGTTTTTTTGAAGATTCAATGATGAAGGCGAAAGGGAGGATTCAGCTGGTTCACACAGGTTTGGCAGAACCAGCAACCAGAGCCATCCCATGGGACATGCAAACCCTGGGTCTGCAGGGGTCTTTGGATATAATTATACTGAGCACAATGTTGTGATGTGGATATACCGATAGATGCACTTGGTAATTAGGATTCAAGACTACCAGACTGTTTTTATATAAGTAAATTTGTATTCCGATGAATGAATAATGTTCCCTATGTAATAAATACTTGGCTTACTCTGAATACAAATAATGTACTCGGGACTCTTATTTATCATCATGCTGGGTGGAATCAACAATATTGACACAAAGTAAACCATTTTCGGAAAACCGTTCATTACCAATGGTATCATTAACTGTTACAAATTTGATCAAGATTGCCATGGACTTGGCCAACACATTACTTTTAACCATCATTTTTCTATGAAAGAAAATTTATCTATTTTATTCAGCCATTCCATGAACTATAAAAGTACTAATTCTAATATAATGTTAAGTTATCATCATTTGTACAGTGGATTTCTAATAGCATGGCTACTTGGATTATCAATTTCATGGATTGGATCATGGATGATTGGATTTAACATTTGTGATCAGAATTTTTTCAATGCGACTTATCCATTATTATACATTATTTTATAAATCTTTTATGGAGAATTATTCACAGTATTAATATTAACGAAGTGTATACATATCCGGCAACCGGACGAATAATTCTCAAGATATTCGTCCGGCGACCATGTCACATGACCGCTGTAACAAGGTTGGGCGAGATATTTGTCTGTCAGTCTTGTCACATAATCGCTAATAGTCAATCATAAAACTGGCGTCGGAGATGCATTGGGGGGGGGGCATGGTTCACGAGTATACACTTCATTTCAAGAAAACAGTGAGTGGTGGAAGCAATGCATACTAGAAGGAAGAAATACTGAGAGTGAGAGAGAAAGGATAAAAATGATAGTGAGGGTAATAAATAATTAAGACGGGGAGTTCAATAGTCCACAAAGAAATAGACCCTATATCTTAATATAGGACCAATTTAGTGTGCTGTTGGGGTAGTCTACTTCTCATGCAATATTAATACCCTAAAATTAAAATAAAACTTTTTTGACAGTAGTTCTATTGACAGTCAACTGGCAAGTATTGGCCTTATTGTTTGGTTCATACTTTAAATTTTGGCTACTAGGTAGAGCTTTATAAGATATTTAAACCAAGATATTACTTTTTTCTTTATTTTGTCCGGAATAATAACACCAACTAGTCGTCCGGCGGTCATGTGACATGCCCGCCGGAAGAATATCTCCTGCACTATTTGTCGGGTTGCAGGACGTGTAGACACTGCCTAATATTAATTCACTAGATGATTGTATGCATTAACTCATTAAGTTGAATTGGTAATATTTATGCAATTTGTATTCTTACTGCACAAAAAGGCAACATTTTAAAATAAAATTTTACTCTCTCTCTATTGCTCAAATGCCACTGATTTAATTCATTTATTGATGTATTAATATTAAAACGAAGTGGTTGAGTCCACCACGGCGGTGTACCTAGCAAAACCATGGACCTATGCCTGCGTACACTGCGGCAAAAATGTACCATTGAGCTGGTTTTAAGATTAAGCAGTTGGATGTGAACTTGTGTGGTCTTGTGGTAGAGGAGTCGCTAAACGATCTTATATTAAGTGATCATTTATTAGATGGCAAGATGGGGATCGATTTTTACTTTTCTTTTTCTTCTTCATGTAGTTTAATGAGAATTTTTTAAATATTTTATTGAAATATTTTAAGTATATGCTGAATTTGAAAATAATAAGAAATGAGAAAACAAATAGAAAGTATGATACATAGGTCCATCCATTTACACACTATGGAAGGAGGAGGAGGTTGTTGATTTTGGATATTTTGCATACTGCTGCGTATAGCGGTTATCAGAGAGGAAGTGGGTTCGGCAGAAAGAAGGTACATTTAATAATTATCTTGAATTTATGACACTCAAATACATCTATTAAAACCAACAATTTTAACCTAAAAAATCTGTGCAATCAAAAATATTTGTGGGGGAGGGGGGGGGGGGGGGGGGGGGGTTACTCCACATGTTAACGGTTAGGATATAAAATGCGTTTCACTTACGAAGAGGCCAGATACGACCAATAAAACACTAAGAAATGCTTGCTCTTTACAAAAGTGTGTTCTACTTTTGTTTAATCTTGCAGGTATTAAATAATTTTTAAATAAATAGTTTTCAGTTTTAAAAATAGTTTAACATTAAATTTACAAGTACCCGGAACCGCATAGAGTTAAAGACTGGCAAAGACAAAGGTTTTACTGCTTATACCGCCGCGGTGTACGCAGACCAAAGACCATGGTTTTGCTAGGTACACCGCCATGGTGTACGCAGGCCAAAGTCCATGGTTTTGCTAGGTACACTGCTGCGGTGTACATAGTGCCGGCCATATTAAAATGGCTTATCATTACAGCCCAATACCTAATTAAACTAGGCTGAAAATTTGAAGGCTTTAACTTTACAAGTAAAAGAGTTATGGTATTTTGAGTGTCGAAAACATATATGATCTGTTGTTCAAATACCACTCTCAATACATTAGTCATTGGTTAAAATATTAATATGAAAATGGCTTATTATAAAAGCCCAATCAATACCTACTTAAACTGTGCTGAAAATTTGAAGGCTTTATTTAACTGTACAGGTAAAAAAGTTATTGCATTTTAAGTAGGTATTGAGAACAAGAGCTACATTTTTACAAAATTTACATCCAGTGCAAAGAATGGATGCCATGACGTCATTTGTGTGTTTATTAAAGTTGCTGTGAATTAGGGTTCAGGTTAGGTTTAGGGATACAATTTAGGGTTCCGATTAGGTTTAGGGATACCGAAATGTGCTGAAAATTTCAGAGCTTTAACTTTGCTGACTAAAATCGCAGACCTGTAACTGTTTACTCTCAAACTCTTAAAATCGTACAATAACCCATTATCATCACAAAATCATTCAATACATTATCTTAATAGTAAAAAATAAACATAAAGTATATAATATATAATGTATGCATCTTAAAATCGTACATTGTGCGCCAAAATCGTAAGAGTAAACAGGTCTGAAATCGCATTTTGAGTGTCAAAGTCAAAGATTAAGTTCATTAAGATGTCTTTTTCAATCTTAGTATTTGTGTTTTGGATTCACTCCCCTTATTGTTATAACAAGAGTTACATTTTGCTTAAATTATGTTGGCAAGTTTTTTATTTAAATTTTTATTGGTTGATTATCACAGCACCAATACTAATAGTATCAAATTACCGATTTCAAAATTAAAGTTATCAATGGAAAAGAAATAATACTAAGTCTGGACTAGTCATATCTAAATCTAATCATTAGGCAGATCATTAGACTTATAATAAGTATAAGTAATTTTTATTAATATAAGATATCGTCCCTTGCAATTTTACTATGGCCGCCATATTGGTTGAGACGACCCATGACAACTACTCAGCCTATATGATATATATAATATATATATAGTATATAGTGAATTATATAGGTACTCCAACTCAAATTTTCAAATACATCTGAGATAGACTGTTACAGACAAAGAGCATATCATCGGAAGATATATTATATAAAAAATTTAAAATTTTTAGTGAATTAACTTTACTTAATAATGGACGGGATTACATCTAGGCGATGCTATGCGTAGGGCAGAAGACCGAGAGGAATGGAGAAGAATAGTGTACATGTCATCTGTGGCGCCCCAACGGTCGAAGGACTACGGGACCTGATGATGAATAATGGACGCCCCCTTTGCAGTTTTAGCTCTATTTACCTTATGGAACTATATTAAAACACTCCAATAGTTAATAGAACAAATATTTCTTGTCTTCCAAATTTACTTTAACAGTAACAGTCGAACAATATTCGTTTATTGTCAACCGTAGTGATTCAGGACTGCCACTCACTCTTTTAAGATTTCCCAAGATTTTGTCAACACATTTCCCAAGATTTCCCAAGATCATTAAATATATAAGAGTTTTCTTTAAAAGGAAATAAGTAAATCACAGTAAGGTTAAACCTGATAAAAGGAACGCAACAAAACAACGAACGTGTCGTCAGGAAGCCTTCATAAGCGAACAAACAGAAAGACGAATAAAATGAAAATGTATCAAAAAATATAATATAGCACTTAGTAGCTCAGAAGTAGTATCCAAGAGGGCAGCAAAAGATTTGTGACAGAAAGTAAGTGGTAGAAAGGTTAAATAGGGAAGAGGGAAAGGGGAAGTAAGTCCACTGCCATAGCTCGTGACGTGGAGGGGCGGAGCTAGGTTCAAACAGTGAATAGAGACATGACATTCATACCACGTGGGTACAAGGTGTCATAAGACAAAATAAGCTTGTGCTTCAAATTCACCCGGCTGGGTGTGTTTGTGCTGGCCACAATCGCGCATATTGAAAAGTCCGCCTTACCCAGGTGGTCGGCTCTATTGAAGTGTTTGGAGACAGGACACTGTTTATCTTGTGTAATATTACGGAGGTGTTCAGTACACCGGTCAGAGAGTCGGCGTCCTGTCTCCCCAATGTATGACATCTGGCAGCGGGTGCAAACAATAGCGTCGATAACATTGCGGCTAGTACAAAGGAAACCGCCACGTATCTGAAAACTGCCCTTAGGGAAATGTATGTTTTGAGTCTGGAAGACAAAAGTGCAAGTGTTGCATCGGCTGCGGCCACGTGGCTTGGTCCCGAAGTGGGAGGGGGCAGCGTTGATACGACTGTGCACCAGGAGGTCTCTCAGATTTTTGTCCCGTCTAAAAACAACGAGAGGCGGGGAGGAGAAGATGTCTCGTGTCTCTGTGTCTGCGAGTAATATAGAACGGTTTTTAAGGAAAACACGTTTAGCTATCAGATTGTGTGGGTGATAAGTGATGATAAGTTTAGTCCTGTCAACATTGTCGATCAGACGAGGCCTGAAGGCATCAGCACGGGTAATCTTCTTAACCCTTTGAAGGGCTGATGAAAGTACTGTCTCCGGGTAAGACCTACACCGGAAATAGTCTATCATCTCAAGTGCTTTGTCCCAAAAGTCCTCCTCCGACTGACAAAGTCGACGAAGACGAAGTAATTGAGAAAAAGGAATAGAGTCTTTACAGGATTTAGGGTGGGAGGAGGAGTAGAGTAGATAGCTGTGGCTGTCAGTAGGCTTAAAGTAGGCGGAGGTGAGTAGGCTGTCAGTGTGAAGGGTGACTGTGATGTCCAAGAAGTTGACTGAGGTCTCAGAGATAAGAGATGTGAATTTAATGGAGGGGTGAAAGGAGCCTACAAAGTCAATGAAAAGGTCAAGTTCACTCCTCTCCATGGTGGTGACCCCTATACCATCATCTATGTACCTTTTATAGAATTCGGGGAGACGTCCAGTATAGCTGCTGCCCACTAACAACCCAACACCTCATCGCACTGTCACTGGCAACAACTTAGTCGTTTGCACCCCCCCCTGAACTTCCACTCTCTGATGACGAAAGATAGCTACTCTCTAAGGGCCTTAAATTTATTCCTCTGAAACCATCCAGCGATCGCTACCAACTACTTTCGGATTCCCATCGCTATTTTCGTTCCTTGAGACTTCAATTTCACTTCGCTGGGAAAAGCACCGACCTCCTTGAGGATGAGTTATTCCCGTTTCACAGAGAACGCAAATCCACTTGGACACCACCATCTAACCAATCCAAAGCTTTAGACCTATATATAAGGATGAAAATTAGGCTGGATTTTGTTAACAGATGCATCGCATCATAGCTTGAACACATTGTAGAGGTAACTGAAATTCATCAAATATTACTATCGATTCTTGATTGAACACTATCGTTCCCTCTGTGGCTTGTATTGTTTTTCGTATGGTTACTAATGTCTAATAGCCTAATGATAAAGTTTCCGAGCCTACTGCCCCCCTCACAAATTCTATAATATTAATAGTCTATTTTGATTTACTTTGAGATTTCAAGATTTATTATCAGTTTATTTATTGTTGAGACTGTTCTATGCATATGGTGTACAAGGTCAGTTTGATAAACTTTCAACACCTAGATGTAATTTTTAGTATTCAATGTAAAAAAAAAAGAAGAGAAAATTGAATTTCTTTAATTATTAACTTTTTAATACTTCACAATATTAACTTTAATTTCAGAAGATTTCTTATTTATTTATGAATGGTTTAAAAAATTAAAACCAGAAAAGAGCTAAAACAATACATTTTTTCCTTGTTACTTTAAAAACTATTTTGCTTTATTTTCACTTAAATTTTATCACATATGTTGTTTGCTTTTTTTCAAAATATGTAAAAAAAATCTTGTCCCTGTTAATATTTCCCAAGGTTTTGCCTGATTTTCAAAATTATTCCCCAGATCCCAATGGGGGTCGTGAATTCCCAAGATCTTGGGATATTTCCCAAGGTGTGGTAGCCCTGGGCACGTGACATTAAAAAAATAGCGCGCCCGTTGTAGTCAACTGTCAACTAGTGACTAAATGTCTACACATACACACAAAAAAGCACGACTGCACGATCGACAATTAGCTGTGTTTTATTTTCAACTCTGCATGCAATTTAATGCATTTTTCATTACATGCAATTAATGAAAAATAAGACACACTATTGACATTTCATGCATTATTTCTAGATCTATATTTGAAGAAGAAAAAAAGTGTTGCGTACAGAATTTTTCCGAAATTTCATGAAATGTGTCGATCGGCTAGTCGTAGTTTTGGAAACATTGCTTAGACATCGCGCGGTTTTCTCGGAATGCTAAACACTGCTTTATTAGGTCTAGTAGTAGCCTGTATAGCCTCTAGGCCATAGGTCCTAAATGAAACGCATCTTAATGCTACTAGTCTACAAGATTATAGGCCTATACCTACATTAAAAATCTAGGCCTAGACCTAAGAGAGGCTGGCTTTCATACATTTACGATTCATTCCACACTGTAATTTTCGTTCAATAAGCTTAGGAAAAATGTCGCCTTAAACTAAGTTAAACTAACGCTACGTTTAATTAATTATCAGTTTTTAATTCCTGAAATAAAGGCTCAATTTTAAAAATGCATAATTTAATTAAATAAGTAGGCCTATATACATCAAACATTTCTGGTTGTGGGGAATAACGCTAGAAATTATCCGCACGGCCAAAATCGTGCGGATTATGCTCGGCATCATTCTCACGTCCAAAACCGTGCGGATAACGCTTCCCTATTGTCAACTCAGCCAATGTGAGGCCTGATTTTTTTACTTTTTATCAGTCTCAGTCCAAACGCAATATTCATACGGAAAAAAAGGGGGGGGGGGGTGTGAACAAAGGTATACAAAAAAATAGACCATAAATTGTGTTACCATGAACAAGACACGTTACCCTGGGGAACACCACATTTGAAGTTAATTCAGTTTATGTATGGTAATGGCACCATAATGCCTCCCCAGAGCCTTACAAATTTCCTTTCCCTGGTCAAAAAGTTTAAAAGTATAGAAACATTGAATTCAACTCCACTCCAAATAAAACGCACCTCTTGATTTTGAAATAATTAAAAACATTCTGATGATCATCGCGGCCCTGTGCTTTCCTTTCTAGTTGCTTCCAGGTGTATCCTATACTTTTTGTGTCTGCCTCTAGTTCGCGTCTCTGTTTATTAATAATAATAATTATAATAATAATATTTTTAGAGAGTCCTCTTTTTCTTTATCCCTGTGGATTTCATGTCAGGGATTGTCTGGTGATGTTATCTAGGGGTTTGTGGAGAGTGTGTTCTATCCACCTCGATCTTTTCGTTATGATGATGATGTTATCAGTTTTACTAAAATAAACTACCACTAATGACATCCGAATAGCATTGAGTTTAATGGTACCCGGGTGCGAATGGTGGCGCTGCGTGTCCGGGTCCATGTTGACTAATAATGCTATTCATATGTCATTTGTAGTAGTTTATTTTAGTTTAAATGAAGAATTAAGTTTACAAACGTATGGTACGTTCAATTATCTTTAATTTGATACCTCATTTGGTCTTACAAACCCAACAATAATATTTTAAATAGTTTTTTTAATCCCAGCCTCTCAATTCTGGTACCCGGGTACCAATAGCCACTTCGATAAAGAAAAAGTGATACCTGTTTGAAAAACGCCATCCTCTTCCTTACCACGCCACTGGAAGGGACGTAGCCAGAGTTTTGGGCGTCAGGTGTCGTGATTTATCTGAAACAAGTTATTTTCCATTATACCATCAAAGCCCATTTTTTTAATCGTCCTGCCGCTGATTTTAGGGGCCATCCATAAATGACGTCACGCAAATTTAGCCGATTTTACCACCCCCTCCCCCCATAGTCACAATTCGTCACAAGAAGTAAGCCCCCCCCCCCCCCCCAATATAACGTCACAAATCTCTGCATCCCCCTTAAAAAATTTTCAGAGATTATATGAAAATGCTTTTAACTTAAAAATATGTTTGATTGGTTTTTTTTATGTCACTGAGTCTGAGTGGCATTCGGTTTTTCCTGTGTTTAGTTAATTGAGATCTATAAGAAAAAATTCCGCAAGATAAATTTTACATTTTTAGGCTTTCTCACCTACATTTGTAGGGTTTTACTCCAGTGTGCTTTCATGTCTATCTATATCAAAAAAATTTAGAAATTTAGCAGAACAAAGCTCACATTTATGAAGCATTTCTCCATCATCATGTCCTTTATATACAGGGACATGTGCTTGTCCAAGTAATACAACTAAATTGGATTGAGAATTGGCATCTTCACATTTTCTTGGTTTACTGATTTTTCAGGTTTCATATTTGGGTGGCTTCTGGTCTGATAAATCACAATTAAATTATTACGGTGCGATACCTTAAATACTTTACCCTTTTCTATCAGTGTCATTTACTGGTACAGTACCGGTACCTTACTTTTTTGTAGCTACTCTCTCTATCTCTCTCTCTCTTAAGCAAAAATAATGACATTTCAACAACCCAAGGAATAGAGCTTTCTTTCATTATTAAAACTACCGTAATTAAATTATAGTTAAATTAAATCTTAATTTTTCAGAATGTTAAGCAGAGGAGTAGCTAAGAGGAGATGGGGGCGCAGATTTCTTAGGGGCTAAACTAGTTAGGATCTGTCCCAATGGATTTGAATTTGATGGAATTTAATTGAAGAATATAATAGGTTGCACAATACTTCGAAGGGGTGTAAAATTAAATCTTATCTGGTTCTGCATCCTGCAATTACTTCATCCTGCTGTGCTGTACCCCCGGTTTGACAGAAACTGCTGTCTGGCCTGTATCCTGCTGGGCCCGTACTGTGACTCAGGCGACTGCATCCAAATATTACTGTTTCCTGCTGTGCTGTAGTACCCCGATTTCACAGTGTACCACTATCCGTTCAGTGACAATTGTCCTCCAGAGATCCGTGATGGACAAGATAAAGACTTAAGTTACTTACTTTGCGTTTTCTTTTAGTTCGTTAAGAATTTTATTTCTGTACATAGATAAATATATACATTTTTTGTTATAAAACATATTTAAATTTATTATTTTCACTGTTTTTTTTTACCTTACCCTGGTCGTAAAATGTATGAATATAAAACATGGCAACCACGAGTATAAATGAAACATTGATCCTAGAACTCAGGGAGTTTGGAGAGGACCTGTGTTATAAAGACGAAGCTCTTATTAGTAATATTAGGTGGGTGGAAAACAAACAGAAAAAGATATGTTAGAACGGGAAGAGAGGGATAAGAAGGATAGGCTAGAGCAGGAAGAACGAGATAGGCAAGATAGAGAACGAGATAGGCAAGATAGAGAACGAGATAGGCAAGATAGAGAATGAGATAGACAAGATAGAGAACTAAATAGACAAGATAGAGAACGAGATAGGCAAGATAGAGAATGAGATAAACAAGATAAAGAACGAGATAGACAAGATAGAGAACGAGATAGACAAGATAGAGAACTAAATAGACAAGATAGAGAACGAGATAGGCAAGATAGAGAATGAGATAAACAAGATAAAGAACGAGATAGACAAGATAGAGAACGAGATAGACAAGATAGAGAACTAAATAGACAAGATAGAGAACTAAATAGACAAGATAGAGAACGAGATAGGCAAGATAGAGAATGAGATAAACAAGATAAAGAACGAGATAGACAAGATAGAGAACGAGATAGACAAGATAGACAAGATAGACAAGATGGAGAACTAAATAGAAAAGATAGAGAACTAAATAGACAAGATAGAGAACGAGATAGGCAAGATAGAGAATGAGATAAACAAGATAAAGAACGAGATAGACAAGATAAAGAACGAGATAGACAAGATAGAGAACAAGATAGACAAGATAAAGAACGAGATAGACAAATCAGGCTGGAACAGGATAAACAAGATAGGGTAGAACAGCTAGCCCAAGAACTAGCACAAGAATTGGAGTGGAAGGAAAAACATAACATGCGGAGAGGGGAATTAGGTGTAAAAAAAAACCAAGTGGCTGACGACATTGACGTTGAGAAATTGATGAGGGAGAGACAAAGTGATGAGGTTTATGTGGAAGGAAACTGGGAGGCAGTTGGTGAACGTTGATAAAGAGTAAAATCGCTTTTTCCCCTTGAAAATGACTTTAAAGAAATTATTACTGAAGTCCTGGAGGAGCTTAGGTATCCCGAGGAATGTAATGCCAATGTAACTGAGTATAGGGAGAAATAGTTGTTTATAGGCGCTATTAACGATGTAAATTTAAATGACCATACGGTTGACATAATAAGGAGGCCAGGAATATTTTAAATGTACCTGAAAGTCAGGAGTCGGTTAGAAATTTTGCTAGCCAGTGTGTAGAAAAAACTGGGGCTGTGTGTGATAAAATTGACGCAGTAGTACTGAACTGATTGTAGGCGTAGCACCGTGTAGACTTGAGGATGTTTCATGAGACATACAGACTGTAAATAGAATATAACTGGTTTGGTACAAGTGGGAGATGTTGATTTTGTACAGCAAGGAGATGTTGGTTTGGTACAAGTGGGATTTGTGGATTTTGTACAGCAAGGAGATGTTTGTTTGGTGCAGGAGGGAGATGTTACCTAATAAGAATTGGACAAGCTACGGAGATCACAAAGTAAAGGTCAGGAGGACGTAAGTTCAACGAAGTAGAGCCTTAGGTCATTGAAGATGACTTTACGTGGCGTAGTAGTCCAGTCGGTGAATTTTGTGGTGTGGGAAACACGGGTTATTCAAGGTTTGAGAACCGTGGGGACACTGAGATTAACCTTTTTAATTCTGATTATGTACATTATGTGGAGGGGGTCAGTTTTTTCCCTCAGATGGGGGTAGGAGAGACAATTTGAAGACCCTAGTGCTAAAAGTACTTAAGTCACATTTTTGTCAAAATCAATCTAAACTGTGACCTTTTCTTATCGGGTTTAGCCAAGTGTACTGCAGAAATTTGAACACATTAACTTGTGCCTAAGTTCCTTAACTAAACAAGACAAAATATGAAAATGATCACATTTTATAGACAAAAAGAATATTTGAACGCGATTATCTCAAAATGTGTATTTTGTGACTTAAGTACTTTTAGCACCAAGGTCTTCATTTGTTTTGATGTTCATGTGTATGATATATTTGATTTATTATATCATGAGAGCCAGGAGTGCTCAAAGTTTAAGAGAGCGTTCAATGCTCTGATTGTGTTCACTGTTACAATTTTGATGATTCTGATAATTATATTTAAGAATTTAAAAAATGTGGGAAAAAAAATATTTGTTGGTCGACAATGTGTCAAAAGGCTATAGCGTAATGAAACAAGTGAGAATTGAGAGGGGAGAGTTGAGCTGCTGGAAAAATGTGCACGCCTTTTTGTTAGGCGACTGACAGGCGTAATATCCCGCCCTATTTAAATATGAATATCGGGCTGGACAATTTAGGGATGTCATAGATTTTGACATTTTTTCCCATCTAACAGGCAGAGTTTGTTTTGTGGTCAATTTCTGTGTGCGTGACAACAGTTTTTTTTTTCCTTAGGCAACCCCTGGGAAAGGGTCGTTCGACCCCCTAAAGGTGTAATATTTTTTTTCCGATTTTGATAAGAGTATGAAATCTAAATTGTGTTTTGGTAAATTAAAAAGGTAACTTGCTCTTAAATATAAAGAAGTTAATAATAAAATCGCCAAAGAAATCATGCAGGGCACAACTAGAGAAGGAGAGGAAGACAGAGAAAAAGATAGGAAGACAACATCAAAGAGTAGACGGGATTAAAACTAGGCGATGCTATGCGTAGTGCCGAAGACCGAGAGGAATGGAGAAGGATAGTTTACAGGTCATCTGTGGTGCCCCAACGGTCCAAAGACTAAGACTAAGGGACATGATGATGATGAATATTGTTTAGCACTGAAGTTTGTCATATTTAGGATGTTGTTTTGATAGATGCTTACAATTTGTGATATTATTTCTTAGTGCGACATCAATTTTCAAATTAATTTCAAACGAAGTGGGGGAGGAATGTTAAGAACTTGAATGTGTATCGTGGTTGCGTGTTGTTTGGAGAGTATTTGGGTAAATGTTGCTATTAAAATTAAATGTTTGATAATTTGTGACGTATTTGTGTGAAATGACGTATTATTGTGTAATTTTGGGTAATGACAGTTGACAAAGTAGTTTAGTTGTTAATAAAGATACTTATTCTGTGAAGCATTGGTTTGTGGAGCTAATATAAGTTGACAACGTAGTTTAGTTGTTAATAAAGATACTTATTCTGTGAAGCATCAAGTTGTGAAGTTAATATAAGTTTAAGTTGACAAAGTAATGTAGTTGTTAATAAAGATACAGTACTGTAGGGTACTTATTCTTTGAAGCATTAGTTTGTGAAGTTAATATAACTAAAATAAGTTGACAAAGTAGTTTAGTTGTTAAGAAAATTACTTATTCTGTGAAGCATTGGTTTGTCAAGTTATTATAATAACCCCTAGACAAACGGGTAACACGCACTCTAGCAACGCTTATACCAGTGAAGTATTTTTTAAACATCGATGACCTTTTTAAAACAAACTTTATTTTACACCTATTAGTCACTTTTGATTTGACATTTTTGACACACAAAATTTATGAAAATTTTAACCCGAAGTACAGTACCGGTAACGCATAGCGAAATACAGAGACTCAAAGGGAGATAGAATTACAGTATGACCTTTTTTTTAATTTACAAAATCAAATATTACAAATAGTAAGCTACAAATAAACTCTTGCGTTTTCGTTAAAGGTTATCGTAAGTATAGGCCTATAATATAACGTGTAAACAACAACAAATAGAAAAAAGAACCAGGTTTTTTCTGAACAAGGTGATTATCACCAAAAACAAGAATTTCAGAGATTATTTAAAAATCCTTAAATCATAGTCATATGTTTGATTGTTTCTGAGTGTCTCTGAATTCCTTTAGCTTTGTCAGTGTTTCATGAGTTGAGATCAATAAGAAAAAACACAGCAGGATAAATGTTAAATTTTTAGGAATTCTCACCAGTATGTAGTCTTCTGTACCCGGTACCGGTATTTCGTTACCTTGATTTTTCAGTACATGCAGCAGAACAAATATTACATTATTAGGGTTTCTCTCCAGTATGAAGCCTTTTGTGTACAGTTAAACTTGAATTTCTTATAAATGCAGCGGAACAAACATTACATTTGAAGGGTTTCTCTCCAGTATGTTTTCTTTTGTGCACAGTTAAACTTGCATTTGTTATAAATGTAGCAGGACAAATGTCACATTTGTAGGGCTTCTCTCCAGTATGTTGCCTTTTGTGCACAGTTAAACTTGAATTTGTTATAAATGTAGCAGGACAAATGTCACATTTGTAGGGCTTCTCTCCAGTATGTTGCCTTTTGTGTACATTTAATTGTGATTTTGTATAAAATGCAGCAGGGCAAATTTCACATTTGTTGGGTTTTACTCCAGCGTGCTTTCTTAAATGTTTATCAATCAAAGAAAAATATGGAAATTTAGCAGAACAAAGCTCACATTTGTAGGGTTTCTCTCCAGTATGTTGTCTTTTGTGTACAGTTAAAAATGCATTTTTATTAAATATAGCAGGACAAAGGTCACACTTGTAGAGTTTGTCTCCAGTATGTCGTCTTTTGTGAATTGTTAAACTTGAATATTGGTTAAATGTAGCAAGACAAATGTCACATTTGTAGGGTTTCTCTCCAGTATGTATTCTTTTGTGTATAGTTAAGCTTGAATTTCTTTTAAATGCAGCGGAACAAACATTACATTTGTAGGGCCTCTCTCCGGTATGTGTTCTTTCGTGAATAGTTAAATGTGAATTGCTTTTAAATGTAGCAGGACAAAAATTACATTTGTAGGGTTTTTCTCCAGTGTGTTGTATTTTGTGTGTTTTTAAACTTGAATTATCGACAAATATAGCAGGACAAATGTCACATTTGTAGGGTTCCTCTCCAGTATGTAGTCTATTGTGCTTAGTTAAATGTGAATTTCTTTTAAAAGAAGCAGGGCAACAAATACATTTGTATGGTTTCTCTCTAGTATGAATTCTTTTGTGATCAGTTAAATTTGAATTTACAAAAAATGTAGCTGGACAAATGTCACATTTGTAGGGTTTATCTCCAGTATGTTGTCTTTTGTGTACAGTTAAGCTTGCATTTAATATAAATGCAGCTGGACAAACATCACATTTGTAGGGTTTCTCTCCAGTATGTTGTCTTTTGTGATTAATAAAACTGGAATTTTGGGTAAATGTAGCAGGACAAATGTCACATTTGTAGGGTTTCTCTCCAGTATGTTGTCTTTTGTGCAAAGTTAAACTTGAACTTTGGGTAAATGTAGCATGACAAACATTACATTTGTAAGGTTTTACTCCAGTATGTTTTATTTTGTGTTCAGTTAAATTTGAATTACTCATATATGCAGCTGGGCAAATGTCACATTTGTAGGGGTTCTCTCCAGTATGTTTTCTTTTGTGCACTGTTAAACTTGAATTTTCAGTAAATGTAGAAGGACAAAGGTCACATTTGTATGGTTTCTCTCCAGTATGTTTTCTTTTGTGCACAGTTAAACGTGAATTTGTTATAAATGCAGCAGTACAAATATTACATTTGTAGGGTTTCTCTCCAGTATGTTTTCTTTTGTGTCTAGTTAAATGTGAATTTGTAGTAAATGCAGAAGAACAAACATTACATTTGTAGGGTTTCTCTCCAGTATGTTTTCTTTTGTGTTCAATTAAACTTGATTTTGTATAAAAAGTAGCAAGACAAATTTCACATTTGTAGGGTTTTACTCCAGTGTGCTTTCTTAAATGTCTAACAATATCTGAAAAACATGGAAATTTAGCAGAACAAAGCTCACATTTATATAGCATTTCTTTAGCATTGCGTCCTTTAAAAACAGGCACATGTGTTTGTCCAAGTAATAATACTAAATTGGATTGAGAATTTGCATCTTTCACATTTGCTTGGTTTACATATTTCTCACGTTTCTTATTACAAGCAGGCAAGAATGGATTCACATAACAAAACTCCTGAGTTGTATTTGTATAAAATACTATCTCCTGTTTGATTTCATTGCAAACATAGTTGCCACCCATATCTGGTGTTGGATTAACATCATTGTTCACATCTTTCTTTTGTATTTCATAGAAGTCAGTTTTCATTTCTGATGTGACAATAACATCTGCTGATGAAAAAACCCCATTACCTATCTCTTTCTTAAGTATTTTATGAAAATCAGGCTGTATCGCTGAGTCTTCCACAACAACTTGTGTTGGGTTAATATCATGGTCTACTTCTTTATTTAGTAATTTGTTTAATTCAGCATCTTTTTCTGCTTTTGGAACAACATCTAGATCATTTTGAAATAAACTTGGATTAAATTTAAATTGATCTAATTTGTCCATGGTCTTCACATCTGAACCAATCGTCAAAGTAAAGCTTCATGAAGTGCAGTAAGAATTACTATTTAACCTTTTTGGTTAGCTCCAATTTATCTGAAATACAACCAAAATAAAAAACAATTATATAAAATACAATGAACAATTATATAAAATACAATGAGCAATAGTCAAGTTTTTCTCAAATATTTAAAATTTGCCAAACAATGAATAAGTTTCAAAATTGTGTTGCACCACGGAGCGGTGCCTGATTGATTAATTAAATTTTCTTTATATATTCATGAATACCCGGTATTCATGTTGTACAGACCATCAATGTAAGGCTGCTGGACCCTTTCCATCCACAGACCACTTTTGGGAAAAGATGGAATAATCTTCAACCTAAAATCATGACCCACTTTATCATACTAATTCTATGACCATGGTGGTAACACAGAAATAGGCTACTTCTCCTTATTTATTACATTATGTTGATAATACTAATATACCAGGTACCGGGTACTGTGTTATCTGTATAAGTACAAAATTTAAAGTTTCAAACATAACGAATGGATTTATACTTGTTTCTCTGTGTAGTACATAAATTTATGCTAAAGTAGCTAAATAAAAGATAAAATAGATCTCCATACTCTTTTGGGGAAGATTGAATTTCAATACCGTACCAGTACAAGAACAAGGCCTCTTTTTTGAAGATTCGATGATGAAGGCAAAAAGGATGATTCAGCCAGTTCACACAGGTTTGGCAGAACCAGCAACCAGAGCCATCCCATGGGTCCTGCAAACCTGGGGTCTGCAGGGGTCTTTGGATATGTTTTTTTGAGTGCACCAAGATCAAATTTACTATCCTTAATTTATGATTACAACAAAAAAACAACCAAGTAACTTTTTTGGGGGGACAAAAGATTTTAAAAAAAAAAAAATTAAGAATCAAAATCCATGAAGCCTAATTCCCATTAAGATATTACAGTCTGACAACTACAAGCTGTAAATGGGTGAAAGGAAGAGCTGCTTTTGAGCGTTCTAAAAATACATTTCAAAGGCCCTCTCAGATCCAATAAAATATGTCAAAATCTAATGTTGCTGCACTGAAAAGATGAAAATGTATTCTCTGATTTTATCTGTCTCTGCACTCCCCATGGTTCATTGGTAAGAGATAATTGTGTCACAAAGTTACGTGATACAGCACCAAGGCAAACAATGTAAGGAGGGGCCATCTACATAGTATGTACACACAAAAAAGTCAAATTTTAGACTCCTCTGTTGAACATATACTTTTTTTACTACCCCTTGCATACGTACAGTGAGCTTTCAACATTCCTCCCCATCCCCAACAAAAAAGCAGACAAATCCAATAATCTTTATATAAACATGATGTTATAGTAAACAAAATGTGTCATGGGTTGTCACCGCTGGCTGTTCGGCAAGATCTGTGGTTTTCAGAATATATGCCAAATTACCCTGGGTGACATAATGCTGTCCGGAATGGCCACGAGAATGGAAAATGCGGAAAAGAGCAACTGGGGCAATTAAAATCATCTTTAGAAAGAACCGTAATAGTGAATTAAACTAAACTATAAAATGCCATTTACTTCACTAAGACAACGGGCGCTAAACATAGACCTTTTACTAGGGAGTGGGTGTTGTCATAACATTTTTCTATATGGGTTACTGTGGCTTTTTGAGGCGAAACATTTTTTTAAAATTCATTATCTTATATCCACTTTTAATCCAATGTGACATCCAGTGGTAACAACAGTAACCCACTTTTAAGTAGCGGTAACTATTTTTTGCAGCCATGTATGGAATGGAGCGGCCAGTTCACATTTATAATACAATAATGTAAGTCAATAATCCCTTATTTTAGCCCAATAAATTATTTTTAGTTTAGGGAAATAAATTAAAAACTGCCTATTTAACAACTGGAAATATATTAAAAAAACTACTAGGGTGATAATAACTTATGTACCTGCATTTATTATTTTCCAATTAGTTCATCATGTACTTTCTTTGGTTTTCAAAGAATATTTAATATAAAACATATATTCTAAAAAATCAGACATGTTTATTTTAAAAATAATTAATTGCGCTAAAATAAGGGATTGCCCACTGAGATTAATTGAGTCAATTTTATTAAAAATATATTTTCTTTTTGTTGTTGTACACATTTTTATCGGGTGGGGAGGGGGGGCTGAAAGAAACATTGGGTACATGTGCTTGTGGCTGTCAAAGTAATTTGATTTTGGGTTAATGTTATGGGTTTTGTCAAGTGTTTTCTCACCCTAAGCTCAGTGACAGTGATGTCACTTAAACATTTGGGGAATCCCAACACTGGACTTAGGGTGAATAGACTAATTGTAAGACTGAACGATGTGTGTCATAACTTTCCTTTTCTTTAAATAGCATTACTGGCGCCATAAACCAAATCTAACAGATCGATACGGTTAATATGAAGATATTAAAATAAAATATTACATTAATTTGTATTAAAATTCAACTTACAATTACATGTTTCAAAAGAAATGAAAAAAGAACAGGAAATGATAGCCATTCTCTGCTATTCTACTTCTTGCATAAGAAGTATTTAAAATCTTTATTTATCCATAGTTTTTTAAAGTCATCCAGTTCATTTATATTACTTAATTTGTTTTAATTTTATGACTGAAAACAAATGTATACATATTTTATGAAATTTCATTATTATTTTTTTTAATAGTAAAATTTATATTCATGAAAAACCTAGTCACAACTAAAACAACTTCAGTCATTTAAATCTATGTTTTAATTGTAATAATTATCAAACTATCCAACTGTAAATTATATTTTTGGTAATGGATAATAATGTCCTTAACGATTTGATATAATTTATCTTAAACTCATTTTATATAATCAATGACTTGTAGTCTCAGCAGCTACTGAAATTCATTGTCAATTTTTACTAAGTTACATAATTTTCTTTATATTTATTTTCTAAATAACCTGTCTACCTTTTTTTAATGTTCTTTTGGTATATCCTTTCTTGCCTTATGAAGCTTTGCTGCTTTAGTTTAAAGCTATTATTTGACTTTTTAGGCCCAGTCCAGTCTTTAATTCTGGTAATTGAATAACATTATTTTTAAAATAATAGCTGAGCCGGTAGTTTGTATAAAAATAATGGTGTTAATATTATTTCAACATCTCAGCATTTTCTTTCTCTTAAAATATAGCAATGTCACCACCACTTTTTGGAAGAGCTGTGAAGAGTTGAGCTTCTAGTACTACCGGTACCTATGATTCGCACCTGTCCATTCCATTTGGACGAGCTGTAATGAGGATTCAAGACTAACAGACTTTTTTTATATAAGTAAATTTATATCCGATGAATGAATAATGTTCCCTATGTAATAAATACTTGGCTTACTCTGAATAAAATAATGTACTCAGGACTCCTATTTATCATCATCATGGGTGGAATCAACAATATTGACACAAAGTAAACCATTTTCGGAGAAACCGTTCATTACCAATGGTATCTATACTCAGGACTCCATTCATCTATGTCATAAACTGAATCATTACCAATGGTATCATTAACTGTTACAAATTTGATCAAGATTGCCATGGACTTGGCCAACACATTACTTTTAACCATCATTTTTCTATGAAAGAAAATGTATTTCTTTTATTCGGCCATTCAATGAACTATAAAAGTACTAATAATAAAAATAAAGTTCATTTGAAAAATCACGCTTCATCCCCAAAGGCTCGAAGCGCGGTACAAAAACAAAGCTGAGAGATAATAACTAGCTGGAAAAGATGGTAGACAACTTCACCCCAGAAGGTGTTTGCGAAATAGATGAGTTTTTAAATTTGTACAGTGGATTTCTTATAGCATGAATACTTGGATTATCAATTTCATGGATTGGATCATTGGATTTAACATTTGTGATCATCATTTTTTCAATGCGACTGATCCATTATTATACATTATTTTATAAATCTTTTCTGTAGAATTATTCACAGTTTTAATATTAACGAAGTGTCTACATGTCAGGCAACCGGGCGAATAATTCTCAAGACATTAGTCCAGCGGCCAGGCCAGGTCACATAACCGCTGTAAAAAGGTTGGGCGAGATATTTGTCCGTCAGTCTTGTCACGTGACCGCTAATAGTCGATCATACAACTGGCGTCGGAGATGCATGGGGAGGGGGGAGGGGGGGAGGATGAGCATACACTTCATTTCAAGAAGAATTACGTCTACAAATGTATAGTACATTCAATTATCTTTTATTAGATACCTCATTTGGTCTTACAAACTCAACAATAATATTTTAAATAATTTTTTAATCCCAACCTCTCAATTCTGGTACGCATGTGTACCTATAGCCACTTCGATATATATATATATATATAAGAATGAGCTATGCTGACATAACGCTTAAGAACCAATATTATTTTGATAACTTCGCACTCTTAAAAACAATCATAGTTATTTTCTATTATTTTTACGGAAATCAAATAAATTTACATGCACAAAAAATTATATTTCCGCTTTTATTTTAGCAAAAGTTTCAGTATTATTATTATAAATTATAATTAATGCATTTAAAGTAACAACTATGGAACTATCTTAAGCATTTCATATGCGCTTGAAAGTTATAAAAAAAATTAAATTAAAAAAATATGATGAAAGAATTACACAGTAATCACATTTATTGGGAAAACCCAAACATCAGTTGCTATTAGTGCTTTCTTTAGTGCGTTGTCAATAATGCGAAATAAAAATAAAATTAATTAGTTCTAAATAATCAAGCAAATGACGTCATAGTGCGAATTGCCAATATAGCCAAAGTTTAAAGTTTTCTGATTTAATAAAAGAGCGACGACAAAACTGATAATGTATATTCCCCTTCTTAAAATTAAAATTAATAAATAGCATTGATTGCTTTTTAAATTGCTAAACTTAAATACACATTTAACTTTGTATTTTAACATTTAATAAGATTTTAATTTTTATTCATTCCAAAAATAAACTTTTATGAAATTTATAAAGTAGTAAAAACTCTACATTTAAAAATAATTCTAATAAGTTTTTACTTTTTATTCATTCCAAAAATAAACTTTTATGAAATTTATAAAGTAGTAAAAACTCTACAGTTCTAATAAGAATGTCGTTTAATTCAATTGCTGCAGCAAAACTACGTAGCCAAATAGCATTTTTAATGCACTTATCACTCATCTAAATAAGAACAAAGCATATTAAATGCAATAAAATTCTTTTTGCGTAAGAGAACCAACAATAGTAATAGGCATACCTAAAAGATTGTCCGCTCACAAGAACAGTATCAAGACATATATTCAACTTGCTGCAATCCAGTGGATGATTTATTTTTTATTTAAACTCTCACTGTGTGTGTGGGGGGGGGGGGAGGGGGTGTAATACAATACATTAATTTTGCCAAATGCAGTACAAGATACGTCTCAGAATGAATTTGATAAATAATTAACCTTTTCGATACATAATATATATCAGGGGTAGGAAATTGAGCTTATACATTTTTAATTGGATGACAATATCTTTCAATCCAATGACAATACAATATTCCGTTTTGGACCAGGGCCCTAAATTCCCCCCCCCCCTTTTTATGAGCTAAAGATCATTTCCGTATGCGTTCCTATACCATTCATCTGATTGCGATAAAACTTTGGTAAGTTGTTGTGCACAGCAAAGGTTTCTAAATATGCTTATCCATTTTGAAATATTCCTTTTGGGGCCGGGGGCCCTAAATTATTATTTTCTTATATGAGCTATACAAATATAATTTCAATCAGTGCCATTGCATGGGTGTATAGTGTATGGAAATGAATCAAATATAAGCGACATTTTAGTTTGTGTGTGATATAAGTACAACCATTTTACAGTTATGCGTTTTTGGCCGGGGCCTTATTTAGAAAAACACAAAAAACTGAGCTATATAAATATAATTTAAAACAGAGCTACTGGATGGGTGGATCAATGGCTACACTACAAGTGTGTGGACTAAATTTTGAAAAATCCATGCTTCTCACATGGACAGCTGTATGTTGCCTGCTCACACCGAAAAAAGTTTTAATTTATTTGTATACACAACAGACGGAAAAAACTATAAATATCTTCTATTTAAAAATTACTTTAAAACTTAATTAAAACACAAACACTTTTTTCATTGAGTGGCATTGCAACGCATGCCGGGTTCTCGCTAGTTATATTTAATATATATATTATATATATAATATATAAAAACAACTTTGAAATTTTTAGTGAAGTAACTTTACCTATCAATGGACGCCCCCTTTGCAGTTTTATCTCTATTTACCTTATGGAACTGTATTAAAACACTCCAATAGTTAATAGAACAAGTATTTCTCGTCTTCCAAAATTACTTTTAACATTTAATAAGTTTTTACTTACGTCGAACGGTATTCGTTTATTGTCAACTCAGCCAATGTGAGGCCAGAATTTTTTACTTTTTACCAGTCTCAGGCCAAACGCAATATTCATACGGGGGTGGGGGTGTATTATAAAATAATGACATTGCTACTTGTCATTGCGCTAAGCATTACTTTTAAATTAGAAATAGGTGGTAATTATAATAAATGGTATGATGATATTAGGCTTTAAAAAATATTTATATTATTATAATTATAAATGTATTCGATTCCATGAATGTTGATTAATATAAAATGAAAACTTAAAAATTTGAGACATATTAAAAAATAACGTGCCCATACAAATAGTGCACATTTCTTCAATTATTATATCGAAAGCGTTTGTGTTTTATTTGAAATGTGCCACGTTTGTAACAAGTTTCATGAATAACAGATGTTTAAAATTTAAAAAATGAGCAACCTCAATTTCTAGACCCCTTCCCCCACGATGATCAATGTTACAGTATAGGATGGAATCAGGGCCGGATTAACCATTAGGCAAAGAAGGCACGTGCCTTGGGCACCAAGCGTTTGGGGGCACCACCAGTCCTCAAGAATTTCTATTTTTTTGAACAAATTTAAGTCCAGAAACAACTGAAAATTGAACAAGTGCTATGAAAATGAAGAAATACATTATAATACAAATTCACATTCAAGTTTGGTACAAACTTCCAGAGACCCCCCCCCTATAAAATTACGTCAACATTTAATTACCCCCCCCCCCCCCCCAAATAAAGATAAAATGGGTAAAAAAACAAAAATATTTTAAATACAACTACAACAAAAAAGTGAATAAAAGTAAAATGTTTTGAAAAAAAAGTTTAATAAATTCTAAATTATGAAATTAAATTTATTGTAAAAAAGTAACATTGTTGACGTCAACTTTTCTTGACCTCCCCCTTGTCAACAATTTTCAAAAATTTTCAGACCCCACCTCCCCCCTATTTTGTTGACATAATTAATGGACAGCCCTAATTAGTTTTAGTTGAACCTATGAAATATCGCTACGACATAGCTCTATATATTTGAATTTGATGATCCGTATATACTACATTCTGTTAGGTTTATTGTCTGAGGTTCCGCTGTATTTCGATAATCTGGGGGAAAAACGTAATCCTGGGGAATCTTTTAAAATCCGAGTGGCAGCACTGGTTTAAATAAAGTAAACATCGTGACTGATTGTGGGATTTAAGCTCTTGTTCTTGTTTGAAGTGGTTTTAATATAATCATGACAGCCTCCTGTTGGAAAAGCTTTCCTTGCAGCAAGTTGAATATATGTCTTGATACTGTTCTTGTGAGCGGACAATCTTTTAGGTATGCCTATTACTATTGTTGGTTCTCTCTAGTTCTGGTAGGGTACTTGGCTGGTAGGGTACGTTGCTGAATCCATTAATGATTAATGTAAGTAATGAATGTACTGGTAAAGCTGCAACAGTTTTTCGGTTGGGGATACGATGCTGGTATTTTAACGGCTCCTAGCGGATGCTAGGGCAGTTTTGAAGCTCTCGTTTGACGTCGAGTTTACGGTGGTATTGTCCAGGTTATTCCAAGCTTAAGACTAAGTCATCTGATTAATTAAGCGATCTGGCTTCTTTTCTGTGGGATGAGATATAGTTATGTGTTTGCAGGGATGGCCGGCACTACTGCCACTAATATTTCTTTCAGAAAATTTTCCTGGATTGGGTGGGGGGGGGGGAATGATAATGCAAGTGGCCAGAAGCGTAGCTATGGGATGGCAGGTGGAGCATATGTCCCCGTGTCGACAGACTAGCAGGGCGGCAAAATGGGCTTTGATGGTATTTAATGGTTGAAAATAATCCGTTTCAGAGTTGAGGGGGAGGGCGTAAAATTGAATCTTGTCCCCTGACGCCAAACACTGTAGATACGCCCCTGCTAGTGTTGTCAAAATAGGGCGGATGGGGTTGTCCACCCAGGTGTCACTTTTATCTTTATATGCAATAATGCAGGAGAGCCGTTCTTAGGAGTTTGGGGGCCCTAGGCATAGAGCCAGAAGGCGAGTCCGGGGGGGCGAAGCTCCCCTGGATGCGAGAAGAAAACATCACCCATCAATGTGGCACCTCCACTCTGCCTACGTCACTGTTTCCTCCTTGATCGCGTGTAACCACTAACCATATGGATAATTCTAACACTAGAGAAAATGTGTACTTCTGAAATATATGGACTTGCAAGTTGTAGGCTAAAAAAATGCGCAATGGGGCCCTGGGCGGTCGCCAACTTTGCCTATGCCTAAGAACGGCTTTGTATGCAGGTGAGGCATTTTCGACCAACTGGAGAGTTTCTAAGTGAAAGGGAGGATGCCAAAAATATTTGCCAGCCCATGACCGCACTAATAGTATCTGCACAACTATGCAGTGTATCTATCGATATCAAAATCGGCGATCATTTTCATTGGGAAGTAGGGCGGAACTTGATGACGCCAATGAATCTTAATCAGGGGAGGTCTGGGGAGCCTGCTCCCAAAATTTTTTTGATTATTTCAAAACAAGAGGTGTATTTTTTTATTATACTTGAATTAAATGTTTCTATTATACATTTTGAATAGGGAAAGACATTTTTAAGGTTTTGCGGAAGGCATTATGGCGTCAAGTGCCATACAAAAACTGAATTCACTCAGTTTGTCGAGTGCCCCAGGATAACCATTTGGCACAAGCTTATAATCAACAACATACTGTATCATTAATCAGCGTGAGTTATCGGGTGCAGAAATTTAGGGTGCTAAAGACAGTCGAGCAAACACAAAATGCTCAGATGCATTTTGGCACATACTTGAATTTTTTGTTTCTTTCAGTCAATTTTGAGGTTGCATTTTAAACTTTTGGGTGGGAAGTTCCAAAATTTGCCATAATGATCAAAGATCTTAAATTCCGCACCAGTGGGACATATACTATATTCATTCTTGTTGTGTCACCTTTGAGAGTAAGCTTTTGCCCTAGACTATTCTCACCTCTTAAATGTTTATAGTCCCCCAGAACTTTTTGATAAATTAAAAAACGAGAATGCATTTGATCACATATCTGAATTTAGTTTTTCATCATTCTACACTTAATTGGAGAGCAACGGAACAGATCATAGTTAAAAATGTAGATGTCGTGTCACTTAATCTTAGAACCATCGTGTTCGCCCAGCAACCCCTATGTTGCAGGGTGTCTCGAATATTTTAGAGGTTTAAAGATGTGATGAGGATATTTTCTTAATTATTGTCTTTCAATACAGGGGAGGGGGGGCGCGCAAAACGGAAAAGTGCTTGGCCTGCTTGTGTTAAACAACAACAAAGATTGTATACTAGGAAAAATAGTAACATGGCTTTTATTTTTATTTACATTGGGGGGGGGAAGCTACTTAATTAATAAATGAATTTTCTACACATAAAAAAATAATATAATTTAAAAGGGTTCCATCACTAAAAAGCACTGTAAACATTATTTTATATGCTGAACGCAAATGGAAAAAAAAACAATAACTTGCTTATAATAATGAGACTACCTTTTCAAATTATTTTCAAATTTTACCAGAGTAAAAAAAAGCAAAATACTGTTAATTAGAAAGGAAGGTCTATAAATTTAATGGGTTTTGAAAACTGGTCATTGTTAAAAAATCATAGAAGAACGGCATAACTATTTAAGAAGACATGAGTTGTTTACAAAAGACATTATATATTTATTAATGTGTGATTTTATCTAAGGGAAATCGTGTTCAAATAAAGTAATTTCCCAATATTCAGTTGATTGGAATGTTTATCTGTAATTTCAAAATACTATACTATAACTTTTTTCAGATAAATTACAAATTGCCTCTTAGATATTCTTTAAAACACCTTTTTAAAACTAAATCCACATAATTTATCTTAAATTGAACAAATTAGGAGTAAGAATTTTTTTCTAAAACTAGTACCAACAAATTTTGTTTATAGAATTGACATGATAATCCAAATGCTAGTTAGACTCTAACAAAAAATGTTTAATTATTATAATAATAGATCACATATTTTTGTAACCTCTGTTATTCAGGAAACATTGTTACAAAAGTAGCACATTAAAAGAAAACACAAACGCTTTCGATATAATAGTTGAAGAAATTTGCACTTTTTGTATGGGCCTGTTAAATTCTTTTTTTTTTTTTTTTTAATATAATTTTTTTTGAGTTTCCATTTTATATAACTTAGCATACATGGAATTGATTAAATTTATAGACCAGTTATGCAAATAAAAAATATTTTTCAAAGACTAATGCCATCATACAATTTATAATTAACACCTATCCCTACATTAAAAGTCATGCTTTTATGATGAAATATAATTTGAAAATAGATTGCGCATGTTTGATACTCAACAAGAAATATTATTAAAATTCTAGACCTTTATATTAATGTAAAGGTAATTAAATACAGTGTTATTTAAATCATAAAACCGATATATGTGAATTACGGGAAGTAAGACATCAACTTATAATCTGGAGAGACCAGTGCGATATTTATACAATTTAGTAGTTTTTAATTTTTTTAAATATCTAATCTTTATAGTGTTGTACACATTTTGCCCCCAAGGGGCACTTGACTTTTATTGGGGGGGGGGAGTGCAAGGGCAGTCGTCCCACCCCCGTCCCCACCTCCCACCGGAGATATGCCTGAAAGAAACCCTGGTCCCATGACCACTTTACATAGGAATGTTAGGTGGAACTTTCTTTTCTTGTCTGTCTTTGTTGAGGGAGGGCATGTCAAATCTCTTTAAGAGGCCAGTAATTTGAGTGATGAAGCCAGGAGTGGTGGATTTGTTTGCTTGGCAATAACCTAAGTAATAATAATAATAAATAGTACCGGTAATAATATTAATTATAAATTATATTTATATTATGATTAATATTCATTATGTAGTGGCCCTAGTATTATTATAACTGATTACTCATAATATTCTAATTAATATTCATATGCTAAAAGTATTAGAATATACTAAAATTGTACTAATAAAATATAAAAAAATTAACATATTTTTTAAACCTTTTACAAAAGACTGACTATCAAATAAAAGTTTAAACACACTAAAAAGTAGAATATGATTTAAAATTTCTTGGTACATTTATTTGCATATTTTTACTGACAGTTTATCTTTAAAAAAAAAAAAAAAAAAAAAGAAAGCCAGTTAAGTGTTAGTGTTAGTAATCTCGGTCAATCTCATTTCAAATTGCTCTTTTCTGTATATCTCACTTAAGTGTAGGTTTAATTCACTAATACTTAAAATTACCAACATTAACTTAACATAATTATATAATTGTATATAATTTTTTAATTAAAAAAACCCAGATATATTGGATGCTTTATACTATAAATAACACATGAATATGATACTTATCTATATTTTATGGCAGGTGGAAGAAGAACAATCAAGGTGAATGGTTGGGGGTTTTGTCCAATATGGTTTGGAGAGTCAAACAAACAGATGATAGGATACTATTTCAAGTTTACGGTGAAAAGAAAGACATTTCCACATGTCCTGTCACTGATAAAGCAGAAGACAATTTTTATCTGAAACAGTTTGATGGCAGAAATAAAAAGCAGCAGTCAGATTTTAATTGCTCACAACAAAAAACAGTTTGCAGCAGCTCATGCAATAATGTTAAATTAGTAGAGACTTTGACCAAAGTTGAAAATAAGGCTGACGAAAATCCTGATAAAACATGTGGTAAAGAAATATCAAAAACAGTGAAAGATCTAAGAAAACATTGTGGAGTTGTCAAGAAAAATTCCAAATCAAAAAATGAAAAATCTGCTGCTTTTGTAAGAAAAGGTTTGTTACAAGGGAGCACATGTCATCATTCCATTGAAGATGGACTAGGCTCATTAGAATCACAACCAAGAGTGCTGATGAATTCTTTGACTGATGATACATGTATGTGGCAACCTCATTTATTGGAAGATTATTTCCAGCTCAATGTCAACCTGGAAGAGCTTTATCAACAATGGTCTTCAAAAGATCCCCATTTCCACCAAGTTGCCCTCAATTTTTATGGCATCCGGATTCTCCGACAGGATCCGGTAGAGAACCTGATCAGTTTTGTTTGTTCATCGAATAATAACATATCTCGAATATCAAGCATGGTTGAAAAGCTTTGTTCAAATTATGGAACATTTATTGCAAGGGTGAGTTGTTATTGAGCAAAATTATTTGAGTGTGGACATTCTAAATTTAGCTTGTCAGTGTTTTGTACTAAATTTTGTGAAAATTGTATTACTATTACTTGACATGTTTGTACAAGCTGTTTTTCTATTTATTTTATCCTAAGGGTAATAAATTTTATTGATTGCATAAGGTGGATGAAATCGACTACTATACATTCCCTGGATTTTCTGATCTTTGTGAAAATGATGTGGAGACTAAGCTAAGGCAACTAGGCTTTGGCTACAGGGCTAAGTTCATCGCAAACATTGCAAAGCAGATAACCTTAGAGAAGGGTGAGCATTGGTTAAAATCTCTCAGAGAAAAGAGCTACACAGAAGCTAAAGCAGAACTCATGACCCTACCAGGCGTTGGTGCCAAGGTGAAAATCGTATTTTATAAATTTCTGTTCCTCAGTATAACCTTAGGCCTACTGGAATAACACATGCAGTGATGTTTTATTTCATATTTCATTATTAGGCAATCATTAGACCTAAAATTCATCATCTTAAAACTAAAAGAAACAGTGTTTATTTAGTCTTTGTTTATAAATAATTTATTAGTTTGCTTTGTAAATAGGTAGTCTGGTGAAGGGAAATGTGAATTAGGTCATAAGAAAAATAATTAATTTATGGTCACTACAGTCATAGTTTGGTTTATAAAAAAAAATATTTAACCGTATACGCCGTATAAATTATTTATAGACTTGAAAAATTAAAGCTTATGCTACTTATCTACTTAGGTGATAATAGTTATTTATATTTTAGATTCACTGAATTCATTCAGTTAAGACAGCCAGCATAAATCATGCATATTTTAGCTGTAGTCTTATAAGTATTATAAGTATAAAAACTTTGTATACTTCATAAGTATGTTAAAGGGACTGTTCATTTTTTTCTTCTTTAAAATTACCTATTTAGTTTCAATAAACACAATAAATGAGATACCTAAGAAAATGTATTTGCCTATTTTACTGCTACAACCTAGCTATAAAAACTTCTCTGAAATAGTACTATTATGAGTTATGTTGAACTACTCTAAATGTATATATCTTTGTCAAATAGGTTGCAGACTGTGTTTGTTTGATGTCCTTAGATAAACCAGAAGCATTACCAGTAGATACTCATGTTTGGCAAATAACTATGAGGCATTATATGGCCAAACTGCAAACAACCAAATCATTGACACCAAAGCTCTATAATGAAATAGGTACGGTAACACTTTTTTTTTCCCTTAACATACTTAATGTAAAGTGAAATATAGATTGATAGTTGATATAAAATTAAGCACTGCAGTCTTACAAAGGATACAGGTTAATGCCATGCATATCTGAACCAAATAGAAGTGTTGCTATAAGTGAGTTATAGCAACAGTTGAAAGGGTAGGGGGAAATGTGGAGGGCACTCTGGTTCCTTCTGTCTTTATAAAAAGGGGAATACAAAATGTACAGTTTTATTTAATGAAATTTAGTCATGGGCAATACATACATAACATAAACAAAAAAGTCAAATTTCAATCTCATGTTACCCTCGGGATAATTATAACAGAATTTATGCATACATGAACTATGATGAACATGCATATTCTGCTGTTACCCTTCCCCCCCCCCCCCCCTCAGGTCATATGTAATATATTATGGATGATCTCTTACAAGCAGTTTGTTAAATATTTAACAATTAATTACTTGTTTTTTTTTTTTTTTTGAAATGACATTATGGAAGGAAGAGTTAGGCAGACTGAATTTATTTTCAATAAAAAGTGTTCAAATTTTTGTTACTGAACATTTGGCTTTTGGTTTTGCTTTGTGTACTGTGTTTGAGTTGTTTTTTTCTTGCTTTTTGTCTGTAGGAGAGTTTTACAGAGAATTATGGGGACCTTACGCTGGATGGGCTCATTCGGTATGATTTATGTTGATTTTGTTAGATTTACTATGTTGAAAACAAATGCAGTGAAGCCCAGCATTAATCAATGAATGATCAGGTTAAGCATGTCTCCTCTTAACATCCTGGTATTAAGTATTTAAAAGGGCATTACAAGAGTAATATTAGTAATTTTAACATTGGTCAAAGTACCAATTATTATAAGTAAGGAATTAATTTATACTCAAGCTTATTATCAGTTTACTTATATGGATAATTGTCAGTGGCATCACTAGAAAAAGGGGGGGGGGCATATTGCACCAGGTGACACCCTCCCAGGGGTGACATCTAACGGAAAATTGCACATCTGGAGTTGGTTTCATAACAAATTTAGTTAAATACAAGAAGAGAGTGGCACCAAAACAGTTTGCCACCAGAAAGAGTAGGTTGCAAACATAAAAGGGTGCCAACAGAGCAGGACCAACCATCAGTTTGTCACCGGAGCAGAAAGAAACTCGGAAGAGGTTCTTGGGGAAAATCTGGAGGACATGAGGGCTATGAAAGGGGAGCAATCAAGAGACAAGTGATGCACTCTGCAAGAATAAAACAAAGAGGGGTGTCCTTGCATGTATTGATAGCTTTCATTTTTAACTCTGATAATACTGATATTTATCTCGATTAAGCAAAAATTAGGTCAATATTTGAAGTTGTGAAATTAATAGGTGAATGGGACTTTCTAGAATCTTTCTATTTCAGAGTAGCTTTTCAAAACTGAAACTTGTAAAGAACTACTTGCAATCGAGGCCCTCTGGTATTGTAGTTTTAAATGTAAAATTTAAATGTTTCAAAAACAAGTACTTTTGTTGCATTTTTAAAATTCTATTGTTTTATTCCTACATCTTTTGGTGCTTTAGGACTTAATATACAAACAATATATACCATTCTATACATTCTGGTTAAAAATTACTCTTAGCTGGTTGGTGGTTGGGGGGGGTGGGTCGGGTGAGGGGTAATACCATGAGTTTAGCGCACTGGGTGACAAGAACCCTAGTGAAGCCTCTCTTAAGTTTTTAGTTCATGAATATATATTATTCTTTGGTTTTGGTTACTGAAAAAGTTCAATTGCTATTTTTGTAACATCATTAAACTGCTTTATTCAATCTAAAACTACAGATAGCCACAACTTATGCTAAGTCTCATATTGTTTCATATTTAGAAATACTGATTTAGAAAATGAATGAAAGATTTTGAAGCAAGTGTAGAAAATTTCACCCAACTAAACCTAAACTTTAATATTTTGAGGACTGGTGTACAAGTTTTGAAATTGCATGAGATCCCGCACCAGATTTATTATTTATATTTTCATTTTATTTGACCATACATATTTATGTCCTGCGACCCAGCAACAAGCCTTGCGGACAGCAGGCTAGCCTGAAAAAGCAACATTAGATCACCAGCTGGTTTTCTCCACTATGTGGCACAGGGAAAAAATCTTTGCTATAGCCCAACAAAATAATTACGGAAACATACAAAGGCCAACTGTGGACTAGTTATCCCTAGGGTCTTGGTAAATTATACTGTCGTATTATTTTGCGAGTTATTTGTGAAAACAAAAAGCTGCATTATGATGATATATGTGAAACCATGCAGTGATATTTTTATATCTTTTTAAAATTAATAGAAATCATGGGTTTTACAGGGTATTAGGTGACAGGATACTTAGAGATATGATTAGGCCATTTATGGACTGTTAGTAGTTAAGAAAATCATTTCAGAATGTTTGCATAAATTTACATATTTCCTGTCAAAACACACCACCACCTAACCCTCCCTGGTATGCAAAATCTCCGAAATAAACAACCCCGTCCCCTCCCAGTGAATATGTAATATAAGAATGACCCCATAAAATTGAAAGCAAAGTAGAACAAAAGAATAGTATTTATTTATTTCAGGTTTTATTTACAGCAGATCTTAGACACAACAAAGACAGGGCCAGTGTGGATGGCCAGACAAAATTAGAAAGCAAGAAAAGATCTATCAAAAGTCAAGGCCTGAAAGAAAAAACATTGAAGAAATCAAAATGATATTCTATTTTGAGATTAAAAAAAAGAAAATAAACAAAAGTTTCAGTTATTATTTTTTAATTGCAGATATCACAGATATGCCAATAAACAATTGTTTTCCATTTCATGCTGTATATTCTAAATTTGATGCACTTATAAAAAAAACTCTGCTTGTATTATCTGTATTAGAATATCTAGAGTGATAAATAGTAACTGTACATGTATTGGAAATAAATTCTCAAAATCAATTGCTTTACATATTTTCAACTATCTTGTTATTTTTTACACACGAAGAACCTAACCTGAACACTGAATAATGTATGGATTGAAAGACTGATGGTTTGGCAAATTTGCATCCATAAAATCATGTGGCTAGTCCTTCCTGATAATCATGAGGGTAGTCCTACTTCTTGATAGTCACGCTCTAGGGCAGCCAGGTCAACTCTTGCATCCAGAAACTCTGACTCATCTATGCCTTCACCAATGTACCAGTGTACAAATGCATGTTTGGCATACATAAGGTCAAATTTGTGGTCAAGGCGGGCCCAAGCTTCACCTACAGCTGTTGAGTTGCTCAGCATTACAACAGCCCTCATAACATGACCAAGATCACCCCCTGGTACAGTGGTCGGGGGTTGGTAGTTTATGCCAACCTGTAAAAAAAAAATATACAAATGTGTTTTTTTAAAGTTTAATTTCTCTTGTTTACAGTAATTGGGCTCTGAATGTTTATTATTCACTCCATGTTAAAAGAAAGGCTGGCAATGGGAGAAACAGGGCCAGTGCTGGGGGTGGCAAACAGCAGACCTGTTTACCCTTAAAATCGTACAATATCATCACAAAATCGTTCAATACATCATCTTAATAGTAAAAAAACACACAGTATATATAATATATACACGTCAAAATCGTAAGAGTAAACAGGTCTGAAACAGAGCAACTGCCCAATGCCAGACACTTATTAACTCATAACTGTTATCTAATTAAAAACTGGTACTGAATTGAAATTCATTAAACAGGTTTGGCTGAGTTAAATGCAGATCACATGCAAGTGTATGTAAAAATTCAATTGCACTTTTCTTTAATAATTAACATGTTTTTACTAGTACCGGGTAATATACCATTTTTTAAGTAAATGAATTTTCTACAAGAGAGATACATCTAAAGAAATTTAGACCATGCAGAACTCAATGAAGTGTTTGCCATCATGAAAGCAAGAAAGGGGATTTTTCGCTAAAAGTCATCATGTTTCTCTTGTCAGCATTTTAGGCTTGTGTTCTTTACATGAGGATTCCAGTCTTGTAGCTTCACAATAAAGTAATGTGTTTATCTCTGTCTTTCTCAAAAAGTATTATGGTATTCCATTAATAATCTAACTAATACTGCACAAATGCTGAATCCCAACTCAATTTTATTTCAGAATTATATACCTGTATAAAGCGACCCAAATTTCATTGTTCATCAGTTGCAATCTACCTTGGTTTTACTAGTCAACCTTTTCAATGTGTATTTTAAAACCAGCGGGGCATCAATCAACAATTTCAATTTGTACCTTAAAACCAGTGGGGCACCAGTCAACAAACTGGATGGATCTTTTAGACTTGATATTTGCTATCGCCACATTGACATCTCCCGGAACTACATCACCACGGAACATGATTGTACAGGCCATGTACTTCCCGTGATTAGGGTTGCACTTGATCATCTGATTGGCTGGCTCAAAACATGCTGATGTCAGCTGGGACACTGTGAGGGATTCATGGTAAGCCTTTTCTGCTGAGATGAATGGGGCGTAAGTAACCAGGGGAAAGTGTATCCTAGGGTAGGGCACCAAGTTCGTCTGCCATTCTGTCAGATCGGTGTTCAGCGATCCTTCAAATCTTAATGGAGCCGTGATGGAACTCATGACCTGCTCATAGATTTATATGAGAAGAAACTATGAATTTTAAAAAAAAAAATTCTCTGGGTCTATCTGATAAATATTTAGAACTGATACAACTCAAGTACCAGTATTGAGTAGTTCCATGGATATCATTACAGAGGACTTAGCACTGAGTAATATCATTACTGGTACAGTGGACTTTGCACTGAGTGTTGAGTAGTTACATGGATATCAGTACGGTGGATTGGGTATGGAGTGGTTAGGATATATTTACAGTGCAGTTTGCATACTTATTTTAAATTTCCTCCAAATCATGCGTAGGGCTTTGTAAAGGACAGTAGTGGACACAGGGACAGTTTAATGGGGGTGGGGGGGTGTGTGCAGAGATTTGTGATGTTTTATTAGAGGTGGTGTCTAACTTTTGGTGATGATGGGGTAGGGGTTGACAAAAATCTGCAAAATTTGCATGAGTCATTTATGGATGGCCCTTTACTCAAAAGTGCAAAATACTTTTATTACCTGTGCAATGAGTCTGTTTAGATTTGTGTAAGTGGGCCTTTCTATATCCAAGTTGCGTCTGCATATGTCATAGATAGCTTCATTGTCAAAGATGAAACAGCAGTCACTAATATCCAGACAAGCATGAGTGTTTAAAACAGTATTGTAAGGTTCAACAACAGCGGTTGATATCTAGTGAATAATAGACAATGTAGCTATTCACAAGTTGTAAAGTTGTTTTAAATGATTCAATGAAGGTTTTTGTTTAAAAAGGTAGGTTAGTAGTTAACTCATTACCAGCCATTGAGACTGATATTTCAGTGTTACTGACAGATGCGACCAAATGCATACCAACGTGTCTTGGCACACCCTTCGCTTTTTTTATTTAATTGTAGCAATAAAATCATGCCCCTGAGACTTGCAGGATGGCATAATTTCCATAAAGAAAACTGGACGTTTTTAGGCTGCATGCATGTTAGTAAGACTTGTCATAGTTATAACTTAAATCGAACATATGTTGGTCCCATGTGCCAAAATTCAAATTTTTTTGTCAAATTTGTATTTTTTGGCCATTAACATTACATTGTTTCCATTAAACATCACAATTTGTCCAGGAATAATGATTAAGCAAGAAGTGCGAACAGCAGGGTTAAGCCATCTAATTGTATAAAAACACATAAAGCGTTTGAATGTACCTACATTTGGTGCAGGGTATATAGCAAACTCCATCAAGTTCTTTTTGCCATAGTCCATTCTCATTCTGGACATGAGCAAAGAGGTAAATCCTGATCCAGTCCCACCACCAAAGCTGTGAAACAGGAAGAAACCCTGGAGTCCTGTGCTTTGCTCAGCCTGGAAATAGACGAATGTTCTTTCATTAAAACATCATGGTGAGGAAAGTGACTTCAGGCTTGAATAGAGAACATTGTAATGGTCAAAATAAAAACTGAAGAGTACTTCTATATTAATGAGGCCATGGGAATACAAATACAATGGCCTGTCTACACCCTGCTGATTTAGTGAGGCCATGTGATAACAATGGTCTGTCTATGCTCTCCTGATGTAATGAGGCCATGTGATAACAATAGTCTGTCTATGCTCTCCTGATGTAATGTGGGCATGGGATAACAATGGCCTGTCTGTGCTCTCCTGATGTAATGAGGCAATGTTATAACAATGGTCTGTCTATGCTCTACTGGTGTAATGTGGGCATGGGATAACAATGGCCTGTCTGTGCTCTCCTGATGTAATGAGGCAATGTTATAACAATGGTCTGTCTATGCCTACTGATGTAATGTGGGCATGGGATAACAATGGTCTGTCTGTGCTCTCCTGATCTAATGAGGCCATGGGATAACAATGGCCTAACAACATTAACCGCCATCTCCTGCAAGTTCCAGTGACATAAAGGTTTTGATCAGTGTCTCCACATCATGAATATTATAAATGCTGAGAATGATGTCTCCACACCATGATTGATAAGCATAGTGATTTGATATAAATTTGTGATACATGTCTCCAAATCACATACCAGGTATATATAAGTATAAGAATAAGTATGTAACAATGTAACGCTAGGATTCTTTAAAAGAATGACGGTGATTTTCTGTTATTTTACGAAAATTTTATCAATTTTAATACACTCAATTTCTTAAAACAACTTTATGGATTGTTTATTATTTTATGGAAAACTAATCAGTTTCAATATGATAAAACATACTTGCTTTTTTGTAATTATAAGCTATCTTTAATACATAATATCATTATAAATTCTTAAGAACAATAGAAAAATAATAGTGATTTTATATTATTTTATGGCAATTGAATCAATTTAAGTATGATAAAATATATGTAGATTACCATTTACTTTAAATACCGGTATGTGATTGTGCTACTGAGGGAGTTAACATCCCTGGGTGCTTTTATTAATGTTAATTAAATATTTTGGGTGTGAGGGGAGGCGGCTGCAATTTTTAACATTTTGTCCAAGGAAGCACAAGCTACGTCACAACACGGGTAGGTGCATTTGGTGCGTATAGCAATATCTGAAATTTCAAATAGTTTACAGAATGGAAATTGGTATATAGATAGTTTTAAGAACAGGGACATCATTTGACAAGGGAGGGTTGGGGCATCAATGAAAAGGTTGTTAAAGACTAAACATCATTGTTTGTGGAAGTGTAAATATGATTATTGTCTGTAAACCTGATATTACAGTATTGTTTCTAGCTGCTATCATCTTCTCATGGAGTAGTCAGGTGTTGCTCTATCGTAGCAATGGGCATCAAGGACATCATTTGTAAAAGGTATGGCGGCATTTGGCCCCCACCCTGAATTTGCAGGTTTTATTTATACTGCTATGTACATTGGCGCCTCCAGTAATAAACAACTTAAGCAAGCCGAACAAGTTTTGGCTTTGCCCCCCTCACCCCCTGAAAAAACCCTGAAATGACGCCTCTGATGGGCCTAAAGTAGCTGACTTATCATTTTCATTTTGTGGAACTGATATACCAGACAAGTCAACATCCTCATCTAACCATTCAGCACTTAAAATAGAAGCATTGTTGAGGTGAGCTATAATTGCCAAGATCTATCTGTTTCCTTTGCAGCCACTCACATTGGTTGAATCCTTTTTTGTTGAGTAGCAGGTGGTAATTTTTTTTTTGCTGAAGAGGGCATTGTCGGTGCTGTTGAACATGCTTTTTCAACATGACTTTGTGATGCAAAATAGATGTTACAGATTTTGAAAATCCGTTAAAGCAGTGATGTTATTATTGTTACTCCCTTTACTTTCCTCTTATTCTCAAAATATCGTATTCCTACTTTAACAATATAATTTATCTTGACTGCAAATGACACCTAAAAATTAGATGACTATTAACACTCATTAAATCTTTTTAAATAATGTAATAACCAGTCAATTTTAATTTAATAAAGAAAACATGATTGTTGATGTCAACTAATCTAAAACCCCTTCCCTCCCCCTTGGCAACTGTCAGATATTTCCAAACCCCCTCCCCCATAATTAATGGACGGCCCCTTAAATAAATGTATGTGAACATTTTGTGAAAATAATTTTAAATGTTGTAAAAGAACAAGAGTGGGAACATTTTTATGTTGAAAAACAACAGCTAAAAACACAATCATTTTACAGATGTAAAAAATTAATCTTTAAAAATAGACATATTTTCCAAAAATACAATTCAGGGGCATGAACAAATAGGGGTTAAGATTTTCTTTAATGTGAGGAAGTATTTGTTTTTCCATTTGCAGAAAATACAGTATAAGGGCACGGTAAATTTTTATGAGCCTTCGAATAGTTATTAAAAATCACAAGAATATTACAGATGAGAAAATTTGTTATGAGATGAGACTTTTAATATTCATTTCAAAGAATTCATGTTTTAATGATTTTCCGATAATTTAAATCAGGAGCAAGGCAAAGTAAATTTTAAATGAAGAGGCCAATAAATGCTACATATATTTTAAATGGTAGATAAATATTTTTTAAGTTAATGATATGTTTTACAATTTTTAGAAATTATGTTTTGTTTGTAGTCCAGGTGCCTGAAAAAGGTTTCGGCTGGCTTATATTATATAGAAGGAAAAAAATTATCAAAACCCAATGATGTAAGAAATGTAAATATCTATACAAAGATTGTTCTTTAAAAATAAAGATTTACTATTTCCTAAATATAAATTTCAAGAGCTTTGAAAATTGTCGTTTTTTTTAAACATACAATACATTAAAACCCGATTCAGTTACATTCGTTTAAAAAAAAATTAAGTATCGTGAATGATGTAACAGGATGGAGGATCATTACTGTAATAAAACCACGAGTGCTCAAAGAATTGGCCAAAGAAATCGCTCCTGCACTGACAATCCTCTTCCAATCATTGTTGTGCTCTGGCAATGTTCCAGCAGACTGGAGAACAGTGCATGTCACTCCAGTCTACAAGAAAGGGGAGCATTCTGACCCTGCCAATTATCGTCCGATATCCCTCACCAGCATAGTATGCAAACTATTGGAGCACATAATCGTAAGCGCAGTCATGAAGCATCTTGAAAGCAAACATATACTCAATGACTGCCAGTATGGCTTCAGAGTCAATAGATCATGTGAGACCCAGCTCCTTGAGTTTGTTGAAGACTTGATGACAAATCTAGAAAACAGCAAGCAAACTGATGTGCTGGTGATGGACTTCTCGAAGGCCTTTGACCGTGTCAATCATAGTTTGCTTCTACACAAACTTCAGAGATATGGGATCCAAGGCACTACTATAACATGGATCTCTAGCTTCCTCAACAACCGAAGTCAAGCAGTAGTGGTGGACGGTGCAAGCTCGTCCTTTGTCCATGTTAAGTCAGGGGTCCCCCAGGGCTCGGTGCTAGGCCCCTGTTTGTTCCTAGCATATATCAATGACTTCCCGAGAAACTGACATCCCACGCAAGACTGTTAGCAGATGACACAGCCGTGTATAGGACGATCACCAACAGATATGACCAGGACCAGCTACAAGAGGATCTCAATCAGTTAGCTGAGTGGGAGGCGAGCTGGGACATGGAATTTCATCCAGCCAAGTGCCAGACACTGTCAGTCTCTAGAAGTTGTACTCCTCTACGCTACCACTATGAATTGCATGGTCATTTGCTTGAGTCAGTTTCCTCCGTAAGGTACCTGGGTGTTACCATTCAGAGAGAGGTCCGCTGGGACGAGCATATTAACAATGTGTGCAACCAGGCAAACAAGACCCTGGGGTACTTAAGGCGTAATCTAAAGATCAGCAACTCCGGTGTCAAAGAAAGAGTCTATAAATCCTTTGTCCGGCCGCTTTTAGATTATGCATCTTTGGTCTGGGACCCATTCACTCAGAAGAGCATCGACAGGTTGGAGGCAGTACAGCGACGGGCAGCACGCTTTGTCCTGAACCACTACAGAAATACCTCTAGTATTGGCAGCATGCTGTAAACACTGGGCTGGTCACTATTGGAGGAACGACGACGACAGTCCAGGCTCTCCATGATTTACAAGATAAATAATGGGCTAGTCCACTGTTCTGGCATTAAACAGAAACTCGTCCCTCTCCCCCGTAGACAACGACGAGGCCATGACAGGCAGTTGTGGCTCATACCAGCGAGAAGCCAGTATAGGAACTTCTCATTCCTACTGGAACAAGCTTCCAAAAGGAACAGTTGAGGCGACAACACTTGACTCATTTGCGTCTATTGCCTCAGGCCTTCCAACCCCTAGTGCATGATACCCTCAAACAGTTACTCTTGTAACCAGTGAAATATCCTCATCAACACCAGGCACAGAGACATTGCAAATCCCATCTACATTCATAGGAGCCATAATGATCAATAAATTGATCGTGGGCCCTTAATATATAGAAGAAGAAGAAGTGCTTATCTGGATAAATTTAGCTAGGAAAAGTGTCCATGTGAATACATTTACTAGGAGAGTGTCTATGTGGATACATTTAGCTAGGAGAGTGCCCATGTGGATGGACACATTTAGGTAGGTAAGTCCCAATCTGGACACACTTAGGTAAGAAAGTGCCCATGTGGATACACTTGGGTAGAAGAGTGCCCATGTGGACACATTTTGGTAGGAAAATTCCCATTAAGATAGAAGATGCCATATTTTTTAAGAAGTGACCAGGAGCTCTAACACTCTCTCTATTAAGGAAATACTTTTTTCTAAAAATCTTTAAAGAAAACTCTGGATTTACCTGCTTTCTGATTCTATCAAGAACAATTTCCACAACTTCCGCCCCTTTTGTGTAGTAACCGCGGGCATAATTGTTTGCAGCATCTTCTTTTCCAGTTATAAGAGCATTTGGATGGAACAGTTGACGATATGTACCAGTTCTTATCTCATCTGTAACACAAAATTAAGTTTTCTTAATTGAGTTAAACACACAAAAATTGATAAATTACCCTAAATGAAAATCAATTCTTATTCATTGATGTTCACAATTTTTGGTTTTTATATTAGTATTTCAAATTTAAGAGTGTTCCATTCTGAAAATTTAAAAGGAAATAAAAAATTATTAAGTTAGAATTTAAATCACAAAAAGTTACTGAATTTTCATTAACTTTCAAACTTGGAGAACAACAGCAAGCTTCACAAAGAAAGTAAAGACCTTCAGAAACAATTGCCTTAAAAAGATCCTGAGCATAAAATGTCCAAACATCATCACTAACAAAGGCTTACTTAAGAAGACATACCACAGGAAAAAATGAAGAGAAGAAGGCCAAAGAATACATGGAAATGTGAGCAAGAGGCAGATAAACTAAGTATGGGATACACCTGGAAGCAACTGGAAAGGAAAGCACTGGACTGAGATGACTGGAAAACTCTTTTAGACGGCCTATGCCCCAGACGGAGTAAAAGACATAAGTACGAAAAATTATTCTAAAATAATGAAATGGCTACCGCTCATTAAAAATAAAGTGGTATATGTTGAATGATTTATTATAATTGATGCAACATTTCTCTCATAAAGACTAATGACAAATCAAATGAGATGAAGTCATAAAAACTGAACTGATGCAACATTTCTCTCAACATTTCTCTCAGACCTGTTTACTCTTACTATTTTGGCATAAAGTGTACGATTTTGAGGTGTATACATTATATATATTGTATGTTTATTTTTTTACTATTAAGATAATGCATTTAACTATTTTGAGATGATATTGTATGATTTCAAGAGTTTGAAGGTAAACAGTTCTGTATACTACTTATACTTATGAGATGAAGCCATAAAAACTGACAGACACAAGGCAAAATTAAAAACTGACCTACACAAGTTGGTTCTAGGTCAAAAAATGTGGCTCTGGGCACATGTTTGCCAGCACCAGTTTCCTCAAAGAAGGTGTTAAAAGAGTCATCTGTGCCAAGAGTTAGGCCATATGGCATAAATCCACTGGGGTCTACACCATGTTCAAGACAGTAAAGTTCCCAACATGCATTTCCTAATTGCACCCCAGTTTGTCCAATGTGAACTGAAATTATTTCACGCTGTGGATAAAAAAAAAGTAACATGTCAAATTATTGACAGGTTTATTAGAATTTAATTTGTGACTACTTGACTGTGCTGGTGCTTGCTTAAGAGTGTTTCTTGAAAGCAATGCTTTGGATTTTCTAAATCATATATGACCAGAAACCTATGATACCAACTCAATAAAATGAACCAGCAATGCTTATTTAATATATCCACAATTTTCACAATATCTGCTATTAGAATGATTTATAGCTGTAGTTTAGTGTATGACATTCCAGCAGTATTTAACTTCATCTGCTTATGATCATTACAAAAATGTTGACACTGTAGCCTCTAATGGTCCATTTCTGTTTTTTATGAACCCAAAGCTATGTGTATATTTTTATGAACTTATTTGACTGGCCATTTTAGTTAAAAAAATTTACTCTATGTTTGTAAAATTATTAACATTATTTGGCAACCCTGGCAGGAAGCTTATGCCAAAAATATAATATGGTTTCAAACATCCCTAAACCTGCATTAGATTATGTCAAGATAAACCGTCGCAGAATATAGCAGGGTATGTTTAGAAGAAATCCCCATGAAATTATATCAAATGAACTAAACTAACACTTCAATAAGCTTTTAAATCCCATTATATATCCCTGTAGAACAATATAGAACATTCTGGAACATTCTAGATTAAATTTAATATCCACCTCAAAATATGTAAACAATGACTTTTCCACATAATTATTTTTCGAGTGCAATAGCTATTTTACATTAAGGTTGAAAGAGGGGCCCCAGTGGGGACCTGTTCCATTGGATACTATGAGTTCATTACCCTTCGGTATTTGATTATGGATAATAAAGCGTATTTGTACTAATTTGTTCAAGGTCCATCAATTCATGTAGGCGTATTTCTTAGTAATTTTTTATATAGCTCATATAAGAAAAAAAAAATTTGGGACCCCCGACACCGAAAGGAATATTTTTTAAACCTCAAAGCACCCCAGTATTTGATTCTGGATCATGATGGATATATATGCCAAGTTTGGTTAAGATCCAAAGTAAAAACGTATGTGGAACAAACAAACAAAGCCACAAGTGTTCACTTTGATTCATATATTTGATATTTTATGAATTATTTTTTTTTAATTAATGTGTGACGTCAAATATGATCTTCAGACCCTCCCGCCCCTTCCCCCACCTGGTCACACTCTCTTAGACCGTTACTACTTATACTTAAATGATTTATGGACAGCACGTTGCCCTTATGTTAAACTAGCCAATATACCCGGCGTTGCACAGGATTGCATTCGGGAAAAAAACAACTACAGCCTTTTGCTTAACATTGAAATTGAGGGCAAAGTATAAAAAAAACAATCCTATAGTAATAAAATAAAAGAATTAATTTGTCTCCTATAAAAACACTTTTAAAATAACTTTGGAAACCTTTTGTTCCCCGATGGGATCTCATTTCCCAGTAGGATACCATTTTCCAGATTGGGATCTTTTTCCAAATGTGATCCCGACCCCATTGGGATCCCGACCCAATAGAGATCCTGACCCCAATGGGATCCCATTTTCCCAATGTGTACCCGACCCCTGTGTGATCCTGACCTAATTCAGATCCCGATGGGATCCCATAGGATACCATTTTCCAATTTTTCCTTTTTTCAGGATCCCGATCCTGTTAGAATCCCGTTTTCCGGTGGGATCCCCTTCTTTGTTGGGTTCCCATTTGCCGATAGAATCCCTATTTGATCCCGTCACTCGATGGGATCATGTTACAGATGGGTTCCAGTTTACTCATTCACCTTTAGGATCCTTTTTCCTCGTTGGGATCATGTTCCCATTGGGATTTTGCTCCCGTGCCGTAGAATTATGAAGGGTCTGTTTAAAGAAAATACCCATGAAAGTATAGAACTAAACTAACATTTCAGTAAGCGTTTAGATTCCATTATATATCCCCGTATAACAATATATAAATTTCTAAAACATTCTAGATTAAAATTAACATCTTCCTCGAAACATGTAAAAAAATTACTTTTATAAGTAATTATTTTTCAAATAAGAAAAATTCTACAACTAAATGCATTACTATAACTATAGTACATTTAAGTTGAAAGAATTAGATGGGGGCCCAATAAAAATCAGTCAGATAAATAATAAAGTTAAAATTTAAAAGTTGTCCAATTTTAAAATTTCCATAGATATAGCTTTTTTAAATTATGGAACTTTCTGGAAAAGTCTAGATTGGATTTTCTTAGGTTTAAATCCACCGATATTTCAATACGGACAATGAAGTGTATTGTTAGGCCTATACTATATCCATCAATTCACATCTTATAGTGTTGTCTAAGCCTATTGATATTTATATAGCTTATATAAGGAAAAATGAAAAGAGGAATGGATATTATGAGCTCAGTAACCTTCAGTATTTGAATATGGAGTAGGCCTATAACTATATGTACTAAGTTTGGTCAAGATCCATCTATTCATGTAGTAGTATTTTATTGATATTTATATAGCTGATATAAGTAGAAATGAAATGGGGTTCCCAGAGGAATGGATATTATTAATTATAAGTTCAGTACCCTTCATTTCGATATTTGAAAATGGATAATCAAGTGTAGAGTGTATGTTTACTAAGTTTGGTCAAGATCCATCAATCCATGTAATTTCTTGTAAGTAAAAGCTTTTGTGGAACAAACAAAGCCACAAATGTTCACTTTTATATATTACTATATAATATATATATAATAATGGCATGAGTAATACCATTATTTGTTTCCTTTATGACGGGAGAAACTTTGGGAAAGAGAAAATCTTAATTTCTCAGCCAACTATCTGCCACGTCTGAAAAGAACATCAAATCGAAGCTTTCCGCGCCATATGCTTTTCCTAGTTGGCTAGATTTCCTCTTTTTTATTTTAAAAAATAGGTCTTGTTATCCATCAGTAAAGTTGTATCTGCTCTGCGAAGTAAGACGGAAATGACCTGAAGTTTATAATGGGTTTTTAAAAAAAAAAAAGCAGAAAAAAGTTATGGTTTTGACGTCACATTATCGTGAACGCCACCTACTTCCATGTGTAATTGTAATGATTGTTTTGATTACGATACTTTACTTAGTAATGAATTAATAGAGCACATAAATGAAAGTGAGTTTACCACAGTTACTTAAAAAAATGATCATAACTGTCTTATTTTAATCATAATTAGGCCTATAACAAATGTGCGCATTTGCTGTACGGTGTTTTATAGTTTCTAGTCGGCACGAAAACGTATGATCGGGCGTATGATTAAATAAAATGAATGATTATTATTATCATTTAAACTCATAGTCTCATAGTTGATTATTATTACTATTACTAAAATAATACTACTATAATTATAATAATACCACACTACCTATATATAGGCCTACTGACTGTAATATACTAGTTTACTAATACTATATTATAAATTATTTTATATACTTATATTATGCTAATGACTAATACTTAAAATAAAATACTAAGGAGTAAATAGTTTAAATAGCAATTGCTATGGCAATGGATGGTCAACGACAAAAATGCAAATTGTAATCATAATAATTATATTGAATGTGAATAAACTTAGCTTAGGCTTAGGATTAGATTCCAAGTCCAACAACTAGCAAATCTCATCTTATTATTAATTGTTCTCATTCAATTCATGTCTCATTCATCATACTTCAGGACTAGTTGGGTTTTTTTTTGTAGTATGTAGGTAGACAATGTAGTATTTAGTTAGTATTGTATTGCTTTAATTATGATAACTGATAGTCAATAATTTTGTAACTTATTTTAGTATTATTTTACACTTTTTTAGTTAAGGTTTCAGGTACAAAAAATTAAATACTAAATAATGATATTTTGGTAAATTTTGAGAGATGGGTACCATGGCCGCCATCTTGGTTGACACAACCCGTAAAATTAAGAATAAAACGTTTTAAAATAATGAAAAAACTTCCTCACCCTAACCTGAACCCTAAATCTATCCCTCACCCTAACCTGAACCCTAAATCTATCCCTGAACCCTAAAGTCATCAGCAACATAACAAAACACACAAATGACGTCATGTACCCATCTTTCAAAATTAGCCGATATTTTTAATACATGTATTAATTTTATATGTTATGTAGTTATGATTTAAATATGTAAATGTATGAATTATGGTAGTATGATATAAGTATGTCATAGCTTAAAAACTAAAGAAAAATGAGGCCTATCTGTATCCATAATTCATTTAACTATATTTACTAAGTAATGTTCTATGTCTTAGGTAAGCCATGGTTTTTCACTCTAATTTTTGTTTTAGCTCTTTTGTTGTAGAAAGAAGAGAAGTGTTGGCATTTAAATTTAATTAAATGCCAGGATGAGTATGAGTCTTTTAGCTGACCTAATGTTAATGAGGTTTGAACCGGGGCATGGTATGAATTTTAAAGACCTTCATAAATTATAAGCTTATGATAATACGGAAGGGTGACCTTGTCATGATATCATTGCCATTTTAGATATTTGTGTTCTTTCCATTTCAAGTCATTTAGATGCATTGCCATTGTTGTTTGGGTCATAAATGATGTCATGCATGGAAAAAAAAAGGGGGGGGGGGGGGGAGCGCTGAGATCTTTAAATATGTGGTGAGTGGTGTCTAAATTTTGTGTAAAATTGTTTAGTGGGGTAAAAAAAACAAAAAAAACAGTGTCATCATTTATGCATGGTCCCCTGTTTACACTTATGGCCATTGTTAGTAAATGTTATAAAATATAATTAGAGCGTTTTACATTTTCAATATATTTTTATGAAGTTTGTTGTCACGTGCAATCATTTTGGAAACTGAATAGATGTAAAAGCAGAATCAGATGAAAACTTATCAGCTTTTGAAATGCTTATTGTTAACTTGCTAATTAATTATGCCTTATGTAGTTATTGGAAAGAAATATATTAGTATTATGACAACCCAACCATAGTGTCTGCAATTTAAAAAAAAGAAGACTGCACTACAGGGGCTTAGGAAGGGGGTGTGGAGGCAGTGGCTTAGCTAGGGTTCATGCCACCAGGGTGCTATATATAGTGCTCTATAGACTATAGGGTCTCTACAATAATATATAAAAGTACATTTTTCTGTTTAACAACTTAAATTGCAATTGAAAACAATGATCTAATTATAAAAATATGTTTATGATGAAAAACAAAAGTAAAACAATCATTTTCTAAGAATTGAAACCCAAACTATGATCAAGATTAATGTTTTCACTAAATCTATAACAATATAGAAGCTGATGTCTGCTTTTCAAATTAAGGCTCAAAGATTAACTAAGCAGCCTTTTTTTTTCTTAACCCCCATTTTGAATGCATCCACCTCTTTTCCCACATCATCCATCCATCTAAGCCTAGGTCTGCCTTTGAGCCGTTTTCCTTTGGGGTATTGGTGATGCACCCTCTTCACTCCTCTGTCATTTGGCATTCTCTCTAAGTGTCCTGCCCAGCGTAGCCTGCCCTTATTTATTGCTGCTACTATCGTGGGATCCTGATATAGACTGTACAATTCATGGCTGGTTTGTATTTTCCATCCATATTCATCCTTTGTTGGTCCATATATTTTCCTGAGAACTTTCCTCTCCCATGTGTTTAATAGGTTTTCTGTTGTTTTTGCTAGGGTCCAAGTTTCACTTGCATATGTTACAACTGGTCTGATTACAGTTTTATAAATAATTTTCTTGGTTTCTCTTGTAATGTTTTTACCTTTGAGTATTTTATGACTCCTGAAGTATGCCCTGTTTCCGGCTGATATTCTTTCTTTTATTTCTGTTAGTAATTCGTTTCTTTCATTTAATAAAGATCCTAGGTATTTGAATTGATTTACTTTTTCAAAAGTCTGGTTTCTAATTTTATTTGCTTCATCTGTCTGTTCTTCTCTTATCATAGTCATATATTTTGTTTTTTGGTTGTTAACTTCCAGCCCTGTTTGTAGTGATGCGTCTTATAATTCACTAAAGGATTTTGATATGTCTTTAATACTTTTCTCTAGCAGTGCTATGTCATCAGCATATGCAAGATACTGAAGGGTTTGATTGCAGAGAGTGCCCATATTGGTTATGGGTCTTGGGTTTCCCTTAGAAAGTATCCTGTTATTGTTCCCCGGTTGTCAATATATATGTTTCTCTGTTAACTATAACCATTTAATGCTTAATGGAATTAAAATTATCTGAGCTTTACTCATACCGAAAATCCAGTAAATTCCATGCTGCTAAATTTAGTTGTCAATATAGAGAGACATCTCATATTCACTTCTTCTGGAGGAGTAAATTTGGACAGAGCACTGAGATTAAATGGATCTTGCAAATTATTAATAATATTATTTTGAAGACGATTAACTTATCGTAGAGCACCATCTAATAACTGTTTGTAGACACTTCTGCAATCAGTTATTACTATGTGAGTTACTGGTTTACATTTGAGACTTTTTATTTGTGCCAAGTGGGGTTTTAGTCTGCCACTGTGGGAAAAAATACTGTAAATAACTATCATGGGAATGTGGAGAAGGAAATGAAGGGTGGCTGTGTCCAGTTTGATTCCAAGATTTGATAAAATTGTGACATGGTCATCAGTCACATCCATCCAGCCAATTACAATTTGTCCAATTACATTTTCAAGGATGAAATTATGAGTTTTATTTGTGTTAAAATAATCCTTTCAAAAAATATATATTGACTAAATAGCATTTTTCTTGTTAGAGTTAGTCATAATTGGGGAATTCCTCAATTTAGTAAAGGTGCAGAGAATTGAACAATTATGAAAACTGCTGTTAATGCATTGAATACTGCTTGTGTCCATTTTTTTAATACACACTTCTGGCATAATGTGAGCAGAAATATTATAATTATTTTTTTTTAATACTAATCTTAACTAATCTACTATTGTTTTAATTGCTAGTGATTGTTGTTACTTATTGCCATTTTCTGTGTATAAGATGTTATTATAATTTGAAGACCTTTTAAACATGTTAACAATAGGATAGTGATCTAGCTTTAGCAGTTTAGCACTAAAGTTTTATCAAAAAAGGAATTAGTTCTCATGTTGGACAATCTTGGATATTAGTGAAGTAATTCAAACCTTGACCTTGTTTTCACTTGCGTTTGGCCTAAACAACTTGGATTAGGATCACTAATTCTGTATGGTATTTTTTTTTCAGAGCTGTTTAGATGTCTTTCTTATCATGCAGTAATTCTTGTCATTTACCAAAGAATATTTACGGTAAGTAACATTTATATGTACACTAACATTGTATTTTATTACAATTTTGAAGTATAAAAAGGCAAAGTCTGCAGCTACAGATAACTACTAGAACCTTAATAATGTGTTTTTATTCACTGTAATTTATAAACAAAAATTTAAACACCTTATACTTATATTAATTGTTTTTCATACATTTAAAAAAAATTATTGCACATGTTAAGTTTTTTTTATAATTTCTCCCTCAACTGTCCCGTTTTTCATGTCACTGCTATTTTATACTTTGTGTGAACTTTTTTTTGTATCAATCTTTTTAAAAGATGATTGTTTCTTAAAACGCCTGTGACCGCCAAGAATGTCAAGGTCACCATGGACGATGCTGTAAGTCGTGACTCGGTTACTTCCTCTACAAGTGAAGAGTTCGTTGTTATTAACAGTGAGCCCAGGCTTAAAGTGGCAGCAGACGTCAATGACATCAGTGAGGAGATTGCCAGTGCCACTGCTACAGAAACTAAAATGTCAGACAGTACAGACAATCTGGCAGAGCATTGTGATCATGTAATCCCCAGCAGTCAGTCAGTAAACATCCTAAATTCATCCATCCTGGAGAATTATCCTGATACCCCGGTTGAGGAGGATAGGTCTGCACTTGGGTCAGGTCAGTAAAAATATTCAAACATGACTGTTCGATTTTTTTAAAAAGGCAATCTTGTATTATTGTTAAATTATCATTTAAGTAAAGGCGTCTACTTACGTTGTTAAAATATATGCTCTTATATATGTATGTTTATTCTTGAGGGGAAATTGGACTGTAAATCTGTGTACTAAAGGATAATAAAGGATTGCATTCAAGCCGTGTGAAGGAAATTAGAGAATTTCCAGCAATAACAGTGGTGATCACTTGAGTTTTTAACTAGTTCATATTTCTTGTCTGTTTTCATTTGTCCTGTCCGCTGAAGAAGGCTCTTAGCTGCAGCGTTTTGTCTGCTGAAGAAGGCTCTTAGCTGCAGCGTTTTGTCCGCTGAAGAAGGCTCTTAGCTGCAGCGTTTTGTCCGCTGAAGAAGGCTCTTAGTTGCAGCGTTTTGTACGTTGAAGAAGGCTCTTAGCTGCAGCGTTTTGTCCGCTGAAGAAGGCTCTTATCTGTAGCGTTTTGTCCGCTGAAGAAGGCTCTTAGTTGCAGCGTTCTTATCTTTTGTCCTGTCTTTTGATTCAAGCTTCCACACATCTTGTTTCTACTATTTCCTTCTGTGTAATAAGCGGCCTGTTTTTTTATGAATTTTAATTAAATTAAATGTTTATTTGAAGGATGTTTAAAAAAGGCTGAAATGTGATTTAGTTGATGTCCAGTGCATTGCATTAGTGCAGATGAGCAGTTACTAAACATTACTCATTTTCCATGTCTTCACATATCTTAAGTCTCATTATTTATTCATTTTGTTTACACAGCCCACAGTGTCTCCTTTCATTTGACTGTTCTGCCAGGGATTCATTATTTATGCGTTATTTCCTTGTATCTTCAGACCGAGCTCGCTCCACCTCACTGCCAACAATACCTAATGGGGATTGTACTATTTTTAATGGTGTCACCTACTTAGGCTGTGCCATGGTAAATGCGCCTCGCAGTGAGGCAGAGATTTACCGCAACATGGCTGTCCTCAACCAGCACAGTCAGATGGCTATTCCTGTGGCCCTGTCTGTGCCAGCTACATCAGAAGGCATTGTCAGGTGAGGAGATCTAGATGTGTGTAAACTGTGAAATTTATCTAATGCACTTGATGCACACATCACACTCAAAAGCTGACACTTCTGTGCTTCACTAATTTTATTATATTTTTTTGTGCTGGCACATTTTTTTTTTTTTTTTTTTTTTTTTTTCAAATTCAGTTGTAAAGCAGTTTTATCTATTTAAAAATGTTGTTGTTGTTTTATTCTGCATTCTCTTGCAGAGCTGTTGAACTTTAAAGACTGTGGTTTTAATGGTGTGGGGGGGGGGTGGGGGGTGAATTTAGACAATTTTTTAACTCCCAAGATTAGCTGGTAATGTTTATATTTCTGACCTCTGTTGTCTTATATTGTATGGAGTTTTTTTATAACTGCATTTCCTAACAACTTGTTAATATAAAAAAGTTTGATTTGAGAAATGTTGAGCAGGCTGTTGTATATAGTGGGTTGTTCTGTTCTAGTTATCTTCAGATTCTATATTATGTCTTTATTTATCAAATGTACAGAAATTGTGTCATTTATGTTGTCTATGTAAATGTTTCTTTTCCTTTGTGTTGCTTTAAAATAAAGTAACAGATCAACATTCCCCCTTTATAAAGCAAGGCCGTCACTGATAATAATGAACCTGGCAAAGACCACCACCCACCCCCCCTTTTTTTCCTCTATCTAGAGTGGCAGAATTAAGTTACAGTATGTCTGATTATGGGACAAGAATAATTAACATGCACAGAGCTTAGCATGAAAGTTTGCTAGACACCGACTGTGTATGTGTGTTTGTGTCCAGCTGTCTGCCGACTGGCATGCGAGTGTTGATAGAATCCAACAGTGTATGTGTGTTTGTGTCACAGTGTCTTCTGGCTGTTAAGTGAGTGTTGCTAGAGTCTGGCCATGTCTGTGTGCTTGTTTCATAGAGTCTGCTGGCTGGCATGTGAGTGTAGTTAGAAAAGGCATGGATTGATTACTCCCTTCTGCAAGGAAATTTTATTTTTATTTGGTCCCGTTGTAATAGAACAGAATATGTTAGTGGTATATAATAGTTTTATGTTTTAAAATATTTTCTTATAGTTTATATTTAAAAGAATTTCTCAGTCTGCTCACTGGAATAATTACTGATTAAAAAATTGAACATGTAAAAAAAAAAAAGCACTGAAGATATAATATTTAGCAGAATTTCTAACCATTTCTTTTAAGTTAACATGCTTTATTTGTCACTCTCCATGTCTTTTTGTTCTAGTCTAAATTTTAAAGCACCCGTTTTAATTGAATACTAAAAAGCATTATGATATAATTGTGCAAATCAACAATAAAAAGGTTACCTATCTAAAGTGTGCATTAAGAAATGTGAATTTAATTTATCAGTGTTAAAAAAAAATGTAGCTAATAATTTCTACTTTCTTTTTATCAATAATATACTCCTTAGATGAGGAGAATCCATTTGTGCTTCTTGTAAGCTTTGTCTATCTTTTATTGAGCCGTCTTTCTGTTTTAAGTTTGCAATACTGTTTTCAAATCTGTGTCATCAGATTTAAAATGACCAAAACAAATTTGACAAAGTTATTTAAAAAACGGTAAGGATTACTTAATATTAATCCATCCTTTTTCCTTTGACAAACATTTTTTTGTTGTTGTTATCCTCAAGAATTCCAGAGCAGTACAATAAAAAATACTTAAATCAGGCTCTTAAAATAGTTTACCATAAACCATATTTTTTATTTGATTTTATATTTCTTTTGCTTACGTTATTTTTTTCCAAAAGATTTTCCTTCAATCAATAATACAGTAAAACAGTCATAAATATGATAAACTACAAAATGAACTGGTCTGTTACACACACAAACATAGTGTCCATTAAAAAAAATTAACTTATGTTTATTGCATGGTTTCCGATAATCTTGTTATGTATCTGTTGTTACTAAATGTTCCAGAGTATTTTGTCCATCTGTAAGTATCACATGTATTAGGGTTAATAGTTTTTGAATTTTTTTCCTCTGTTTTAATTCCAATGTGTTTTTGTCTTTTTCCTTTTTTTTTTTTTCGTTCCGCAGCAGAAGTGGAGAACTAGTGCGGTATGCATGAATTTTTTTCCCTACTTTTTTGTGTTGCCATTTTTTCAGCTCCTCCCATTTTTGCCACATGAGATGTGCAGAGCATAAGTTAATTTAATCTCTCGAGCACATATTTTGTTAGTTTGATGTACATCACCATCATTGGCACCAGTACACAATCTTGATGTCAGAGTTTGGTTTGCATGATTTTACTTTTTTCGGGGCGTCTGGAATTTTTTCTTTCTAGTTTTTTAATAACTTTATTTTACGTTCCTATTGGAATCTCCCCCATCTTGGTATGCAGATTTTACTATTTAATTATTTTAATAATTTTTTATTTTTTAAAAATTCAAAATCAGATAAGGTATTTTTTATCATGTAAATATCTTAAAAATAATATTTTAGAGCCTAATGATTCTACCTTCAGTTTTATCATGTAAATGTTGACATTATTAGAGTATTGCCCTCAACTACTTTGTTCTTATTTAATTTTCTTTTTTACTTTGATAGTTTGACCATTACAATTCTATTGAGCTTTCTGTTGGATCTTTTCATTTTAACCTATATTAAATTCATGCATTGCTTTTGTTCTATTTAATTATTTGTGTTCTTTGTGGATTTTTTTTTTTTTTTTTCCCAGTGTTTCTAAGGTCATGTTTTTCATGTTGTGTTATGCATCACTGGCATCCGTTCTCACTGTACTAATCTGAGATTCATTTCTCTGCTTCATGAAAACCTATAATTCTAATACAATCTTCTAACTAATAAGTTACTGTTGAAAACAAGATATTTTCAAGTTTTATTATTATTATTTTTTGTTAATGTTAAAGATATAACAAATAACCTTCGCCTCCCCCACTTTTTTTTAATTAAAAAAAAAACTGCTGAAATGAATAGTACACAATTTGCCAAAATCTTTCAACAATTTTTAATATCAACTCAATATTTGGCAATGAGATTTTTTATTTTAAAAAAATAATTTTAAATGATTTTTACAGACTAGATCATAAATTAACTTACAAGAATAGAGCATTGTCCATCTTAGATTTACTATTGTATAATGTGCACATTATTTTTTTTAAGTACCTCTTATACATAGTGATTTTCAACCTTTATGAGAAAACTATTTTTTTTATTAACTCCTATGCATAGTGCAGTGATTTCCAACCTTTCTGAGAAAACTATTTTCTTTAGTACCTCTTATACATAGTGCAGTGATTTCCAACTTTTCTGAGAAAATTGCTTTTTTTTCTGAAATTAATAATAAAAAGACAACTAAGTCGACTGTAAATTGTGCTTAACATAATTATGATTGTACAAAGGGGCTTTAAAAAAAAAAATAGAGGGATCAAAAAATGTGCTCTTTGCATAGCTCAGGTTATATATCAAATAACCAGTTAAAAAAAAACTTACTTTAACCTGTGTAAATAGGCTTTTCTCTCTTAAGGCTTAAGCTTTGTTGATAGGTCTTTGGTTGTCCGTAAAGGACGTCTGCAAATAAACAGGTCTTTTCAACTCCCCCTTGTCCACACTTGTCTAGACTTGTCCAATGTGGCTACCATCCAACCCCCACCCCCATCCAGCATTATACAGTGTGAAATTCCAGGAAGTATAGAACAGCTGATGTTCCCAATACTCTATGATCACTGGTGTCATCAAAACATATTTGTAGCTCGAGATAAAGAACAAAAGAAATAGAAAGCTCTTTGTTCAGACCACATTGCTGTCTCGCATATAGCTGTGTGCGATAGCCTCTCATTGTCATTTCTCATCTTCAACTATCACAGACTGTAGTCAGTCCAATAATGTGCCATCAACTACGAGACCACCAGCAAGGTTTTCAGCAAAGTTTTTTGATGCAGTTGACACTAATGACAGAAAAGAGCAATTAACAAATTCAGGCTAAACAGTGCCAAATTCCACCACCTCAGCTTGTGTGGTCTCTGCTGTATACTATGCCTTTGAATGTGGACCTTACTGAGTTTTGAAACCTGAGATGGAAAGTTCAGGCAACACTGATTACAAATGCCTGTCTCAAGATGAGCAGTCACTGATGGACAATTTCAAGATCATGGAAACAACATTTTTTAAAGTTATAGCGTTGAATGTTAAATAACAGGCTAGATTAGTAGTCTAATGCGTGTACAGACCTGTATGATTTTATGATTTTGGCGTACAATGTACGCTTTTGAGATGTCTGCTGTAGTTTTAGACCACAATATGTTAACAGAAAATAAAACCAGAAAATATTATAAAATCATTCTCCTAGGCTTAATATGATGGTGGGCAACCCACGGCCTGCCACGTTAAATGTTGTGGCCTGCCGGATGTATCACAGATGAACTTATTTCTTCTTACAAATAGCGATTATTTTTAATTTGTGGCATAAACGCAAATTTTTTAGTACATATATATTTTTTTTTTTATATCGGCGGTTCTCAACCTGTGGGTCGCGAGCCCCTGACAGGGGTTGCCTAGGACCTTCAGAAAACACATATACTCTATATATGGAGCAGCAACAAAAATAACTTTGTGGTTGGGTGTCGCCACAAAATGAGGAACTGTATTAAGGGGTAGCAGCATTAGAAAGGTTGAGAACCACTGATATATATAAATAGACATCATTTTTTGTGGATGGTATGTGCCATTTCGGTGTACCCGCCCCCATATTGGACTCATGAATTGAAAATAGATTGAAATAAGTAATCAATCATAACACAATTTTTCTATTTATTAACTACTAAAATAAAAAGGATTTATGTACACAAAGCTAGGTAAGGGGTACCTAATTTTTCACAAGCATTATGATTATGTCTAGAATTATACATTAAGATATTTAGGTCTATGGAAAAAGTGCATCCCTGTGTTTTGTGTGCATATTTGTTCGGTTGACGTCGGTGGACATACTCAATTTTCCACTCCCCCACCACATTTTTGTCTTTCAAAGTGGCAAATGACAAGTAAATTTATTTGCACTGTATATATAAGCATCAGTCATCTATTTCTAGAAGTGACATTTATTAGACAAGCCTTGCAATTAGTTGTTGTATAGATTATACTGTTTGTTTATTTACTTACTATTAGACTATAATATGGTACCATTTTGAGATGTTAAAAGTACTATGCTGAGACTATATTGTACTATATTGGGAGTTCCAGTGTAACCAGGCCTGCATGGACAACATCTTTCTCATAAGACTTTAGCTTGGCTGTTAGGCCATTTTCGTAACACTTGAGTAATGTATGTTGCTACCTAAACTTTCAGGTCTACCTTCCACTTATCTGTGTGCTCTGTAGATGTGACTGTTTTACTAGAACTTTGCATGCAGTAGAAACAACTTTGGTGCGGTTTGGGGGCTGGGGAGGGTAGAGATCGCTTTACTAGAACTTTGCATGCAGTAGAAACAACTATGTGGGAGTGGTGGGTGTAGAGACTGTTTTACTAGAACTTTGCATGCAGTAGAAACAACTATGTGGGGGTGGTGGGTGTAGAGACCGTTTTACTAGAACTTTGCATGCAGTATCATTAGAAACAACTATGTGGTGTGGGGGGTAGAGACCATTTTATTTACCATGGATGTAAAAAAAAATATTTGTTTAGATTCCAATTCTAAAAATAAACTATCTGGACTGATTACCCAGGTTCATTAACGTTTCTTATATTTTCAGTAAAATAAACATTTAAATCTCATCTATAGCACATTACTTTGAGTTTTTTTTTAATTTAAAAAAAAAAAGTTTTAAGGATTTTTCTTCATGTTCATAAGATTAAAGCTGTAACATGCAGAGAAACAAACAATTCTGTTGTGTTAATACCCTGACCTTGTTTTGATCTCTCCCTGACCCATATATTGGAGGACACCATTTGTTGGGTGGGTGGCCTCATTTGTTTCAGTTCTGCCAAACCTATAATGTGGGAGTACACTGTTTGTTGGATTAGTGACCTCCTTCTTTTCACCGCTCTCCCTGACCCATTAGTTGGAGCACACCATTTGCTGGATGTGTGACCCCCTTCTTTTCACCTCTCTCCCTGAGCCATCAGTTGGAGCACACCATTTGCTGGAAGTGTGACCCCCTTCTTTTCACCTCTCTCCCTGAGCCATTAGTTGGAACACACCATTTTTGGATTAGTAACCTTCTTTTCACCTCTCTCCCTGACCCATTAGTTGGAGCACACCATTTGTTGGCTGTGTGACTCTAGTGATTTGACACTTGGCTTTAGTTTTCTAAATAGATGTTCACCAACAACAGAAATACTTAGCTCTTTGGACTCAACATCATGTTGTGTAAAAAGAAGACATAAAATGCTGTTTTGCAAGAGTATTATTGTTTCGTCGTGCATGTCAGGATTCAGCATAGACTTTTTCAATAACTGAACAATTAATTTTTTAAAAATCCCATCAGATAGCATGAGGCTCTCATGAGGCACCCATTTATTACATTTTAGAGCAATATCTTACAAAAATATAAAACTTTAAAAGACCTTAACCCGATGTCTATTTTTTTAACATCAGCTTCATTGTACATGGATTCATCACTTATCAAGTGTGGATGATTTTGTGCTTAAATATTGTAAGAAGTGCAATCATTTCAAAATTTGTGAACTAAGGCAAACATGCTTACAGAAGAAAAAAAAGCTAGTTTTGTGCATATAAAGATGGAACTCCTTCATGTTGTTTATGGCTCTTACACATATTTCTTGGCATCCTGTTGTGTCTGTGTGTTAACTAGGATAGCTGCTTCTTTTACGAGTATTGATTTATGTTGCTGTCGTTTGACCTTTTGGACCTGTTTGAAATGTTTGACTCCCTGGTTTGTTTCAGACTCTTGGACCCCGCATCGAATTCGGACATTGCTAGTTTCCGCATCCACCGGATTCTGTTCTGTGCCCGGGGACCAAGTGATTCAGCAGAGAGGCAGTGCTTTGCTTTCACTTGTAGCCATGGTGATAGTGCTGAAAATGCCATCTTCCAATGCCATGTATTCCGCTGTGATATCCCTGAAGCAGTAAGTTCTCTCCCTCCTTCCCTCTCTCTCTCTCTCCATCTCTCCCCCCCCCCTTCTCTCTCTCTCTGTCACAGACAATGCACACAAGTGATAGCTTACCGGTACACATACGATTAAAGACATGTTTGTATTGGGTACTTAATCTCAAAATGGATTCAACATATGTTTATTTATCCACCTGTAAATTAATTTTTTTTAAATTTTTTTTTTTTAAGAATGAAATTATAAATCGTAGCATACAAAAAAAAAATCAATTTAATGAAGACTTGCATATTGCATGTGGTTGAGTACACCAACAGTTAATACATTTTTTGTACATTGGAAGCTCATCTAATCTCTAGTTTTTTTACATTGGAGGCTTATCTAATCTCTAGTTTTCTACACTGGAGGCTTATCTTATCTCTAGTTTTCTACATTGGAAGCTTATCTAATCTCTATTTTTCTATATGGAGGCTTATTTAATCTCTAGTTATCTACATTTCATTGTTTACAAGAATGCAAAGAAATTTTAAAATGTCACAATTTTATTACTCATAGGGACAGATAAAAGTTAGAAATCTGTCTTGTCCAGGGTCAGATAAAACTTAGAGATCTGTCTTGTCCAGGATCAGATAAAACTTAGAGATCTGCCTTGTCCAGGGACAGATAAAACTGAGAGATCTGTCTTGTTCAGGGACAGATAAAACTTAGAGATCTGTCTTGTCCAGGGACAGATAAAACTTAGAGATCTGTCTTGTCAGTTTTTTCACCAAAACTTTGGATATTAATGCAAAGACTTACATATTGCTGTTATATTACATCTAAAAATAGGTCCCTAAAATTCTCTACTGTTTTGCAAACACTTTTCGGAGGATTCCAAGAACTCAGAAATCATCTGAGGCTTCATTCTCCAGTACAGAGCAGACATTTACATTTTCTGTCAGTCTCGATTTCCGTGAGGATGATGGCAAAGGTGGATTTTCGGCATGCCCAAAAGATAAAGATGGATTTAAATTTCGAGTGAACACAGAGAAACGCCTGCAGATATCTGTTCAGCAGTCTGGGCCACATGAACTCAGGATAGAAAGGTAAATTAAATCAGTTAAATCAAAAGCTTTTTTTAAATAATTATTTTAGAAATATACTTAAATTTTACCTCTGGAATGTTTTAGTCTAAAGGAGATCCTGGCCATGTTATGCAGGGGATCATAGCTGGTAGGAATGCACATTTTAACAAGGCAAATAGTGAAAAACAGTGCTCATAGCTAGTAGGAATGCACATTTTAACCCTTCTAGTACCCAGCGCATCTTTTTGCAGTGACTTCAGTTTTCCCTGCGGCCCAAGTGCGTCTTTTTTCACCAGCCGATTTTTTTCCCTGCGGCCCAAGCGCGTCTATTTGCCACATAGAGGGGTATCTAATATAAACACAAAAACGAGGCTATAACCTTTCACCTTAGTCTCGGGCAGAATGTTTATTCATTAGGGGAATAGTCGAATTTTATTTGGCTTTTTAAATTATGAAATTAAACCAATTACTGAATTTTTTGTGCTAATCTGAATTTTTTGTTTCCATGGCGCCACCTAGCGGAATTAATGACGACTTACGCCACTTAGAGGGGTGTCAATATAAATACCAAAACGAGGATATAACCTTTTACCATAGTCTCGGGCAGAATGTTTATTCGTTAGGGGAATAGTCGAATTTTATTTTGCTTTTTTAATTATAAAAATCTACCAATTACTGAATTTTCTGTGCGGATCTGAATTTTGTTGTTTCCATGGCGCTACCTAGCGCTATTGATGATGACTTATGCCCTCATAGAGGGGTATCTAATATAAACACAAAAACGAGGATACAACGTTTCACCATAGTTTTGGGAAGAATGTTATTCGTTATGGGAATAGTCGAATTTTATTTTGCCTTTTAAATTATGAAAATCAACCAATTACTGATTTTTTTGTGCTGATCTGTAAACTATCAAATTTTGGCTCATTTCAAAATTATGTCTGGGCCACAGCGAATAGATAGCAAATTATAAACCGGTACTGAGAGGCTTATTAGAGCAAAAAGTAGGTCGGTACCAGAAGGGTTAACAAGGCAAATAGTGAAAAACCATGCTCATAACTAGTAGGAATGCATATTTTAACAAGGCGAATAGTGAAAAACTGTGCTCATAGCTAGTGGGAATGCACTTTAACAAGGCAAACTTAGTCACCCCATTTTAATGCTATGTTACTTAATAGCATACAGTCAATAATTAAATCCATGCAAATCTAGTCCAGAAATTCTTTTATCCTCTATTCATGCATATGAAAAGTGACTTATAATTATAATAGGAATAAACCATAGGATGATTCTATAGGACTAGACCATGGGATGATTCTAGTTGATGACAAATTATTGTATGATGCAAAGTACTTAAATCTAAATCAGCTGAAGCTGAATTAACAGAATATCTGTGACATCTGATTTATACCATGGGGGTTGTATATATTTGAGACATCTGATTTATACCTTGGGGGTTGTATGTATTTGAGACATTTGATTTATACCTTGGGGGGTTGTATGTATTTGAGAAACTTTGTAATGGCAAACCCATACCGATTCCCTTTAAAAAAATATGTTGTCTTTCAGATGTTTTGGTCTGCTTATTTCCCCTGGAAGAAACGTACAACACAGTGACATGCAGTTGATAGAGCTGGTAAGTATGGCAGTTAATAGAGCTGTTAAATCTGGCAGTTTCTTGCAGGGAAATCAAGCATATTACACAATATTACTAGATGATTGGGGAGAAATGTAGATGTGCAGATACCATAATCATGAACACCCCACTTCCAAAATGATGAACACCCCACTTCCAAAATGATGAACACCCCACTTCCAAAAAGATGAACACCCCACTTCCAAAATGATGAACACCCCACTTCCAAAATGATGAACACCCCACTGCCACAATGATGAAAACCCCACTGCCACACCATGGGCATAGATAGACAAATACCCTGGCACTGTACATTGGTGGCTATTTCTAGGTATTCCAATAGATTCTCTAAGTTAAAATTTGTTGAGTATTTTGATAATCCATTTAGTGTACCTCCATTTCAGGTTTCCATGAGCTACACCCCTGACACTAAAGTCTACAATGTGACCGGACATTGGGATCCATCCGAGAAATGCTTTGCTATACTTAATACAGAGACAGAAAAAGGTAGGTCGCAGGGAGAGCATGGAGATCTGTAGAAACTACTGTATAGTTGAAAAGGTAGGGGTGGGGGGGTGGGGGGGTGTAGTGCAAACATGTTATTTTCTATTGATAATGCCACTAATATGAAAAGGTTCATTATGTGATTGGTCATCTGCTTATTTCACAACAGCAATGCCAAGTTGGTTTTATCTATTTTTATTCAGACACTCGAGTCTTCCTGACGGTGGCCGTCGACTTAGTTTTGTATGGCATTCAGGAACCCGTACGATTTATTTTGGAAACAAAAGCCAAGATCTACCCTGTGTCCGAGAAGTTTTGGTATCTGAGCCGTAAAGGCTACACTGAGCAGTTCAATGTGAGGCTTAAACAGGTGGGTGGCGGTGTGGTGAGATCAGACTGTGACAAAGATGTGGTGTATTCAGATTTTGACAATGGTATGGTGTATACAGACTGTGACCATGATATGGTTTGTTTAGATTTTGTGAACATGGTATGTCTGCTCAGATTTTGGCCATTGTATATAGTGTGTTCAGATTGTTGTCCATCTTATGTTTGTTCAAAGAGTGTGACCATGGTATTTTTGTTCAGATAGTATGACCATGGCATTTTTGTTCAGATAGTGTGACCAAGGTATGTCCCAGCATTAAAATATGTACATGTAAAAAAATGTATATCTTCCAATCAATTATTTTCTTTCCTAAGGTTGAAGGTAACGGTGAAGGCAAGTGCTATGAAGTTGTGAAAGTGGAAAGCCAAACAGAGTTAGATCGACGCAATCACAACATGACCTTGAACTTGAGTGGAACCAGTAGGGCACCAGCAGAATCTATTAAAACACCTCAAGAAGAGGAAGACTCTGGTTAGTATCAATCAGTTGAATATCATCTTATTATGGACTGAATGATCATATAATTGATTATCTTATCATTTTCTAAATGATTGATCATCCTATTATGTACTAATTAATTGATCATTTTATGTATGTACTAACTTATTGATCATCCTATTATGTACTAATTAATTGATCATTTTATGTATGTACTAACTTATTGATCATCTTATTATGTACTAATTGATCATCTTATGCATGTACTAATTGACTGATCATCTTATGCATGTACTAACTGACTGATCATCTTATGTATGTACTAACTGACTGATCATCTTATGCATGTACTAACTGACTGATCATCTTATGTATGTACTAACTGACTGATCATCTTATGCATGTACTAACTGACTGATCATCTTATGTATGTACTAACTGACTGATCATCTTATGCATGTACTAACTGACTGATCATCTTATGCATGTACTAACTGACTGATCATCTTATGTATGTACTAACTGACTGATCATCTTATGTATGTACTAACTGACTGATCATCTTATGCATGTACTAACTGACTGATCATCTTATGCATGTACTAACTGACTGATCATCTTATGCATGTACTAACTGACTGATCATCTTATGTATGTACTAACTGACTGATCATCTTATGCATGTACTAACTGACTGATCATCTTATGTATGTACTAACTGACTGATCATCTTATGCATGTACTAACTGACTGATCATCTTATGTATGTACTAACTGACTGATCATCTTATGTATGTACTAACTGACTGATCATCTTATGTATGTACTAACTGACTGATCATCTTATGTATGTACTAACTGACTGATCATCTTATGTATGTACTAACTGACTGATCATCTTATGTATGTACTAACTGACTGATCATCTTATGTATGTACTAACTGACTGATCATCTTATGTATGTACTAACTGACTGATCATCTTATGTATGTACTAACTGACTGATCATCTTATGTATGTACTAACTGACTGATCATCTTATGTATGTACTAACTGACTGATCATCTTATGTATGTACTAACTGACTGATCATCTTATGTATGTACTAACTGACTGATCATCTTATGTATGTACTAACTGATCATCTTATGTATGTACTAACTGACTGATCATCTTATGTATGTACTAACTGACTGATCATCTTATGTATGTACTAATTGACTGATCATCTTATGTATGTACTAACTGACTGATCATCTTATGCATGTACTAACTGACTGATCATCTTATGTATGTACTAACTGACTGATCATCTTATGTATGTACTAACTGACTGATCATCTTATGTATGTACTAACTGACTGATCATCTTATGCATGTACTAACTGACTGATCATCTTATGTATGTACTAACTGACTGATCATCTTATGTATGTACTAACTGACTGATCATCTTATGTATGTACTAACTGACTGATCATCTTATGCATGTACTAACTGACTGATCATCTTATGCATGTACTAACTGACTGATCATCTTATGCATGTACTAACTGACTGATCATCTTATGTATGTACTAACTGACTGATCATCTTATGTATGTACTAACTGACTGATCATCTTATGCATGTACTAACTGACTGATCATCTTATGCATGTACTAACTGACTGATCATCTTATGTATGTACTAACTGACTGATCATCTTATGTATGTACTAACTGACTGATCATCTTATGCATGTACTAACTGACTGATCATCTTATGTATGTACTAACTGACTGATCATCTTATGCATGTACTAACTGACTGATCATCTTATGTATGTACTAACTGACTGATCATCTTATGCATGTACTAACTGACTGATCATCTTATGTATGTACTAACTGACTGATCATCTTATGCATGTACTAACTGACTGATCATCTTATGTATGTACTAACTGACTGATCATCTTATGTATGTACTAACTGACTGATCATCTTATGCATGTACTAACTGACTGATCATCTTATGTATGTACTAACTGACTGATCATCTTATGTATGTACTAACTGACTGATCATCTTATGTATGTACTAACTGACTGATCATCTTATGTATGTACTAACTGACTGATCATCTTATGTATGTACTAACTGACTGATCATCTTATGTATGTACTAACTGACTGATCATCTTATGCATGTACTAACTGACTGATCATCTTATGTATGTACTAACTGACTGATCATCTTATGTATGTACTAACTGACTGATCATCTTATGTATGTACTAACTGACTGATCATCTTATGCATGTACTAACTGACTGATCATCTTATGTATGTACTAACTGACTGATCATCTTATGTATGTACTAACTGACTGATCATCTTATGCATGTACTAACTGACTGATCATCTTATGTATGTACTAACTGACTGATCATCTTATGTATGTACTAACTGATTGATAAACTTATGTTTTTCCCTACTAAATAAGTATTCATCATATGCCTTCTATGTTAATTGTTTAAAATATTCCTGGTCATGACTAGGCTCATAATAACATTGACATTTATCTGTCAACTGACTAAACCCATTCAATCCCGTAGTGGCCAAATCCGGTCAGTGCCGATTCAATCCTACTACGGAACAAATCCAGCCACTCAACCCTTTGTTTACATGTTGCTAAAAAGAAAGCGGAACTCTCGCTATTTAAACGTAAATCTCTCTAGAAACGAGACCAAGGGAGATTACTCTCTCTTTAAAAATATTTTTATTTATTGGGTGAGGAGTATTCATTATTTTAAAAAGCCGATTTTTATTTTAGTGTTATGAGCGTTTGTATTCAAATACTTCGTTAAAAATTGACTTTTAGGAATTTAAACAAGAAAAGCATTAGGACATAATGTTACACAACACATATAGCAACCATTTATGAATGCAAATCAATTTATTTCATATGATTTTACTGTTGTATAGATTTGTTTTACATTTTTTTTTTCAAAACCTACCCACTGTAATGGTGGAGTTGCTCCCCTTTGGTTGGGGTTTCCAATGATAAAATTTCTGAGCGCCCTGGATTGAATGGGTTAAACTCTATTCTTAAGATATTATGTTCATGACCTTGTTGATTTCTCTGTATACTGACTAAAATCTGTTTCTTAGATATTGATGAGCCCCTACTCAGTGGATCCGGGATTGTCAGTAAGGAGGTCACTGATGAGAACCTCCTCGAAGCATGGGCAGAGATGCTGTCAAGATGGCGAAAGAACCTCTCTTCACGTCCTCGGCAAGTCACGCAGTTGGTCCGCAAAACCATACCGGAGGCACTGCGTGGGGAGGTCTGGTTGTTGCTGGCTGGTTGTCATGACAATGAAAACTTGCTGGAGTCTTACAGAGTTCTGATAACAAAGGTAGATAACTCCGCATCTGTCAGTCACTCTCCCTTTTTTTTTTTTTTTTTTTTTTTTTTTAATTGTTTGCGTTTTTAGCTTGAAAAATCCATTATAGGTAAGAATAGGTCCTATTTTAGGACTCAAGAATCAATCAAATAACCACTCACTGACTCACTCACTGATCAAAGTATATCTCAAGAGCAACAAGCCCTATGAAGTTGAAGCTTGGCCTGGTGATTCCACTTATTCTCTAGAGGTGCACTTAGAAGTTGTTTTTTTTGTAATTCAGCTTTTAGGTGTCCTAAAATGCCCCAAAGGCTGCAAGAAGGTTTCTATTAATGATCTGTTTCATCAGCTTGATACTGGTCAATAGATTGGAACATCTGTTTTATTTAGTGGACAAATGTTGGTGTAGAGATTAATTGAGAACGTTTGTTGCTATGTGTTGTTAATGGCCTTCTATTTATGGCAGGCCTGCACAACTTGAATGTAAGGCGGGCCGTTATACTTTGTGAAATACTTGTGCGGGCCGAGAGAAAAAAGGACAGGGGGAAAAGCTAATAGGAAAACAAGAATAAAAAATAATATTTCGTTACTTTGCGGGCCATATGTTGTGCGGGCCTGATTTATGGGATTATGGAGCAGCAGTAGGTAAGCGAAATAATTTGAGCAATTTGCACACTGGTAAAAAGACTTGGTTTAAAGGAAAGACGTATTCTAAAACACAAAACGACTCTGCAGCAAGCGTTAATGATTCATTATTGGATCAACTTCCTAATGAGATGGTGAGCTATAAGTCTGCAGAATCTATGGTGGACTTACAGGATGTGGTACTCTACTTTGTAGAGTTCCTTTTGACTTAGAACCCCCCAGGGATTCCACCACACATACATTCTCAGTCGGAAAGTTAGTACTCCAATCATGCTGCTGTGCAATTTGATAACCCCTGAACTTTGTGACGTCACCAGGCCGCAGGCAATCTGATAACCCCTGAACTTTGTGATGTCACCAGGCTGCAGGCAATCTGATAACCCCTGAACTTTGTGACGTCAACAGGCCGCAGGCAATCTGATAACCCCTGAACTTTGTGACGTCACCAGGCCGCAGGCAATCTGATAACCCCTGAACCTTGTGACGTCACCAGGCCGCAGGCAATCTGATAACCCCTGAACTTTGTGACGTCACCAGGCCGCAGGCAATCTGATAACCCCTGAACTTTGTGACGTCACCAGGCCTCGGGTTAAAGACTAACATAGAAATTTCATCACATCATCTTCACTGGCTGTTGTGTGGGACAAACCTTTATTTCATCCCATCATCTTCACTGGCTTTTTGTGTGGGACAAACCTTTTTTTTTTATATCCCTAATACCCATGATTCCCTCCAACCACAAGTTTAAGTTGAAGACAGTGGAGTTTCTTGTCAAAGTAAGCTACACCATGGCAATAAGCTAAAGCTCAAGGGCAGTCTTTGAAAGTGGCCGAAGTGGTTTTAAAGACTACCTATTTATCCATTGCCAGGGGTACATCTCCTGTTCATGTGTAATCTCTTCTGTTAGTCTGATAGCTCTGAAGCCAAAGGGGTGAACTAAAAAATGGCTTTTAAAAAGAAGTTTTATAAGAAGCCTGTTCTCAAAAAAGTGTCTTCTTTAACATAGGACAATCCTAAAGCATCCACTATTCTGTCAACTTTGTGAATATACCTTTTCACAACTTTGTGAATATAAGTTTTGTATGTGGGTTGTTGTTTTAACAAACTACCGGTATTGTTCAAAAGTTAGTCATTAAATATTTTATCCCAAAGTGTAATGACTGATTAGCTGGAGCATATTGTCACCAAGTGTACTCATTGATTAGCTCTGACATATTGCCAGCGTAAAGGACTGATAAATTGTCACACATTTCATTCTTGTTATTTTATTGGACAATAATCCAGGATTCCCCCTCGGATGCTGTGATACAAAGAGATATTAATAGAACTTTTCCAGCCCATGACTTCTTTAAAGATGCTGGAGGACAAGGCCAGGATTCACTGTATAGGATTAGTAAGGTATGTGCTGGAGGTAAAGGCCGGGATCTACTGTATAGGATCATTAGGGTAAGTACTAGTGGTCAATGCCAGCATTCACTGCATAGGATCAATAAGGTATGGTCTAGTGGCCATGGCTAGGATTCACTATATAAGATCAAGGCCAAGATTTGCTTATATATGGTCAGTGAATCAAGTGTTTAGGGAAAATTAGTGTCCTTGCAGTGAAGATGAGTCCTGTGTAGGATCAGTGAGGATAAGTGTCCTGTTTAGGATAGTGAAGATAAGTCCTTGAATTTTTCAGAAAAAAAAAGTGCAAATACATTTATTTCAAAGTTATGTATACTTAATTGTTTTTTTATGAATTACTTTACTTAAATGAATTGAAGTAATGCTGGGATACATTAATTTATTTGAATGAGTCTAGGTAATGTAGTGCTGCACATGAAAACCATGTTTTAAAATATCACAGGCCTACTCTGTATATGATGAAGAGATTGGCTATGTGCAAGGATTATCTTTCCTTGCTGCAGCTCTTTTGTTACATGTAAGTACACCCAAATTGTGCATATGTGTTAGCTGTTGAATTTATCCCTGGCTTAGTTTAGTGCTTAAAATTGTGTGGGGAAACCTAATTCCCATTTTTTTAAAGGAAATATAAAAAGCTTCATAACTGAATGCTTTGACTGAAGATTTTATTTATGGAGAAAAATGTATTTATAATTATAACTGTAGACAAATATACCAAAGAATTTATACAATTTGGTTAAATTCTAATATAGAAAATGATGAGTATTCCAGCAGTTTGAATCATTGTCTAAGTGTTTAGGTGTATGTAGGTAAACTAATAAGACTTGATCTGAGATTTAACATTGAGCCAACTATGGACAGATGCCCGAAGAGCAAGCTTTCTGTGTCCTTGTGAAGATCATGTATGAGTACCAGCTCCGAGACCTCTTCAAACAAGGCTTCCAGGTGCTGCACCTCAAGTTTTATCAGCTGGAGAGGCTCATGCAGGTACGTTCAAACAACATGCTAGGTTTAGACTTATGTAGATAGGTTTAGGCTTATGCAAATAAGTTTAGAATCATGCAGATAGCATTGGACTTATTCAGAAAGGTTTTGACTTATGCAAGTAGGTTTTGACTTATTTAGATAGGTTTAGACTTTTTCATATAAGTTAAGACTAATTCAGATAGGTTTAGACTTATGCAGACAAATTTTGACTTGTGCAGATAGGTTTAGGCTTATGTAGGTAGGTGACTAGTGTTACTCTATTTCAATTAATAGATATTATGGTCTCTACAAGTAGGTAGTCCAAACTGAAGAAAAAATGCTTTTTGGGGTAATTTTTTCATAATTTAAAAAAAAAATTAAAATACTTCTGGCAGCGTTACACCAATAAAATTTATATGTCAGTAAAGTTTAAGTCTTTATCTGTCAAAATATGTTACTTCTGTGTCTTTAACTTGTGCCTGAAAGTGGTTTTTTTGTGTTTGAAAAGTATCAGTTTTGACAAATTTTACGGCGCTTTCGCGAGTGCCGATCTACCCCATGGTGTTTCAAACGCTCGCGGCTTCGCGCCTATTCAAGTTAGTGACTTAATGCTACCACCACGTGAAAGAGCAGATCCTGGCCTTTTATTCTATGTATAGAAAGTATATATACCTCGGTTATTTTCTTTTTAAAATGCAGTTTGAAAACTTTAATTGAAGAAAAATAGTTGAAAATAATGGACCTATAGTACTTTCTTCACACCGATGGAAAGTTCATTTTAATAACAAATTAGTGTTGTAAAATCAAATGAGTGGTAACGATAGGCGCGAAGCCGTGCCGTTTAGAAAAACCCACCCGACATTCGCCTTTCAAAAAATCTCTCGGAGCGCTTGTGGCTTCTGTCTACCGGTTTTGCGCAACGGATTAATCGAGCTAGCATCTTCAATCTACCCGTAAGTATTATAATTTAAGTTTCATATACATATTAACACATGAATTTATTGTTTTGGATTGAGTTTTATTCAATTAATGAAAGATATTAGGGTATTTTGTAACGAAACTGAGTTCGTGGGTCTGCCCGTGAACACTACATGTACAGGCTTATTCAATTGATGTGATTAGCGGTTGATGTATTTAATTTAGGACAGTCCATCGATACATATTATGGTTCAACACCTTTCCGAAAGGATAATGTATAATTATTTGTAGTAATTTATAAAATTGGAAATAAGATAAGGCCATTATAATAATTTTAAACAGAGCTTTCTACCCAAAAACGTGAATCGACAAATTCAAAATGGCTGCCCGAGAGCCTTGTGTACTTGGGTTATAGTAGGTGGACGGACTCATATTAATATCGGGAGAAGAGGTATAAACGTAATTTAAACATCGGTGAATAACAAAATAACTGTTTACAAATTATTGCAATTATTTTGATAGTTGTGTTTTAAATAATTTACTTAGCATAAGATCTAATAAATATCTAGGAATAATTGGTTATATTTTATTATATTGTTCTGAACTGTGCTTATTATTTTACCGGCTGACCACCATGACATGGACTCGCCCAATCCACTCATTCTTGAGCCCTTGTCCTATCACTCTCACAAATAATCAGTTAAAATTCAATTAATTTTAAGTTATTTGGGTATATTTGAATAAATTATATGTCACAGGCTTATTTATAATTATAATTACAGTAGTAGTAGTAGTAGTGACAACAATTTCAATATAATTTCTTTCCTTTCAATGTTATATATTTAAGTAACGATGGATAACAACACAGAAAGTGGTGACTAGGCTGCTGGTACCCACAGTACAGAACCTGCAGTGAACTGTCCATTGATTACCTTTAGGAATCTAATATGTAAGTATAATTTCAATTAATTTTCAACAATTGAGGCTTATATGTTTTCTACCATTAGATATGATAGAGAATTATGTAATTCTGGTCCACATAGAAGTACTTTTTTAAAATGAAATGTGTTCTTACTTAACAATTGTTTAAAATTCCATTGCTTATTCAACAGCTGGGGAAATTCTTGATGGCATATGTGCTTCATTTTTGACTGAAGGGAAAGCGAGAAGACCAACGCCCCCTGCCATCCCAAGAACTTACAGCCTACTGTTAATGCTGCACTCGATCAAACTACAGGCAAACAAGACAGAGAAGGATGTTAATTGTTTAGAGTAGAGGGTACTTGTTTTTAATACTCATTTTGGTGGTTTTTATGCCATTAAGTTTTGAATCACATGGCATGTTATGCTGCTTATAATTATCTTTCATATGATGTGATATGTTCATTTCTGTCACTGATTTCTTATATTTTTATTGTTGATATTTTTTACCCATTAATGCTAAGTTGCTATCTTTTTTTCATGGTATAGGACATTGACTTTGCTTCTTATTATTCTATTTGTTATGAATAGACATATCTGACCTCATTTTTTTTAAATTTTGAAACAGTTATGTGGTGTGATTCGTTTTTAAATCGCATTTTTATAACCTTCATTTTCTATAAAATTGTGTCGTGAGTAATTTTGTCCTTATTTTAGTGCCTGTAGGTATTTCTTGTTGCCATTAAGGCACAGTGCATGTTGTGCTGCTCTAAATTACCTTTAATTTGATATATGATATATTTATGTACGTCTGTAAAATATTTTTTGATGAATTTTTGAAAATGTGTATTTTTACACTTTTTCTGTCTGAAAATAAAAACGTCTAAAAATCATTCTTGTTATTTTTTATTTTTTAATAACTTAAGAATTAATAGATCTGGCTACTTGAAAAAAATTGGGCTTAAATATTGTAAACTTTGGAGCACATACACCAATTCCTGGACTTCTCTGTTGATTATTTTAGAAAATATAGGTCCTTAAACATAGCACTTTTTCACAAGGTGAAAAAATCCATTTTTGGTCGATTTTCTGCAAATTTGAAAATCGTATAACTTTTTTGTTTATTGAGATATCTACATGAAATAAGTGGCCTATATCTTAGAATAAAAAGTTCTGTCAGGTGAAACTCACCACATATGTCTGCTATGTATAGAAAATTTTAGTTTGGACTACCTACTACAAGTGATAATAACATGAACAAGAAACCTGAGGAAAGCTCTTGGCAATAAATAATTTTAATTTAAGACATGATGTGTTGGTTTAAAACAGGATGATATGTTGATGATAAGGACTTCAACAATGCTACGGCTATACACATAAAGACTAATTCTTAGAATTTTGATGCATTATCCAATGTTTGGTCTTAATGTAGTCTGTTGTGTCATCCAATGTCTGGTCTTAACGTAGTCTGTTGTGTTATCTAGAGTTTGGCCATTTATTGTCTTTCAACAGGAGCAGCTGCCAGACCTGTATGACCACTTTGCTGAGATGGGGCTAGAGGTCCACATGTTTGCCTCTCAGTGGTTCCTCACTCTCTTCACTGCCAAGTTCCCGTTACATCTAGTCTTTGGTATTCTTGACCTATTTCTGAGTGAGGTGAGAATCCACAAGCACTGCTCTTGTGGCCGCATGTTGTAGTTAGTACTTAATATTTAAAGTTTCTTTTTCATTAAATTGAAACAGGGTAAGGTGTGCCATGGTGCAGTGTATGTTGTGCCGTGATACATGTCATGTGCTGTGGTACAAGTATGTTGTGTTGTGGTACTGGGTATGGTATGCCATAGTACAGGATATGATGTGGCATGATACTGGGTATGGTGTGCCATGGTGCATTGTATGTTGTGCAGTGATACATGTGTCATGTGCTGTGGTACTAGTATGTTGTGCTGTGGTATTGGATATGGTATGCCTTGGTACAGGGTGTGGTTTTCCATGATACATAGTATGGTGTGCCATTGTACAGGGTGTTGTGTGCCATGGTGCAGGGTAAGTGAGCCAAGTTTTTTCACCTCTGGAAGACAGACTGCATTCTCAAAGTCCTGTAATTGAGAATTTAGTCTCATGCCTTATTACCCTCAATTTCAACAGAGCCACGCCCATGACAAATATTAGTTAATAATGTAAACATTTTTATGTAATGAAAATGTATCCGTTAATATAGACACTTATGTATGGAATAAATTATCTAATAATAAGGACAGTTTTATGTATGGAATAAATTGTCTAATAATGACAGTTTTTTGTATGTAATAAATTGTCTAATAATAAGGACAGTTTTATGTATGGAATAAATTGTCTAATAATAAGGACAGTTTTATGTATGGAATAAATTGTCTAATAATAAGGACAGTTTTATGTATGGAATAAATTAATAATAAGCACAGTTTTATGTATAGAAAAATTATTGAATAAATAAACACTTATATATATAAGGAATAAATTAATTGGTCAATGAAATTTAATTTTAAATAAACTATATTTCAGGGTCATCTCATCATTTTCTCTGTGGCACTGGCTTTGCTCAAAGTGAGTTTTTTCACTATAAACCATTCTGGGTTTTCACTTGCATAAAATTTGCATGCTCTTTGAAATTTAAACCAAAACATTGTGACTCAAATTGTATATATATATATAATATACATGATATGTCAAATGTATTGTTATATCCTCTGACCTCTTGTATAAAATAAATTGTCCTCCACTATACCAAATGTATTGTCATGTCATCAGTCCTCCCCTATATAAAAATGTATTTTTATGTCTTCATTCGTCTCCAAATAAAAAATGCATTCTCATGTCATAAGTCCCCTCCAAATAAAAAATATATTTTTATGTCCTCCATCCTCTACATATAAAAAATGTATTGTCCTTTATTTGGTCATCTCATTCATAAACATGTATTTTTATGTGCTAAGTCCTCTCCTGTATAAAAACTGTATCATCATCAGTCATCTCGTAAGGACTTGTTGGCCCATGACTTTGAGGGTGTTTTGAAGTACTTCCGTGTTCACTTGCCCAAGAGATACAGAGGAGAAGAAGCTGCTAAGGAACTGATGAGGGCCACCGTCAGTCTCAAGGTAGGGAGGAAGTTATAACTTCATTTTTATTGCTGCTTATTGTAACAGCTGCATAATTATAAGAAAAGATTGCTTCGTTATTTTTAGTATTTAAATAAAGTTTTGAATGTCATGCGCAGAGAGGAGTTTGAACATGGAAAAGGATACACTTTTATTGTGAATTTGTTCTAGCATTGTTTTAAGTTACATCATATTGAATCAGAACAGCTATCGTTCATCTGCTTGGATTATGAAGTATGTGAGATCATGACAATTGTTTTATTTTATTTGATATCTAACTTTATATTGTGAACCTTTATGTCAACGGAAATGAATGGTAATCAAACCACCACTGTAACACAAGAGGAGTAGTGTTACATATAGCGTTACACTTATTATGAAGTCATTTATTATATTTAAGTTTTAAAAACTGCCGTAGTTTGTTGTTTACATGTTATAAAAATATTAATTATAATTATTTATTATTATAATTAAATATTTATTATAAATACTAAAATGAATCTTTCTTTTGTGAATGTTCAAAAATTGTCTGGATATTAATTTCAAAGAATTTTTTCAATCTGCTCTAATTAGGCTAATATTTAATTTTTTTATTCTAAGAAATATGCGTTAATACTTTTACATCACAATGATACTCAGGTTGGAAACCGCAAGTTAAAAAAATATGAAAAGGAGTACCAGACTATTCAAGAACAAAGCATGGCAAAAGAAGACCCTATTGAAAGATTTGAGGTATTTAATTTGTTCTTTTTTTTTAAATTTAAATTTGTCTCTTAAATCATTTTGCTTCTAACATAACATGATTTTTAATTATTTGGTTTTATGCCTTTTTTTTTCCTCCTTTTTTTTTAATCGGCCTCATATTAATTAAAATGAGGCTATTTTTTTTTCAAAAAAAGAGAGACACTGTCATTATCAACAAATAATAAAAGTGTTAAATAATAAATTTAACAAAATTTTACATTACATTGGACACTAAAAAAAAAACAACATTATTATAAAATATGAGCTGACAAAATTTCACTTCAAAAAGGATGATCCACATGTATGTATGGCATCTTACCGTCTACGAGAGACGATAGATTATCTTGTCTGATTGCAGCTCTTGGTGTGACTAGTGAGACCCATCCTCGAGTGGCAGTCTCTTTTGCATGAGCCACACACGAATGCGGTGGAGCAGTGTATTCTGGCTTTTCTCTGCGCTCTCTTTGCAGCTGCTTCCGCCCTGTAGAGCTCCTCGGCACGTAGTGATCCTGCCTTCACGATACCCCGCCATGTGGATCGATCCTCCGCCAGGTTCTCCCAATTTGAGATGTTGATGTTGGCTGCCTTCATGTCTCTTTTGCATATGTCTAAGTATCTGAGACGAGGCCGTCCAACTGACCTTTTCCCTGTCGCCAACTCGCTGTACAGCACGTCCTTAGGTATGCGACCAGGTTGCATTCGCTTGACGTGCCCAAGCCAGCGGAGGCGTCTTTGGATTAAAATGGCTGGGACGCTGCACATATTTGTTTGAGACAGGACATCCGTGTTGGGGACTTTGTCTTGCCATTTGATGTCAAGGATGCGGTGCAGGCATCTGAGGTGGAAGCCATTGAGCCTTTTTTCGTGCCTGGTATATGAGGTCCAAGACTCGCAACCATAGAGGAGTACGCTCAGTACGCAGGCCTGGTATACCTGCAGCTTAGTTCTTGTTGTGAGTTTGGCATTGGACCAGACTCTTTTCTTCAGTCTAGCCATGACAGTTGCGGCCTTCCCTATCCTACCACTTATCTCATCCTCCATTGAGAGGGTGCTCGAAATGTTCGACCCTAGATATGTGAATCTGTCAACAGCATCCAAGTCGCAGTCGTCGATGGAGATAGTGGGGAGAGAGCCAACGTCCTGAGCCATAATGTTGGTTTTCTTTAAGCTGATGGTCAGGCCAAACTCTTTGCAGGCAGCGGATAAGCTGGATACAAGGCTCTGCAGGCCGTCTGCTGAGTGAGATACTAAAGCGGCGTCATCTGCAAATAAGAGCTCGCGTAGCATGACCTTTCTTATTTTGGTCTTAGCTCTAAGGCGCGCAATGTTGAATAATGATCCACATAGTGCCTATTAAATTCATTAGTGCAGTATTCTCCACTAATTCTATTATTAGAACTTGAACTTCTAGTAGTGCCAGCTCCATTATCATAATTATGAAAAGCATGAGTAATGTCAAAAAGTATCTTCAAAATCAATTTTTACCTAATTTTTCAATATGAGTGAAATAAATCTAGCAAATGAGAGCTGCCCCCCTTTTAATTAAATTTTTTTAATTTATATATTTATCTCTTTTAATTCGCAAGTATATTCATTTCGGTTTCGACTGATTATATCAGCTATGACCCCATAGCAGCAGGCATAATAGAATAAAGTTGTCTTATGCTTCCTATTGCTGTTGCAATATCTAGTGAATTTATTTGTGAAAACAAAAAGCAACAGTGTGAAGAAAATTAGAAATCAAGGTTTCAAAGATTTCAGATGACATTTATTGGCTTCATTAATAACAATGCGCTATTATGGAATTTCAGAGGATAATTATTGCAGAATTTGTGCTTAAATGAATGTTCCAATTCTACTAATTCCTTTCCTAACATGTATGCACCTGTACGCGCAAAATAACGTGAATCAACCTTTCTCCCCCCTCCTCCCCCCCCCCCTTTTTTTTTTCTCTGGATGGCCCTTTACTTGTGTTTTATAAAATGTTGCTTATCTTGCACAATAACTTGTCTTCTGTCAGAGAGAAAACAAACGTTTAATTGAGGCCAATATGAGACTGGAGCAGGAGAATGATGACCTGGCCCATGAGCTTGTAGAGAGTAAACTCATGCTAAACAGTAAAATTGATCATGTAAGTTAAACTTATATTAAACAGACAAAATGAACATGTAAGTTAAATTCATGTTAAACAGTATAATTAAACACAAAAGTTAAACTTAAAGCCCTACATTAATTTTTCCAATGACCACTGACACCCAGGCACATTTCTGTAGTGAAATATATTTCAAGTAAACATTGAAGCAGTTATACTAAAGCTACTTATAAAATAAAATGAAAGACTAATGGCAATTCCTGTAGGTGTGCACTCTGATATTGTTCAAATACTTTTCCACCTTTGATTGAATCATTTGGGCCCATTAACTGTTATAATTTGTCTGAACGTGTCAGCTGGAGGACAGATGTTCAGAGCTAGATAGAGACTTCAAGCACACCTCAAACCTTCTGAGAGAGACAGAGGATGAAAAGAAGAGGCTGGATGCTGAATCTAAATCTGTGAGTAGAGTGTGGCCTCATGCCATAATCTAAATTTGTGAGTAGAGTGTGGCCTCATGCCATAATCTAAATCTGTGAGTAGAGTGTGGCCTCATGCCATAATCTAAATCTGTGAGTAGAGTGTGGCCTCATGCCATAATCTAAATCTGTGAGTAGAGTGTGGCCTCATGCCATAATCTAAATCTGTGAGTAGAGTGTGGCCTCATGCCATAATCTAAATCTGTGAGTAGAGTGTGGCCTCATGCCATAATCTAAATCTGTGAGTAGAGTGTGGCCTCATGCCATAATCTAAATCTGTGAGTAGAGTGTGACCTTATGCCATAATCTAAATCTGTGAGTAGAGTGTGGCCTCATGCCATAATCTAAATCTGTGAGTAGAGTGTGACCTTATGCCATGTCAGTTGGTTTATTAGTTTTAACTTTAAACACTTGATTCTCGGACAGTCGGTTGTCATTGCCATAAGCTGTTTGTTGATTAATCATAACAGTCTGATGAGAGACTTGAAATACTTTCTCCAGCTGAAGGAAATGTGCCGCCGAGAGCTTGAGAGAGCTGAGGCAGAGTCCAAGAGAAATTCAGCCATAATTACAGATTACAAACAGGTAGATGGTCAATTATAAACAAGTAGGCAGTGGCTGTTATGGGTGACAAACAGGTAGATGGTCAATTATAAACAAGTAGGCAGTGACTGTTATGGGTGACAAACAGGTAGATGGTCAATTGTAAACAAGTCGACTGGTTGCTATGGGTGACAAACAGGTAGATGGTCAATTATAAACAAGTCGACGGGTTGCTATGGGTGACAAACAGCTAGATGGTCAATTATAAACAAGTGGACTGGTTGCTATGGGTGACAAACAGGTAGATGGTCAATTATAAACAAGTCGACGGGTTGCTATGGGTGACAAACAGCTAGATGGTCAATTATAAACAAGTGGACTGGTTGCTATGGGTGACAAACAGCTAGATGGTCAATTATAAACAAGTCGAATGGTTGCTATGGGTGACAAACAGGTAGATGGTCAATTATAAACAAGTGGACTGGTTGCTATGGGTGACAAACAGCTAGATGGTCAATTATAAACAAGTCGACGGGTTGCTATGGGTGACAAACAGCTAGATGGTCAATTATAAACAAGTGGACTGGTTGCTATGGGTGACAAACAGCTAGATGGTCAATTATAAACAAGTCGAATGGTTGCTATGGGTGACAAACAGCTAGATGGTCAATTATAAACAAGTGGACTGGTTGCTATGGGTGACAAACAGCTAGATGGTCAATTATAAACAAGTCGAATGGTTGCTATGGGTGACAAACAGCTAGATGGTCAATTATAAACAAGTCGACTGGTTGCTATGGGTGACAAACAGCTAGATGGTCAATTATAAACAAGTCGACTGGTTGCTATGGGTGACAAACAGGTAGATGGTCAATTATAAACAAGTAGAAAATGGTTGTTTTTCATGATGATCTCTCACTGTAAATTGTAAATCTTTATTGGACTTGTGTGTGTATGCAAGGTGGGGGTGGGGATGTGGGAAGACTGACCTACTTGCTGATCATGTTTCAAGTCGAGACGTATGTAGAGTTGTCCGAATGTAGAGACTGTTATTAATTCTTTTTACAGTGAATCTGGTTTGACTGTAGAAACTTGCACCAAGTGATGTCTTTTTATATTGATAAATTCAAATAATAATTTCTCCTCAGATCTGTACACAGCTGAGTGAACGCTTGGAGAAACAGCAGGCTACTTTTAAGGAAGAATTGCTGAATATTAAAGTAGGTAACTTCCCTTGCTCTGCTCTAATTCATGTCATTTGTCATCATCGTAACTCTCATGCCATGAGTCAAAATGTCAATTGTCATCTTCGTAACTCATGCCATGAGTCAAAATATTTAATTCAGAGATAGTTTTGATGTGTTGAAAACTACAATTTATTTTTATCTAAATTCTCATCTTAATAATTTCCAAATAATATGTATTCCTTGATAGACTTCCTTACGTCTTCCATTTGTTTCCAAAATATTTACTTATAACTTGCTAACTCTTTGATTTCTTCCATTCTACTGTGACCCAGGTTCAGGTGAAGTCCTGTGAGAAATGTTGCACAGTATTTGAAGGTGATACCCTTAGACTGGTGGACAACTCCAGAGAGACACAGGAAGACCCTGATATAACAGAGCTACAGAAACATGTAAGTCCATTCTCCCACAAATGTATGTCCATCCTCCCAAAAACGTAAGTCCATCCTCCCAAAGATGTAAGTCCATTCTCCCACAAACATAAGTCCATCCTCCCAAAAGTGTAAATCCATTCTCCCACAAACGTAAGTTTATCCTCTTAAAAACATTAGTCCATCCTCCCAAAAATGTAGGTTTATCCTCCCAAAAATTTAACTCCATCCTCCCAAAAAAGTAAGTCTATCCTCCCAAAAATGTAAGTCCATTCTCCCACAAATGTAAGTTCATGATCCCAAAAACGTAAGTCCACACTCTCAAAAATGTAAGTCCATCCTCCCTAAAACGTACGTCCATCCTCCCAAAAATGTAAGTCCACCCTCTCAACAACTTAAGTCCACCTTCTCAAAAATGTAAGTCCATCCTCCCAAAACCAAAGTTCACCATCCCAAAAATGTAAGTCCATTCTCCCAAAAATGTAAGTCTAACCTCCCAAAAAGTAAGTCCATGCTCCCAGAAATTTTTGGGATGGTGAACTTACAATTTTGGAGGATGGACTTACGTTTTTGGGAGGATGGATTTATGTTTTTGGGAGAATGGACTTACATTTTTGGGAGGAAGGGCTTACATTTATGGGAGGATGGACTTAAGTTTTTGGGAGGATAGATTTATGTTTTTGGGAGAATGGACTTATATTTTTGGGAGAATATAAGTCCATTCTCCCAAAAACAAATCTATCCTCCCAAAAACTTAAGTCCATCCTCCCATAAATGTAAGCCCATCCTCCCAAAAATGTAAGTTCATTCTCCCAAAAACATAAATCCATCCTCCCAAAAAGGTAAGTCCATCCTACAAAATTGTAAGTTCACCATCCCAAAAATGTAAGTCCATTCTCCCAAAAATATAAGTTCATTCTCCCAAAAATGTAAGTCCACCCTCTTAAAAATGTAATTCCATTCTCCCAAAAATGTAAGTCCATTCTCCCAAAAATTTTACTCCACCCTCTCAAAAATGTAAGTCCATTCTCCCAAAAATGTTAGTCCATCCTCCCAAAGGCATAAGTCATTCCTCCCAAAAATGTAAGTTTATCCTCCCAAAAATTTAACTCCATCCTCCCAAAAAAGTAAGTCTATCCTCCCAAAAACGTAAATCCATTCTCCCAGAAATGTAAGTTTATCCTCCCACAAACGAAAGTTTATCTTCCCAAAAACGTAAGTCCATCCTCCCAAAAATGTAAGTTCATTATCCCAAAAATGTAAGTCCATCCTCCCAAAAATATAAATCCATTCTCCCAAAAACATAAATCTATCCTCCCAAAAACTTAAGTCCATCCTCCCAAAAACTTAAGTCCATCCTCCCATAAATGTAAGTCCATTCTCCCAAAAACATAAATCCATCCTCCCAAAACATAAATCCATCCTCCCAAAACGTAAGTTCATTATCCCAAAAATGTAAGTCCGTTCTCCCAAAAACGTAAGTCCATTCTCCCAAAAATATAAGTCCCAAAAACGTAAGTCCACTCTCCATAAAATTTAAGTCCATTCTCCCAAAAATTTAACTCTACCCTCTCAAAAATGTAAGTCCATTCTCCCAAAAACGTAAGTCCATCCTCCCAAAAATGTAAGTTCATCATCCCAAAAATGTAAGTCCATCCTCCCAAAAATATAAGTCCATTCTCCCAAAAACATAAATCTATCCTCCCAAAAACTTAAGTCCATCCTCCCATAAATGTAAGCCCTTCCTCCCAAAAATGTAAGTCCATTCTCCCAAAAACATAAATCCATCCTCCCAAAAACGTAAGTCCATCCTCCAAAATTGTAAGTTCACCATCCCAAAAATGTAATTCCATTCTCCCAAAAATGTAAGTTCATTCTCCCAAAAATTTTACTCCACCCTCTCAAAAATGTAAGTCCATCCTCCCAAAAATGTTAGTCCATCCTCCCAAAGGCATAAGTAATTATTCACAAAAATGTAAGTTTATATTCACAAAAATTTAACTCCATCCTCCCAAAAAAGTAAAGTCTATCCTCCCAAAAACGTAAATCCATTCTCCCAGAAATGTAAGTTTATCCTCCCAAAAACGTATGTCCATTCTCCCAAAAATATAAGTCCATTCTCCCAAAAATGTAAGTCCACCCTCTCAAAAATGTAAGTCCATTCTCCATAAAATGTAAGTCCATTCTCCCAAAAATTTAACTCTACCCTCTCAAAAATGTAAGTCCATTCTCCCAAAAACGTAAGTCCATCCTCCCAAAAATGTAAGTTCATTATCCCAAAAATTTAAGTCCATCCTCCCAAAAATATAAGTCCATTCTCCCAAAAACACAAATCTATCATCCCAAAAACTTAAGTCCATCCTCCCATAAATGTAAGCCCATCCTCCCAAAAATGTAAGTCCATTCTCCCAAAAACATAAATCCATCCTCCCAAAAATGTAAGTCCATCCTCCAAAATTGTAAGTTCACCATCCCAAAAATGTAAGGCCATTCTCCCAAAAATATAAGTCCATTCTCCCAAAAATGTAAGTCCACCCTCTTAAAAATGTAATTCCATTCTCCCAAAAATGTAAGTCCATTCTCCCAAAAATTTTACTCCACCCTCTCAAAAATGTAAGTCCATTCTCCCAAAAATGTAAGTCCATCCTCCCAAAAACTTTAGTCCATCCTCCCAAAAACGTAAGTCCATTCTCCCACAAATGTAAGTCCATCCTCCCAAAAATATAAGTCCATACTCCCAAAAATATAAATACATCCTCCCAAAAATGTAATTCTATCCTCCCAAAAATGTAAGTTCATCCTCCCAAAAACGTATGTCCATCCTCCCAAAAACGTAAATCCATTCTCCCAGAAATGTAAGTTTATCCACCCACAAACAAAAGTTTATCCTCCCAAAAACGTTAGTCCATCCTCCCAGAAATGTAAGTCTATCCTTTCAAAAACATAAATCCGTCCTCCCAAAAACGTAAGTCCATCCTCCCACAAAAGTATGTTCATTATCCCAAAAATGTAAGTCCATCCTCCCAAAAATATAAATCCATTCTCCCAAAAACATAAATCTATCCTCCCAAAAATGTAAGTCCATCCTCACATAAATGTAAGCCCATCCTCCAAAAATGTAAGTCCATTCTCCCAAAAACATAAATCCATCCTCCCAAAACGTAAGTTCATTATCCCAAAAATGTAAGTCCGTTCTCACAAAAATGTAAGTCCATTCTCCCAAAAATATAAGTCCATTCTCCCAAAAACATAAATCTATCATCCCAAAAACGTAAGTCCATCCTCCCATAAATGTAAGCCCATCCTCCCAAAAATGTAAGTCCATTCTCCCAAAAATGTAAGTCCCTTCTCCCAAAAATTTTACTCCACCCTCTCAAAAATGTAAGTCCATTCTCCCAAAAATGTAAGTCCATCCTCCCAAAAACTTTAGTCCATCCTCCCAAAAACGTAAGTCCATTCTCCCACAAATGTAAGTCCATCCTCCCAAAAATATAAGTCCATACTCCCAAAAATATAAATACATCCTCCCAAAAATGTAATTCTATCCTCCCAAAAATGTAAGTTCATCCTCCCAAAAACGTATGTCCATCCTCCCAAAAACGTAAATCCATTCTCCCAGAAATGTAAGTTTATCCACCCACAAACAAAAGTTTATCCTCCCAAAAACGTTAGTCCATCCTCCCAGAAATGTAAGTCTATCCTTTCAAAAACATAAATCCGTCCTCCCAAAAACGTAAGTCCATCCTCCCACAAAAGTATGTTCATTATCCCAAAAATGTAAGTCCATCCTCCCAAAAATATAAATCCATTCTCCCAAAAACATAAATCTATCCTCCCAAAAATGTAAGTCCATCCTCACATAAATGTAAGCCCATCCTCCAAAAATGTAAGTCCATTCTCCCAAAAACATAAATCCATCCTCCCAAAAACGTAAATCCATCCTCCCAAAACGTAAGTTCATTATCCCAAAAATGTAAGTCCGTTCTCACAAAAATGTAAGTCCATTCTCCCAAAAATATAAGTCCATTCTCCCAAAAACATAAATCTATCATCCCAAAAACGTAAGTCCATCCTCCCATAAATGTAAGCCCATCCTCCCAAAAATGTAAGTCCATTCTCCCAAAAATGTAAGTCCCTTCTCCCAAAAATTTTACTCCACCCTCTCAAAAATGTAAGTCCATTCTCCCAAAAATGTAAGTCCATCCTCCCAAAAACTTTAGTCCATCCTCCCAAAAACGTAAGTCCATTCTCCCACAAATGTAAGTCCATCCTCCCAAAAATATAAGTCCATACTCCCAAAAATATAAATACATCCTCCCAAAAATGTAATTCTATCCTCCCAAAAATGTAAGTTCATCCTCCCAAAAACGTATGTCCATCCTCCCAAAAACGTAAATCCATTCTCCCAGAAATGTAAGTTTATCCACCCACAAACTAAAGTTTATCCTCCCAAAAACGTTAGTCCATCCTCCCAGAAATGTAAGTCTATCCTTTCAAAAACATAAATCCGTCCTCCCAAAAACGTAAGTCCATCCTCCCACAAAAGTATGTTCATTATCCCAAAAATGTAAGTCCATCCTCCCAAAAATATAAATCCATTCTCCCAAAAACATAAATCTATCCTCCCAAAAATGTAAGTCCATCCTCACATAAATGTAAGCCCATCCTCCAAAAATGTAAGTCCATTCTCCCAAAAACATAAATCCATCCTCCCAAAAACGTAAATCCATCCTCCCAAAACGTAAGTTCATTATCCCAAAAATGTAAGTCCGTTCTCACAAAAATGTAAGTCCATTCTCCCAAAAATATAAGTCCATTCTCCCAAAAACATAAATCTATCATCCCAAAAACGTAAGTCCATCCTCCCATAAATGTAAGCCCATCCTCCCAAAAATGTAAGTCCATTCTCCCAAAAACATAAATCCATCCTCCCAAAAACGTAAGTCCATCCTTCAAAATTGTAAGTTCACCATCCCAAAAATGTAAGTCCATCCTCCCAAAAATGTAAGTTCATTATCCCAAAAATTTAAGTCCATCCTCCCAAAAATATAAGTCCATTCTCCCAAAAACACAAATCTATCATCCCAAAAACTTAAGTCCATCCTCCCATAAATGTAAGCCCATCCTCCCAAAAATGTAAGTCCATTCTCCCAAAAACATAAATCCATCCTCCCAAAAATGTAAGTCCATCCTCCAAAATTGTAAGTTCACCATCCCAAAAATGTAAGGCCATTCTCCCAAAAATATAAGTCCATTCTCCCAAAAATGTAAGTCCACCCTCTTAAAAATGTAATTCCATTCTCCCAAAAATGTAAGTCCATTCTCCCAAAAATTTTACTCCACCCTCTCAAAAATGTAAGTCCATTCTCCCAAAAATGTAAGTCCATCCTCCCAAAAACTTTAGTCCATCCTCCCAAAAACGTAAGTCCATTCTCCCACAAATGTAAGTCCATACTCCCAAAAATATAAATACATCCTCCCAAAAATGTAATTCTATCCTCCCAAAAATGTAAGTTCATCCTCCCAAAAACGTATGTCCATCCTCCCAAAAACGTAAATCCATTCTCCCAGAAATGTAAGTTTATCCACCCACAAACTAAAGTTTATCCTCCCAAAAACGTTAGTCCATCCTCCCAGAAATGTAAGTCTATCCTTTCAAAAACATAAATCCGTCCTCCCAAAAACGTAAGTCCATCCTCCCACAAAAGTATGTTCATTATCCCAAAAATGTAAGTCCATCCTCCCAAAAATATAAATCCATTCTCCCAAAAACATAAATCTATCCTCCCAAAAATGTAAGTCCATCCTCACATAAATGTAAGCCCATCCTCCAAAAATGTAAGTCCATTCTCCCACAAACATAAGTCCATTCTCCCAAAAACATAAATCCATCCTCCCAAAAACGTAAATCCATCCTCCCAAAACGTAAGTTCATTATCCCAAAAATGTAAGTCCGTTCTCCCAAAAATGTAAGTCCATTCTCCCAAAAATATAAGTCCATTCTCCCAAAAACATAAATCTATCCTCCCAAAAATGTAAGTCCATCCTCACATAAATGTAAGCCCATTCTCCGAAAAATGTAAGTCCATCCTCCCAAAAACTTACGTCCATCCTCCCAAAAATGTAATTCTATCCTCCCAAAAATGTAAGTTCATCCTCCCAAAAACGAATGTCCATCCTCCCAAAAACGTCAATCCATTCTCCCAGAAATGTAAGTTTATCCACCCACAAACAAAAGTTTATCCTCCCAAAAACGTTAGTCCATCCTCCCAGAAATGTAAGTCTATCCTTTCAAAAACATAAATCCGTCCTCCCAAAAACGTAAGTCCATCCTCCCAAAAGAGTAAGTTCATTATCCCAAAAATGTAAGTCCATCCTCCCAAAAATATAAATCCATTCTCCCAAAAACATAAATCTATCCTCCCAAAAATGTAAGTCCATCCTCCCAAAAAAGTAAGTCCATTCTCCCACAAACGTAAGTCCATTCTCCCAAAAACATAAATCCATCCTCCCAAAAACGTAAATCCATCCTCCCAAAACGTAAGTTCATTATCCCAAAAATGTAAGTCCGTTCTCCCAAAAATGTAAGTCCATTCTCCCAAAAATATAAGTCCAATCTCCCAAAAACAAATCTATCATCCCAAAAACTTAAGTCCATCCTCCCATAAATGTAAGCCCATCCTCCCAAAAAAGTAAGTCCATTCTCCCACAAACGTAAGTCCATTCTCCCAAAAACATAAATCCATCCTCCCAAAAACGTAAGTCCATCCTTCAAAATTGTAAGTTCACCATCCCAAAAATGTAATTCCATTCTCCCAAAAATATAAGTCCATTCTCCCAAAAATGTAAGTCCACCCTCTTAAAAATGTAATTCCATTCTCCCAAAAATGTAAGTCCATTCTCCCAAAAATTTAACTCTACCCTCTCAAAAATGTAAGTCTATTCTCCCAAAAACGTAAGTCCATCCTCCCAAAAATATAAGTCCATTCTCCCAAAAACATAAATCTATCCTCCCAAAAATGTAAGTCCATCCTCCAAAATTGTAAGTTCACCATCCCAAAAATATAAGGCCATTCTCCCAAAAATATAAGTCCATTCTCCCAAAAATGTAAGTCCAGCTTTTAAAAATGTAACTCCATTCTCCCAAAAATGTAAGTCCATTCTCCCAAAAATTTTACTCCACCCTCTCAAAAATGTAAGTCCATTCTTCCCAAAGGCATAAGTCATTCCTCCCAAAAATGTAAGTTTATTCTCCCAAAAATTTAACTCCATCCTCCCAAAAAAGTAAGTCTATCCTCCCAAAAACGTAAATCCATTCTCCCAGAAATGTAAGTTTATCCTCCCAAAAACGTAAGTCCATCCTCCCAAAAATGTAAGTTCATTATCCCAAAAATGTAAGTCCATCCTCCCAAAAATATAAACCCATTCTCCCAAAAACATAAATCTATCCTCCCAAAAACTTAAGTCCATCCTCCCATAAATGTAAGCCCATCCTCCCAAAAATGTAAGTCAATTCTCCCACAAACGTAAGTCCATTCTCCCAAAAACATAAATCCATCCTCCCAAAACATAAATCCATCCTCCCAAAACGTAAGTTCATTATCCCAAAAATGTAAGTCTGTTCTCCCAAAAACGTAAGTCCATTCTCCCAAAAATGTAAGTCCATTCTACCAAAAATGTAAGTCCACCCTCTCAAAAATGTAAGTCCATTCTCCATAAAATGTAAGTCCATTCTCCCAAAAATTTAACTCTACCCTCTCAAAAATGTAAGTCCATTCTCCCAAAAACGTAAGTCCATCCTCCCAAAAATATAAGTCCATTCTCCCAAAAACATAAATCTATCCTCCCAAAAATGTAAGTCCATCCTCCAAAATTGTAAGTTCACCATCCCAAAAATGTAAGGCCATTCTCCCAAAAATATAAGTCCATTCTCCCAAAAATGTAAGTCCAGCTTTTAAAAATGTAACTCCATTCTCCCAAAAATGTAAGTCCATTCTCCCAAAAATTTTACTCCACCCTCTCAAAAATGTAAGTCCATTCTTCCAAAAATGTAAGTCCATCCTCCCAAAAATGTTAGTCCATCCTCCCAAAGGCATAAGTCATTCCTCCCAAAAATGTAAGTTTATTCTCCCAAAAATTTAACTCCATCCTCCCAAAAAAGTAAGTCTATCCTCCCAAAAACGTAAATCCATTCTCCCAGAAATGTAAGTTCATCCTCCCAAAAACGTAAGTCCATCCTCCCAAAAATGTAAGTTCATTATCCCAAAAATGTAAGTCCATCCTCCCAAAAATATAAACCCATTCTCCCAAAAACATAAATCTATCCTCCCAAAAACTTAAGTCCATCCTCCCATAAATGTAAGCCCATCCTCCCAAAAATGTAAGTCAATTCTCCCACAAACGTAAGTCCATTCTCCCAAAAACATAAATCCATCCTCCCAAAACATAAATCCATCCTCCCAAAACGTAAGTTCATTATCCCAAAAATGTAAGTCTGTTCTCCCAAAAACGTAAGTCCATTCTCCCAAAAATGTAAGTCCATTCTACCAAAAATGTAAGTCCACCCTCTCAAAAATGTAAGTCCATTCTCCATAAAATGTAAGTCCATTCTCCCAAAAATTTAACTCTACCCTCTCAAAAATGTAAGTCCATTCTCCCAAAAACGTAAGTCCATCCTCCCAAAAATATAAGTCCATTCTCCCAAAAACATAAATCTATCCTCCCAAAAATGTAAGTCCATCCTCCAAAATTGTAAGTTCACCATCCCAAAAATGTAAGGCCATTCTCCCAAAAATATAAGTCCATTCTCCCAAAAATGTAAGTCCAGCTTTTAAAAATGTAACTCCATTCTCCCAAAAATGTAAGTCCATTCTCCCAAAAATTTTACTCCACCCTCTCAAAAATGTAAGTCCATTCTTCCAAAAATGTAAGTCCATCCTCCCAAAAATGTTAGTCCATCCTCCCAAAGGCATAAGTCATTCCTCCCAAAAATGTAAGTTTATTCTCCCAAAAATTTAACTCCATCCTCCCAAAAAAGTAAGTCTATCCTCCCAAAAACGTAAATCCATTCTCCCAGAAATGTAAGTTCATCCTCCCAAAAACGTAAGTCCATCCTCCCAAAAATGTAAGTTCATTATCCCAAAAATGTAAGTCCATCCTCCCAAAAATATAAACCCATTCTCCCAAAAACATAAATCTATCCTACCAAAAACTTAAGTCCATCCTCCCATAAATGTAAGCCCATCCTCCCAAAAATGTAAGTCCATTCTCCCATTAACGTAAGTCCATTCTCCCAAAAACATAAATCCATCCTCCCAAAACATAAATCCATCCTCCCAAAACGTAAGTTCATTATCCCAAAAATGTAAGTCTGTTCTCCCAAAAACGTAAGTCCATTCTCCCAAAAATGTAAGTCCATTCTACCAAAAATGTAAGTCCACCCTCTCAAAAATGTAAGTCCATTCTCCATAAAATGTAAGTCCATTCTCCCAAAAATTTAACTCTACCCTCTCAAAAATGTAAGTCCATTCTCCCAAAAACGTAAGTCCATCCTCCCAAAAATATAAGTCCATTCTCCCAAAAACATAAATCTATCCTCCCAAAAATGTAAGTCCATCCTCCAAAATTGTAAGTTCACCATCCCAAAAATGTAAGGCCATTCTCCCAAAAATATAAGTCCATTCTCCCAAAAATGTAAGTCCAGCTTTTAAAAATGTAACTCCATTCTCCCAAAAATGTAAGTCCATTCTCCCAAAAATTTTACTCCACCCTCTCAAAAATGTAAGTCCATTCTTCCAAAAATGTAAGTCCATCCTCCCAAAAATGTTAGTCCATCCTCCCAAAGGCATAAGTCATTCCTCCCAAAAATGTAAGTTTATTCTCCCAAAAATTTAACTCCATCCTCCCAAAAAAGTAAGTCTATCCTCCCAAAAACGTAAATCCATTCTCCCAGAAATGTAAGTTCATCCTCCCAAAAACGTAAGTCCATCCTCCCAAAAATGTAAGTTCATTATCCCAAAAATGTAAGTCCATCCTCCCAAAAATATAAACCCATTCTCCCAAAAACATAAATCTATCCTACCAAAAACTTAAGTCCATCCTCCCATAAATGTAAGCCCATCCTCCCAAAAATGTAAGTCCATTCTCCCATTAACGTAAGTCCATTCTCCCAAAAACATAAATCCATCCTCCCAAAACATAAATCCATCCTCCCAAAACGTAAGTTCATTATCCCAAAAATGTAAGTCTGTTCTCCCAAAAACGTAAGTCCATTCTCCCAAAAATGTAAGTCCATTCTACCAAAAATGTAAGTCCACCCTCTCAAAAATGTAAGTCCATTCTCCATAAAATGTAAGTCCATTCTCCCAAAAATTTAACTCTACCCTCTCAAAAATGTAAGTCCATTCTCCCAAAAACGTAAGTCCATCCTCCCAAAAATGTAAGTTCATTATCCCAAAAATGTAAGTCCATCCTCCCAAAAACATAAGTCCATTCTCCCAAAAACATAAATCTATCCTCCCAAAAACTTAAGTCCATCCTCCCATAAATGTAAGCCCATCCTCCCAAAAATGTAAGTCCATTCTCCCAAAAACATAAATCCATCCTCCCAAAAACTTAAGTCCATCCTCCAAAATTGTAAGTTCACCATCCCAAAAATGTAATTCCATTCTCCCAAAAATGTAAGTCCATTCTCCCAAAAATTTTACTCCACCCTCTCAAAAATGTAAGTCCATTCTCCCAAAAATGTAAGTCCATCCTCCCAAAAATGTTAGTCCATTCTCCCAAAAATGTAAGTCCACCCTCTCAAAAATGTAAGTCCAATCTCCCAAAAATGTAAGTCCATTCTCCCAAAAATGTAAGTCCACCCTCTCAAAAACGTAAGTCCATCCTCCCAAAAACGAAAGTCCATCATCCCAAAAATGTAAGTCCATTCTCCCACAAATGTAAGTCCATTCTCCCACAAATGTAAGTCCATTCTCCCAAAAATGTGTTTCCATTCTCCCAAAAACATAAATACATCATCCAAAATATATAAGTCTAACATCCCAAAAAGTAACTCCATCCTCCCAGAAATGTAAGTCTATCCTCCAAAAAACATAAATTCATCCTCCCAAAAACGTAAGTCCATCCTCCAAAAAATGTAAGTCTATCGTCCCAAAAATATACGTCCATTTTCCCAAAAACATAAATCCATCCTTCCAAAAACTTAAGTCCGTCCTCCCAAAAATGTAAGTCCATCCTCCCAAAAATGTATGTCCATTCTCCCAAAAATGTAAGTTCATCCTCCCAAAAACATATGTCCATCCTCCCAAAAATATATGTCCATCCTCCCTAAAATGTAAGTCCTTCCTCCCAAAAACATAAATTCATCCTCCCAAAAACGTAAGTCCATCCTCCAAATAATGTAAGTCTATCGTCCCAAAAATATAAGTCCATTTTCCCAAAAACATAAATCCATCCTTCCAAAAACTTAAGTCCGTCCTCCCAAAAACAGAAGTCCATTCTCCCAAAAATGTAAGTTCATCCGCCCAAAAACGTACGTCCATCCTTCCAAAAATGTAAGTCCATTCTCCCAAAAATGTAATTCCATTCCCTGAAAAATGTAAGGCCATTCTCCCAAAAATGTAAGTCCACCCTCTCGAAAATGTAAGTCCAATCTCCCAAAAATTTAAGTCCAATCTCCCAAAAATGTAAGTCCATTCTCCCAAAAATGTAAGACCACCCTCTCAAAAACGTAAGTCCATCCTCCCAAAAACGAAAGTCCATCATCCCAAAAATTTAAGTCCATTCTCCCACAAATGTAAGTCCAACCTCCCAAAGACATAAGTCATTCCTCCCAAAAATGTAAGTTTATCCTCCCACAAATTTAAATCCATCCTCCCAAAAAAGTAAGTCTATCCTCCCAAAAACGTAAGTCCATTCTCCCACAAATGTAAGTCCATCCTCCCAAAAATATAAGTCCATACTCCCAAAAATATAAATACATCCTCCCAAAAATGTAATTCTATCCTCCCAAAAATGTAAGTTCATCCTCCCAAAAACGTATGTCCATCCTCCCAAAAACGTAAATCCATTCTCCCAAAAACATAAATCCATCCTCCCAAAACATAAATCCATCCTCCCAAAACGTAAGTTCATTATCCCAAAAATGTAAGTCTGTTCTCCCAAAAATGTAAGTCCATTCTCCCAAAAACGTAAGTCCATCCTCCCAAAAATGTAAGTCCACCCTCTCAAAAATGTAAGTCCATTCTCCATAAAATATAAATCCATTCTCCCAAAAACATAAATCTATCCTCCCAAAAACTTAAGTCCATCCTCCCATAAATGTAAGCCCATCCTCTTAAAAATGTAATTCCATTCTCCCAAAAATGTAAGTCCATTCTCCCAAAAACGTAAATTCATTCTCCCAAAAACATAAATCTATCCTCCCAAAAACTTAAGTCCATCCTCCCATAAATGTAAGCCCATCCTCCCGAAAATGTAAGTCCATTCTCCCAAAAATGTAATTCCATTCCCTGAAAAATGTAAGTCCATTCTCCCAAAAATGTAAGTCCATCCTCTTGAAAATGTAAGTCCAATCTCCCAAAAATTTAAGTCCAATCTCCCAAAAATGTAAGTCCACCCTCTCAAAAACGTAAGTCCATCCTCCCAAAAACGAAAGTCCATCATCCCAAAAATTTAAGTCCATTCTCCCACAAATGTAAGTCCAACCTCCCAAAGACATAAGTCATTCCTCGCAAAAATGTAAGTTTATCCTCCCAAAAATTTAACTCCATCCTCCCAAAAAAGTAAGTCTATCCTCCAAAAAATGTAAGTCCATTCTCCCACAAATGTAAGTCCATCCTCCCAAAAATATAAGTCCATACTCCCAAAAACATAAATACATCCTCCCAAAAATGTAATTCTATCCTCCCAAAAACGTAAATCCATTCTCCCAGAAATGTAAGTTTATCCTCCCACAAACGAAAGTTTATCCTCCCAAAAACGTACGTCCATCCTCCCAAAAATGTAAGTCTATCCTTTCAAAAACATAAATCCATCCTCCCAAAAACGTAAGTCCATCCTCCCAAAAATGTAAGTTCATTATCCCAAAAATGTAAGTCCATCCTCCCAAAAATATAAATCCATTCTCCCAAAAACATAAATCTATCCTCCCAAAAACTTAAGTCCATCCTCCCATAAATGTAAGCCCATCCTCTTAAAAATGTAATTCCATTCTCCCAAAAATGTAAGTCCATTCTCCCAAAAACGTAAATTCATTCTCCCAAAAACATAAATCTATCCTCCCAAAAACTTAAGTCCATTCTCCCAAAAATGTAAGTCCACCCTCTTAAAAATGTAATTCCATTCTCCCAAAAATGTAAGTCCATTCTCCCAAAAACGTAAATCCATCCTACCAAAAACGTAAATTTATCCTCCCAAAACGTAAGTTCATTATCCCAAAAATGTAAGTCCCTTCTCCCAAAAACGTAAGTCCATTCTCCCAAAAATATAAGTCCATTCTCCCAAAAATATAAGTCCATTCTCTCAAAAATGTAAGTCCACCCTCTCAAAAATGTAAGTACTTTCTCCCAAAAATGTAATTCCTTTATCCCAAAAATGTAACTCCACCCTCTCAAAAGTATAAGTCCATTCTCCCACAAATGTAAGTCCATCCTCCCAAAAACGTATGTTCATCCTCCCAAAAACGTATGTCCATCCTCCCAAAAATGTATGTCCATTCTCTTAAAAATGTAAGACCTTCCTCCCAAAAACATAAGTCCATTCTCCCAAAAATGTAAGTCCATCCTCCAAAAAATGTAAGTCTATCGTCCCATAAATATAAGTCCATTTTCCCAAAAGCATAAATCCATCTTTCCAAAAACTTAAGTCCATCCTCCCAAAAATGTAAGTCCTTCCTCCCAAAAACATAAATCCATTCTCCCAAAAATGTAACTCCATCCTCCCGAAAATGTAAGTTCATTCTCCCAAAAATGTAAGTCCATTCTCCCAAAAATGTAAGTCCATTCTCCCAAAAATGTGTCCATTCTCCCAAAAATGTAAGTCCTTCCTCCCAAAAACATAAGTTCATCCTCCCAAAAACGTACGCCCATCCTCCCAAAAATGTAAGTCCATTCTCCCAAAATTGTAAGTCCACCCTATCAAAAACGTAAGTCCATCCTCCCAAAAAACATAAGTCCATCCTCCCACAAATTGTAAGTCCATTCTCCCTCAAACGTAAGTCCATTCTCCCAAAAATGTAAGTCCATCATCCCAAAAATGTACGTCTATCCTCCAAAAAATGTAAGTCCATCCTCCCACAAACGTAAGTCCAACCTCCCAAAAATGTAAGTCCATCCTCCCAAAAATGTAAGTCCATTCTCCCAAAAATGTAAGTCCATCCTCCCAGAAATGTAAGTCTATCCTCCCAAAAACATAAATTCATCCTCCCAAAAACGTAAGTCCATCCTCCCAAAAACGTAAGTCCATCCTCCCAAAAATGTAATTCCATTCTCCCACAAATGTAAGTCCATTTTCCCACAAACGTAAGTTTATCCTCCCAAAAACGTAAGTCCATCCTACCTTGGTTATGTGGTCATCGAAAGCTGCCTTGGTTATGTGGTCATCAAAACCTGCCTTGGTTATGTGGTCATCAAAACCTGCCTTGGTTATGTGGTCATCAAAACCTGCCTTGGTTATGTGGTCATCAAAACCTGCCTTGGTTATGTTGTCATTAAAACCTGCCTTGGTTATGTGGTCATCAACCTGCCTTGGTCATGTGGTCATCAAAACCTGCTTTGGTCATGTGGTCATCAAAACCTGCCTTGGTTATGTGGTCATCAAAACCTGCCTTGGTTATGTGGTCATCAAAACCTGCCTTGGATATGTGGTCATCAAAACCTGGCTTGGTTATGTGGTCATCAAAACCTGCCTTGGTTATGTGGTCAGTGAAACCTGCCTTGATTATGTGGTCAGTGAAACCTGCCTTGATTATGTGATAATCAAAACCTGCCATGGTTATGTGGTCATCAAAACCTGCCTTGATTATGTGGTCATCAAAACCTGCCTTAGTTATGTGATCAGTGAAACCTTCCTTGGCTATTTTCACAGATGAGATTGTCGTATGAGGTATGGCCCGTCGCGTAATATTGGTGTTGATTAATTCGGGGCTATTCCTCTGTGAGAGGTCAGTATCCAGACTTTGAGGAGTATAACGAAGACAACACAGACGTTTATGAATGACGAATACATTCCTCATTAACAATTATAAACAAGAGTATGTATTCATTAACTCAATATGGTCTAGTAGTGTTTCTTTCCAACCGTTAACATCCATTAATCTTCATCATCATCATGTCCCGTAGTCCTTCGACCGTTGGGGCGCCACAGATGACATGTACACTATTCTTCTCCATTCCTCTCGGTCTTCTGCCCTACGCATAGCATCGCCTAGTTTTAATCCCGTCCATTCTTTGATATTATCTTCCCATCTTTTTCTTTGTCTTCCTCTTCTTCATACCACTCAAGTTTGCGCTTTTTAACAAACATCAGGAGGTCATCGTACTGTCCAATTGCTTGACGAATCCTTTCTTTTATTTGCTCATTGGTGATATGGTCTCTCTAGCAGATGCCAAGAATGCCTCTGTAACATCTCATCTCAAGTTCCTTTCAAGTTCTGCTGTTAATGTCCAGGACACAAAGGCATATAAGAAAATGGAGAGGATTAATGAGCGATTCAGCCTATTTTGGTGCTGGGGGCTATATTTTTGTCGTTCCATATTTTCTTGAGCCTCTTTAGTGTTGTCGTGGTCTGAGCAATCCTAGACAACAATGGGGCTTGGAGCCTTGTTCCGAAACTATTGCTCCGAGGTACTTGAAGCTGCCAACTGTCTAATTATTCCTCCCCGACCTTAATTTCAGTGGTAATGCCATTGGTGCTATTCGTCATCATTTTGGTATTTTCTGCACTGATTTGCATGCCAAAGGACGATGAAGTCTTGTCAGACTCTTTACTAGGTTGGCTAGCTCTTCTTCGCTTCCGGCCAGTCCGTCTATGTCATCCGCAAAACGTAGGTTGGTGATTGTTCTGCCACCATACATGCGTTTCTAGTGCATCTGACATAATTCTCTCTAAGAAGATGTTGAACAGGGTGGGGGAGAGCAAGCAGCCTTCAACCTCTCCAAAACATTCTGCACTTCCCCCCCCCCCCCCGAAATCGCACCCCACCACGTTTATCATTAAATAAATGTGGTGCTACATATCGGGAAGTCCCGAACAAAACACATCATAAGTTACATGAATAATCAATGGAGAGTCATTGTTCAATCCCAACCAAGTCATTTGCTACATAAATGGGGGTCAGTGAAACCTGCCCTGGTTATGTGGTCAGTGAAACCTGCCCTGGTTATGGGGTCAGTGAAACCTGCCCTGGTTATGTGGTCAGTGAAACCTGCCCTGGTTATGTGGTCAGTGAAACCTGCCCTGGTTATGTGGTCAGTGAAACCTGCCCTGGTTATGTGGTCAGTGAAACTTGCCTTGGTTATGTGGTCAGTGAAACCTGCCCTGGTTATGTGGTCAGTGAAACCTGCCCTGGTTATGTGGTCAGTGAAACCTGCCCTGGTTATGTGGTCAGTGAAACCTGCCCTGGTTATGTGGTCAGTGAAACTTGCCTTGGTTATGTGGTCAGTGAAACCTGCCCTGGTTATGTGGTCAGTGAAACCTGCCCTGGTTATGTGGTCAGTGAAACCTGCCCTGGTTATGTGGTCAGTGAAACCTGCCCTGGTTATGGGGTCAGTGAAACCTGCCCTGGTTATGTGGTCAGTGAAACCTGCCCTGGTTATGTGGTCAGTGAAACCTGCCCTGGTTATGTGGTCAGTGAAACCTGCCCTGGTTATGTAGTCAGTGAAACTTGCCTTGGTGCCCAATATGTTGGCAAATATTCCCATTTTAATGAATAAGATCCAGCACCACTGTTTGGTCATGGAGGAGAACAATTCATGAGTCATACCGTGACATTCCATGCAGAACTTGGGTAATTCAGGCAAAGTCAACCAGTTTATGATAGAAGAAGTTGAACTAGAGAGAGGGTTAGCTTCAGATACAATTTATCTTGCGGCAACGTTTCATAATTACTATTTTCATGCTATGGGTTCTTGTTTTTTTTTGCTAGTGATCTTGCTAGTAATCACTCTAGTAACTGTAATATTTAATCTAATGTTGGCCTTTGTATGTTTCCGGGTATTTGATTTAATTATATTTTCCAGCTACCTTACTCCAGTGGTTTCTATAATTTTTCAATTCTCCTTGCCCATGTCGAATTTAAGTTCTCCCCAGGCGAGCTATGTCAAATTCTAAAAAGTACTATTCTAACCAAGTACAATTATAACAATTTTGAAGCCACTTTTTAAATTAAAGGGTTGGGTTAAAATAATTGAAACAGGTATATCACGTCAATGAGCGTAATCTATTAATCATTCTTAGGAGGTTTTGCAAACTGCAATGGTGTGCCCTGTCCTGAAAGTGGAATTAAAATCATTACAAAATTGTGTAATATTTGGGGGCGACCGTATGAGGAGGCCACTGCTCCCCTGGGCGACGTGGCTTACTGGGCTACGCAAAACAGAAATAGAAGAAAACCCAAAAGAAAACATTGTTCTCATTGACAACGTTATTGCTAAAAAATATATTGGGGATGGGGGTGTTGTGACAGCTCATTTGTTTGTTGTATGTACGCAGAGGGGGTATCCAATCATTTGTATGTTGTATGTACGCAGAGAGGGGTATCCAATCATTTGTATGTTGTATGTATGCAGAGGGGGTATCCAATCATTTGTATGTACGCAGAGAGGGGTATCCAATCATTTGTATGTTGTATGTATGCAGAGGGGGGTATCCAATCATTTGTATGTTGTATCTACACAGAGGGGGGTATCCAATCATTTGTATGTTGTATGTACGCAGAGAGGGGTATCCAATCATTTGTATGTTGTATGTACGCAGAGAGGGGTATCCAATCATTTGTATGTTGTATGTACGCAGAGAGGGGTATCCAATCATTTGTATGTTGTATGTACGCAGAGAGGGGTATCCAATCATTTGTATGTTGTATGTACGCAGAGAGGGGTATCCAATCATTTGTATGTTGTATGTACACAGAAGGGGGTCTCCAATCATTTGTATGTTGTATCTACACAGAGGGGGGTATCCAATCATTTGTATGTTGTGTGTACACAGAGGGGGGTATCCAATCATTTGTATGTTGTGTGTACACAGAGGGGGTATCCAATCATTTGTATGTTGTGTGTACACAGACGGGGGTATCCAATCATTTTTCATATTTGATATAGTAATATACAGTAGATAAATTATGTATCCCAAAGATTTGTGACATTGGATTCTTATCCCCCTTATTTAATCCTGTGACACAGCTGTGAACTATTGGCACCAAACATTTGAAACACACTAGTTTTAAAAAACTGATAAGCTCAATAAGTGTCCAAACTTAAGTTTAAAAGAGATGCCCTAGATAAGGTGTTTGGTGGAGATGCCCTAGATACGGTGTTTGGTGGAGATGCCCTAGATAAGGTGTTTGGTGGAGATGCCCTAGAAAAGGTGTTTGGTGGAGATGCCCTAGATAAGGTGTTTGGTGGAGATGCCCTAGATAAGGTGTTTGGTGGAGATGTCCTAGATAAGGTGTTTGGTGGAGATGCCCTAGATAAGGTGTTTGGTGGAGATGCCCTAGATAAGGTGTTTGGTGGAGATGCCCTAGATACGGTGTTTGGTGGAGATGCCCTAGATAAGGTGTTTGGTGGAGATGCCCTAGAAAAGGTGTTTGGTGGAGATGCCCTAGATAAGGTGTTTGGTGGAGATGCCCTAGATAAGGTGTTTGGTGGAGATGTCCTAGATAAGGTGTTTGGTGGAGATGCCCTAGATAAGGTGTTTGGTGGAGATGCCCTAGATAATGTGTTGGTGGAGATGTCCTAGATAAGGTGTTTGTTAGAGAGGCCCTAGATGTTTGTTAGAGATGCCCTAGATAAAGTGTTTGATGGAGATGCCCTAGATAAGGTGTTTGGTTGAGATGCCCTAGATAAGGTGTTTGATTGAGATGCCCTAGATAAGGTGTTTGATTGAGATGCCCTAGATAAGGTGTTTGGTTGAGATGCCCTAGATAAGGTGTTTAGTTAAGATGCCTTAGATTTAGATAAGGTGTTTGGTGGAGATGCCCTAGATAAGGTGTTTGGTGGAGATGCCCTAGATAAGGTGTTTGGTGGAGATGCCCTAGATAATGTGTTGGTGGAGATGTCCTAGATAAGGTGTTTGTTAGAGAGGCCCTAGATGTTTGTTAGAGATGCCCTAGATAAGGTGTTTGATGGATATGCCCTAGATAAAGTGTTTGGTTGAGATGCCCTAGATAAGGTGTTTGATTGAGATGCCTTAGATAAGGTGTTTGATTGAGATGCCCTAGATAAGGTGTTTGGTTGAGATGCCCTAGATAAGGTGTTTAGTTAAGATGCCTTAGATTTAGATAAGGTGTTTGGTGGAGATGTCCTAGATAAGGTGTTTGTTAGAGAGACCCTAGATGTTGGTTTTAGAGACTTGCCCTAGATAAGGTGTTTGGTGGAGATGCCCTAGATAAGATGTTTGGTTGAGATGCCCTAGATAAGGTGTTTGATAGAGATGCCCTAGATAAGGTGTTAGGTTGAGATGCCCTAGATAAGGTGTTTGGTTAAGATGCCCTAGATAAGGTGTTTGGTGGAGATGCCCTAGATAAGGTTTTTGGTGGAGATGCTCTAAATAAGGTGTTTGGTTGAGATGCCCTAGATAAGATGTTTGGTTGAGTTGCCTTAGATAAGGTGTTTGGTTGTGACGCCCTAGATAAGGTGTTTGGCCGAGATGACCTAGATAAGGTTAAATAAAAACTATTTTCCATTGTCCAGGTCAGAGAACTAGAACTAGAGTTGGCCCAAACTAAACTTGCCCTAGTGGAGTCAGAATGTAAGACACAGGACTTGACCCACCAGCTCAACGCTGCAGTGACAGAGATCACCGCCAACAAGAACACCTGGTTCCACAAGACACTCAGCTCTATCAGGGACGTGGCATCTACCAAGAAGGACCCCAAGGATTGATTAATAAATATGTTGAGTATCAAAATTATAGAACAGGGCTGCTCTGTTCCAGCGAGTGAAAAATGAAATGAGCAGATGATATTTGTTTGCCATTCATGTTCAGGGGATACCCTGAAACCTATGTTTGCTCTTCAGGTTGAGAACCTCTTATCTAACTTATTCTAAGAAAAGAAGTGAATAATCTGAGTTGCAAAATACAAGGTGCGAATCAAATATTTTGTTTTGTTTATAAATATGTATGTATATGGTTATGTCTTAATTCTGTACATTGCACTCTAGGGTGTTAGAAATTGACCAGAAAACTTGAGTGTGTGACTTGGACATTTGAAATAAGGGGCTTCAAAGGAATTCAAACAATTGTGGTCGCAATGCGTGAACTTCCCATCTACTTAAGTTACTTGACAAAACATGCATTCAAGTAATGCACTTTGTAAGAATCCCAATTAGTGCACTGTGTATTAATTTTTCCAATGTCCCACCCCTTTAAATACAGCCGATTTATAATACCATATTTAAATTGAGACTATTTCCATAAAAGAAAATATTACGCAACAAACACACATTTGCTATATTTAATAATCTCATTTAGGGCAGTTACCAGAAATTTCATTTAGTGACATCAGCGCCATCTGGTAGGGATAGTGACATTGTTACATAGAGAGTTATGTATTAAAATACATAATTCTAGAAAACTTTGGACATTTTGATAGTTCTTCTTGATGTTTTTGTAAGGTTTCTTTTCAATTTCCTCCAATTAATTTCAACTTTCATTTAGAGCAAAAATATTATGGAAACAAGAGCAAAGCCATGGTCTTTTGTTTGGAGTTGTTCAGCCTGCTTTCGTTATGTGATGTGAATGTCTTCATATGATGAGATGGCTAGAAGGATGAGACAAAATATGGTGGAACAAGTCTATTCTGAATGTTACAATTTAATCTTTAATTTTATCACTTGTCACAAAAATGTTGTTTTAATAGATAAAGAAAATTGTTCACTTTCCTGTGATCAATCAAAATATTAGTCCTGTCCTTATGATGTAGACTTTTTGCATAAATAAAAGAGGGATCGGGAGACATTTTGGCCCCCTAATTATGCTGCTGTTCATTGTAGTGCATTTAAAACAAATCTAGAATGATTTTGTTAATGAAAATGTAAGTAGTCTGAAAATAGTTGGACATTTAGATTTTTTTACCACAAATATCTTATCTACTTATTACTGTGATTACACCATTTTCCAATGTTCTTTTATTTACTATGTAATGGGTTGTGTTGAAACTTATCTCAACAACCTATTTCCAACTCCACTAGATATTCAGGCCTGCACAACATAGGGCCCGCGGGCCCCATGCGGCCCGCCAGCGAAACATTCTTTTATTATTATTATTTTCTTAATCGCTTTTCCCCCGTCCTATTTTCTTTCGGCCTGCATAAGTTTTTCATCAAATATTACGGCCCACCTTACATTTTGAGTTGTGCAGGCCTGCTCTAAATTAGTCTAAATAATGATAGCCACGAGTTGTCAAATCTCTAAAGAATAATTAAATAATTTATTCCATACATAAAACTATCATAATTATTTTTTTTATTTTATCCTCTCCTTTTTTCCCCTTAAAATTAAAAAAAGAACTGTTGGAGGAAAATTGACTTCCCTGTCCAAAACCAACACTCTTTGATTGTGTTTCAGTCATACACTAACACTTTTTGATTGTGTTTCAGTCATACACTAACACTCTTTGATTGTGGTTCAGTCCAATACCAACACTCTTAGGGGTGTCTACACAGGGTAGGAAGGAGGGTGTGGACGACCCTTGTTCCATTCAAATCTAATTCCATGGGACACTGACATTTTCAATTCCAGGGGACATAATCTGGCTTTCCCCAAAAAGGAACATTCCCCCCAGTGTTATCTTGTCATTTGTAATTTTCACATTACATTCTTAATATAACATATCTATTCCCCATCAGTGTTCACAGTGGGCTGTTTGTCAGCTGTACACGCGCATTGTATTTGTGGTGAACTCATTTCAATGTGTTCCACTCTCACATGTAACATGGATTCTTTCAAAACCTTTGAATGAAGTTCTTATCAAAATAATTGGAAATGAGATATATATTTGATTTTAAAAAATCCTTTCCCCCCCCCCCCATTGCTAAATTTTTACTGACATTGCAGACATTAACTGAAGCCACAAGATTGTACATGTTAGGTCAATCACAGAACTTTTGAAGCAGGCTGAAACCCAACATGATCTGGGTCACTTAAGTTTGACAAAAACGCTCCATCTGTTGTGATCTAGCCAGCTGATCTCTACTCTGTGTGCTGTTCATGAAGGCCTTAAGACTGATGTTAATGTCTGTTCGTAAGGCTATTATTAGGTCTCCCAATAATTAAGTTTTATCAGTCCTTGCATTGGTTCAGCTGGTGGCACACTGCAATGGCTCGAGCGGATAGCACACACTGCCATGGCTCGAGCTGATAGCACACACTGCCATGGTTCAGCTGGTGGAATACTGCCATTCTGAAGTAGTCAAGAGGATTGCACTGCTACAGCTCGAAATGATTGTTATGTCCTTAAATTGTAACCATAAACAAGATTGTCACCACCATTATTATTTTGCTTTTGTTGCAGGAAAATATCAGTAATAATTAGCAATATTGGCTCTGCAGAGTCCTGTCATACATTCTTGGTGCAATATTTTTCATGAGAGATAATATATTGTGTATGTCCTTTTTTTTTAAAAATGTATATTCTTGTCAGATGCTTACATATAGATGGTGGACATTATTTTGGATCTTGATTGATTGATGGGGAACAAAATATGATGATGTGTTTAAATCCTGTTGCTTTTATTTGTTGTTTGAGCTTACTCTGAAGTAAGCAATCATCTCAGCATAATTACAACAGACACAGTTATATGAACTGAATGCTTCTTTCAATGCTTTCACATGAGGAAATTTGATGTCTTGCACATTATCTAAGAGTTATCATGTTTATGTACAATTTAAACTTAAGCATTTTTATTAATTTTAAATAGAATGGTCTAGATTTAAAGCTGAAAATTTCCTGATATTTAAATGTCCAAGATAAAGTAATATTCCAACCCCTGTAGGGCCAGGGCCTGGTTTAAAAGTCAACTTTTTTTTTTTTTTCATTATTATTTCCCTCAGATTATTAATATTCCAACAATAATTTAAGAAACTACAGGCTTTCGGCTTTAGTACCGGCATTTTCTTTTACTAGACAGTCGGCCCTCAATAATTTTGTAACAGCACCATTATCTGTTATATTGTACAGCACCACCAGTTCATCATCAGCAGTACCAGTTGTCCCATCCTGCTTATAATCCAAGCAAATAAGGTTATTCCCTTAACTAATAAATTTAGTGCATTGCGCTACAGATGTCATCACTTAAAAATGTTCATGGCATAGGATTAATGCTTGTTGTGTATATTAAATGCTGCCTGTCTGTTGTTGAGCTGGGAGACACTCATACCTTTTCTATGTTGATGAATACTTTCATAAGTAATAAATGTCTTGAAAAATGTATGCTCTTTTTTTTCTTTCTATCTTCAAAATTTTTAAGTATTTGTTCTACATTTTATATCATGAAACTGCAATGACTTGGCAGTTTAAATTATTTAATAGTAAAACAAGGTAGTTTGAATTGAATGCACTCCTTCAATTATTAAATTCTTTAATTAAAATCTCAGTTTGCACATTCCTAAATGGTAAGTGGGGATCAGACCAGTTCTTTTACATTGTTACATTTATTGACATCCAATTTTAAAATCAAATTTTCTCAAAGTGAATCTCCATTACAAGGACTAGTTTAATAAACAGTTTGAATTTGCATATTTATTTAAAATAATTAGGATTCAGATGCTGTGAAATCACAAGAATATTTGCTTTTTACAATTTGTTGAAGTCACAGAACAGGCTTACTGTTATATTTTAAATAAGTTAAAAAATGTTTTAAATGTTTAAGAAACTTCTGAATTCCTTCATGCAAATCAACCCACTTGTAAATATTTATTTGTTTAACCTAAACCCCAAAAATAGATACATAAGAAGAAAACAAAAGCCTCTTCTACTTTTATGAATAAGTCCAAATGTTTGTAAAACAGACAAGCTTGGACAGCTCTATTTATCCACATCACAGATATTTCCTAATTCCTGTTGGATGTTTCAAAACTAAATTCCTGTAAGTTAATTCCTGTAAGTTGTGAAGTTAAAATGTATTCAAAAATATATTTTTTTTTATTTAAACTATTTCTTTTTACCATCCCAAATATCTTTTTTTTCTAAGTGGTCTTACCCCATATATTACAGTGTCTCAGTTATCAACCTTATCCCATGGTGAATGCCAACCTCATCCCATGATGGATGCCAACCTCATCCCATGATGGATGTCAACCTCATCCCATGATGAATGCCATACTGACTCCCAATATAAACATTTCCCTAACTACTAACATTAATTATGTCTAAATACTGCTTGAAAAAAACAGCATTTCAGCTTTAAACATACCAATATTTTTTTTATTTGAATCAGTTGTGTAGTAATGTGAGGTTAATATTTTACATTAACAAAATCCCAAGGACAAAAAACAGCTACAAGAAATAAACTTCTTTCATAAAAATCAAATTATTTTTTAAAACTAAAACAAAAACACAGTATTGACAATAATGTTTTTAGTAAAATGTGTACATATTTACAACCATACAAATAAGAGCAGGCAGTTGCAATGTAAATTCTCAATACAAGGAACATTGTATTGAACAGAAAACAGCTTAGGGCTATGGTAATTGTACATAGGGGTAGACAAATACAGGACACCCAGTTGCCATGGCAGCTGTAAATGTTGACCTGGCACCTCAAATTTTTTTTAATTTTAGCTCTAAAAACAACTTGGAAACAAAAGACTTTAAAAATATGCCCGCTCTGGAATAAAATTTGCTTTACTTGGTTATAAGATAGATCCCTTTTATATAAAAGTATACTTAAATTGACATTCAAAACATTTTTTTTTTTTTCTAGTCATTTAAAGAATCAAATCTGTGAAATCATGAGGATCATCTTTGTCATCTAGGCATTCATTATCAACCTGATGATCCCCCTGCTTTCATTACCATGTCCTCCTCCTTTTTACACTTCTCATCTTCTGGCTCAGTTCGTTGTTCTGTGCTTTCCTCTTCATTCCCTTCCTTTATTAGTGGAACGTCCAGTGTTTTCTTCCACAGTAAGCAGTTCTTAATTTCCAGCCCAATAGCTCGGCCCATCGGAGGCGGCACAGCATTACCAATCTGTGAACAAGAAGAGTTCCATAAATTACATTTCATTTAAAAAGTAAAACTTTCATGTCTTTGTATTTAGCAGTTAAAAGTATATGTTAAGTCAGTGGTTCTCATCCTGTGTTAAGTAGAGTTCAATTAAAGTGGAATCCTGTTTTATTTATAATCATAATATCATGTGAAGAACTTAAGACAATTCGTCCAAGAGAGCCTCATCAATAAAAAAAATTGATTTTATAAAAGTGGACCAAGGTTTAATAATTCATACACAAGGAGTGGGGTAATGCTGGAATTTTTTCTGAATTGAGTGCAGGAAGAAAAGCTTGCATTAGAGACACATAGTAAGAAAAAAATGTGTTGATTATGAACAGAAAATTCTTGTTCTTGTTTTTAAATTTTCAATCCTGACTCAAATTTAAACCTAAATTATCAGCCGCCTTAGAGTTCAGATCATAAACTTTAAATATAATTTACTGAAAGGAACTTTGACTGACTTCCTCACAGCTGCAGCTAACATGCTGACTTAATAGTGAAGTGATTCAATGGCTGAGGGACCAAGCACTTACAAAAAACCTTTATGGAAACACTAATGAGAGACTCTCAAGTCCAGAAAGACTAGATTAATTTGGATATAATCTTGGCAGGGAAATACATGATGTATCAATATATGCTATCTTAATACATGATATATCAGTACAAGGACCAGAAACTGCAGGAAAACATAACCATGTTAAATGTTAGCTTTACCTGTCGATGTTTGTCCAGGATGTTGCCAAAAAAGCGATATGTGTCTGGGAATCCCTGAGATCTAGCACATTCACGGACACTAACCACGCGATGCTGCTCTGGGTGAAGTACTCGACCCTAAGACAAACAAAAAACTTTTTAGATTATCTCAAACAATAATTTTAACAAAATCCTTTAGGTCAGCAAATAATTCTCAAAGCCACACATTACATTATAGAATATTGTTCAAATTTGAAGAGATAAGATGACAATTCCTTCAATTCAACTTGGCAAAGACATTTTCAAAAATAAAAATTTAAACTGTCAAACATTCAAGGAAATCATGCTCCCTTTTCCCCTGACATCTCCTGTCAATACTGAAATGTGTCTGTCCAGCCTTATATTCACTGGGATACTGAAATAATCACCTGTTTTCCCATTGGCTCGGGGTTGGTTACTGTGGTGCTGAAGAACCCATCCCACTCCAGACGTCCATACAAGCCTGCCCAGTTATTGTGCCTGTTGCCCGTGTGGGGGAGACACCAAGGTATAAGTGTGTTGAACTGACGGTCCATGGCGTCACATGGCCGACCTGTGGCACAGGCACAAACTCCCCGTCTCTGGCCATTGGAGCCTTTACCATTGCGTTTGTCAGGATATGGGTATAAACTAAAGGAATGAGATATGAGAATGAGATAAAACAGTTGATTATATCTGACAAGTGAAAATTTTCTCCACTGTCATCTTTAACGAAAGGAAACAATGCTTCTATCAACTGGTAAGAAGCAGAAGTTAATTGCACATTAGTAAATTATACTGTTTAAAAATTCAGTTTCATGAGACGTTGAAATAAATGTGTGCTGTCAAATTCGTGAACACAGCGAGGCTCCATGTGTCAACTTTAACTGGCAATTAACAAAATATCTATCAAATAAATCACTGATTGGTTGCTTTATTCAGCATTTCATCAGGAATGTTATTTCAGAAATATTACACGCAAGTTTGTTTTTTATACTCATCGTACAATGTTACACTCACAGTTTTTTAGTTTTGGTCCCATCCGCTAATCTCAGCTCCAGATTTGGAAGATCACGCCAGTCTGATCCTGGGGCCAGAGGGATGTTCATCATGCGTGCAGCTACTAATGGGTTCATCTCTTTACAAATGTGATCACGTAAAATTGACTGCTGTTGACTGCCACGGATCAGGCGCTGGAAGTGTGTTTGTGGATCACCTACAACAAAAACCATTTTGAGATACTTCATTCTATTATATTCACATTGCACATTCAAAGGCTTGAAAAGGTCTCATTCATTCAAGTTTTCAATGTGTGATGTCAATGTTTCTTAAAGTTGTCAATTTTTATGTCAGTGTTTCTTAAAGTTGTCAATTTTTATGTCAATGTTTCTTAAACTTGTCAATTTTTATATCAATGTTTCTTAAACTTGTCAATTTTTATGTGTTTTTTAAAGTTGTCAATTTTTATTAACTCATTCCCGACGGATGCGTACAAATGCATCTCGGTCCATAGCGACACACCTCTCTTGTTTTTAGTTAAAAATAGCAATGAAATCTCACATCCCTTGAGACTTCCGGCAATGGCGTGATCTTGCGTGATTTTAATTGAAAAACCTGAAGTTTTGATCTTGTTTCACTTTTAAACTAGTGTGCTTTAGTACGACACTTCTATATGAGCATGTGTTCGTCTGAGGTGCCAAAAATCGATTTTTTGGCCATTGTTCATTATTTTTTTGCTGCTAATGTTATATTTTTATTAAACCTTATTGTTTTACGCATTCGTCCTAATTCATTAACATTTATAGCTTACAAATATATTTTAAAAATGTAAATCAATTTCAAAACTGAGTTCTTCCCTTTTCTCAGGAAAATAAATTAAGTACAGAAGTAGCACTGCCAGAGGGAATGAGTTAAAGTTGTCAATTTTTATGTCAGTGTTTCTTAAAGTTGTCAATGTTTCTTAAAGTTGTCAATGTTTCTTAAAGTTGTCAATTTTTATGTCAGTTTCCTAAAGTTGTCAATGTTTCCTAAAGTTGTCAATGTTTCTTAAAGTTGTCAATGTTTCTTAAAGTTGTCAATTTTTCTTAAAGTTGTCAATTATTCTTAAAGTTGTCAATTTTTCTTAAAGTTGTCAATTTTTCTTAAAGTTGTCAATTTTTTGTCAGTGTTTCTTAGCTGAGAGAGTGGATGTGTGCAGTAAGGACAAGTTAGATTGCCGTATTTTGCTCTATCAACTTCAGAACCACATTAGTTGTAAATTTGGTTATTTTTACATATTTATTAAGCTTGTAAATCCTTCAGAAGAAACTTTTAAAATAATTTTATCATCCCCTTTTATTACACTACTTTGAGAATGAATATTCAAAGGTGACATTTTTCTCTCTCTCTTTTTTTATTGGGATTAAACTGGAATATTTATATTTAAAATTAGATGCGATAAGATTTTTCATGGACTTTTAATTCAATCATTTCAATTTCAACTTGGACACATAGCTATATTCTAATATGTTTCAGAGGGGATAAATCAAAGGTCATAGTTCAATGATAAAAATGCTGGATGAGATAAAAGTAGCCTGCCACACTTCAACTTTCTAGGACACAGGAAAACTGAACAAACATTAAAAAAGAAAAATGAATAAAGAGAATGCTCTTGAAGAGGTAGACGCTTATGTCAAGTCTCATGAAAAGACAGATGCTCATGTCAAGTCTCTAGAAGAAACAGACGCTCATGTCAAGTAGAATAAATAAGTGTAAAAATGACAAAGGCAACATTTTCTTTGATTTTTTAAAATTTTAAATTTAGCCAGCTGCCCATACTTTTATGATAAGTAAGTTTCTTTTCAATGTATGTAACTGTTAAACAATTTTTTTTAATTTAATTTAATTTTTTTTTTTTTAATTGTCTGTATACAACAAATTTTATCACTTGTGACTTCAAAATGGGAAGGAAAAAAACAAGTCACCTTTATATGAAATTTCCTCTGCTTTAGCTCCATTCTTTATGTCTGGGAGATCTGACATGGCATCTCGAACCGTGATGGTGCGAAATGGTGTAGATGTCATGTTCTTTATGTTGGTGCTGAACTGGAAACATCAAACAAACAAAAAATCACTTAGAGCAATACCAAAATAGAGTTTAATTTATAAGATTGGAATTTTAAAACTTGACAAAATTTCTTAAGAGTTTTGAAGTCCGTTAATTGTAATAGCCTTACCTTTTTATCATCCACCATTACTGAAACTTGCATCGCTCGGGGTGAAAATGTGTGCATGGGTTCGGGATAAAATGGTAATTTCTCTCCAGGGGCAGCGGCCAGTAAGATGGCTCTGCGTCTTGTCTGTGCAACACCATAACTCCCTGCCTGATAGATCAATTAGAAAATGTTTGGTTGCAGTAATGTTATTGAGAACTCAATTAAAAGGTTAAACTTAAAAAATAAGTGGAATGTGTATTAAAATTAAATGGTCAGTGAAGTGTATTATGTGGAATGTGTTTTATGTGGAATTAGTATTAAATAGAGTGTATATTTAAAAACTGGGAATAAGTGAATATTAAAAGCTAATCAAAATATGACACTGCTGAACAATGTTTCTAATTTTCATTGTTTTATGAAAGACTAACAATAGTATGTTGCTAGTTAAATGTATATCAAAGACAGAGTTCTGAAAGTCAATTATATTTGTGTGGTGGTGGCGGCAAGTGAAGATCTTAGGGCCTGAGTTAATATCCCAGTCAGTTTTATTTTGCAGCAAAAAGAGTTCAAAAAGTGAAGTGGAATTCATGGAAGACTTCACATCCATTAAAATATTAGCATTTTTTATGTGTTTAAATTAAATAAATATAACCTAACTACCTGCAAGACTCCAAACGTGCACTGATAACCCATCCGAAGTAAACTGCGCAGGGCTAACTTAAGTACCATGCCACGCTTGTAAGACACAAAGTTTCTGACATTCTCCAACAAGAAGAATCTCGGCCTATAATAATCACAATAGCTGAGGTAGGAAGCAATCAGAGAATTCTTAAACTTGGAGTATTCCCTGGAGTTGAATCTGTTCATGCCACTGAAACCCTGACATGGTGGACCCCCACAAAGCAGTTCAACATCACCTGAAAATGCCAGTTTGAGATCTACAATATAATAAACAGAGCATAAAGCTGAACAACCTGGTACCGGTTCCGGTATAAAAGATGTTAATTTTTTTAAATTTAAATTTATATTTACAACCTGTTTGAGAAGTGATTAATTTTAAAGAAATTATAAGGACAGAAAAATTAAATTAAACCAGGGTGAAGCAAATATTGATACTGCCCAAATTAGAGACTAAATAACACCATGGAAGTTAAAGACCCATGGATGGTAAAGAAACAAGTTGTTTTATTAATGTTAAATGTCCATCCAGGGCATGTGAAGAGATTAGGGTTAAAGCAGGGCATGTGAAGAGATGAGGGTTAAAGCAGGGCACGTGAAGAGATGAGGGTTAAAGCAGGGCATGTGAAGAGATGAGGGTTAAAGTATCTATTTCTCCAAAACCTGAAGTTTCTAGTTAACAAAAAACAGCACAACATTTCTCATTGATAAATTATTTACTGGGTTTCTGTTTGATTTCTTCATATTTCCGTTAGATTTCTTCACATTTTTGTAAATAGTCAGTGATTTTTTAATTGTCATACATATAAACTGTATATGCTTTCGCATCTGTTTTATATTACTATAGGTGTAACTAGAGTTAATGTCACTCGAGGCGAGTCAAGATTTTACAGCAAGAATAAGTGATAAAAATTTAATATTGTCTGGAAGGAGAAGGATAAAAATAACCGGCTTCATAAAAAAAAAAAGTTTGAGAATAGCAGCAATAGATGAATAACTAAAACTCAGTAACAATAAAATATTCACCTCTATCACATGCCCCTTTTGACAAAATACCTTTACATTGTATAATCCGTTCACCTCATTTGGACCGTGGTCCACGCAAAAAGTTTTTTTTACTTAATGGAAATTCAGGTGACTCACCTTTCTGTGGAAGCTTCTGGCCGAGCTCATTAGTTTTATCCCCTTGCATGACCCGCTGAAGCAACAGGTTGCAGTCATCTGTGAAGACGGTGCAGCCGGGGTTATTGAGACGGAAAGCTTGGGCTGCAGGTTCATCTTTTTCAATGGCCCAGAGACTCTCTGCTACACCAGCCTGGTGAAATCCTTCTGATAACCCTGAGTGCAAAAATGCCGTGTTAAGGAATCGATTGGATTTACTTAAAATAACTTAATTCAATTTGCTTTTGCTTTCCGTTTCTTGTCTCATAAAGCAGTTTTCATCAACTGTCATTGACTGTCATTAACTGCGATTGATTGACCACTGACACAATAGTCTAGTTTGCTGTCAACCAACAATATTATTTGCATTTTATTGTTGAGTAAATTACAATTACTGGTATTTTAAAAGCTGCATGTGTAATTGTTTTTTTTAAGACTTCATTTATACCAGTGGTTCTCAACCTTCCTAATTCCTCACGTTGTGGCAACCCCCCCCCCCCCAGCCCCAAAATTATTTTTGTGGCTACGCCATAACTGTGGAGCGTATGTGTTTTCAGATGGACTTAGGCGACCCCTGGGAAAGGGTCATGCGACCCCATAAAGGCGTCGCGACACACAGGTTGAGAACCGCTGATTTATACAATAAAATTTTCTTTCATTGCCAGGTAGTGGTCATCTGATTTTTTTTTTGTTTGAAGTCCCAGGATTGCAAACAAGACCTGAGAAAATGACTCTATTTTTTATGGCATAAAAAGGAAATGGTTCACTTTACAATATTCTGGAACTTAGCATCTTCACTTCACAACCAAATGAGCTTTCTAAGAATAGTTGAGTATCTATTAATGGGAAAAACTGTTTATAGAGATTTTTAAAAGTAACATTGACCTAATGCTCCAAAAATAGAATTATCTTTTAGAATATAAATATTCAAATGTACCTCCACATCCAGCAAACACATCAAGTGTACGCAAGCGATGAATCTCACGTTTATTATTTATCTCTTCACTCTGCTTATGTTCTTGAGCATTGGACTTTCCTTTGCCCTTGCCTTTACCTTTACCCTGCAGGAGAAAATAAGAAGTTTAGAAAAGTGTTAAGACAAACATTGAGACTAAATTTTATTTTTAAAAATCTACATTACAATGTTATGTAATTTACTTACTTACAGGGTGGGCCAATAAAAGTAAGAACATCTCGTAATAATGTGATTTAATCACATAAAAGTAGTTTAACTATACCAATACTAGATTAAAGTCATTGAGAAGCAAGGAGGACACATTGAACATGATTTCTGATGAGCTAAATATTTTGCAAAAAAATGTATGAAGAATTATAATTAATTAAATTATATTTTGAAATAACTTATATGCTACAAGATGTTCTCACTTTTATTGGCCCACCCTGTAAGTTGGAAAGACATTGAATTACGATTGTTTATTGTTAACAGACAGTTAAAATTTGGCCATGTTTGCACAGAGACACTATAATGAATGACAATATTTAAAACCAGGGGAGTAGGGACACCAGAAACCATCTGAACGACTGAACTAATAAAAACTTTAAATATGTCAACTCTCTCTCTCACCTTGCCCTTGCTGCCCATCAGTCGAGCTTTGGCTGGTGGGTCTTCAAATTCTCGAGTTTCAGCACTGTAAGACTCGCTGAAGTAAAATCTGTCGGCCCCTCCGAGAAAGTAGTCATCCACGCTCTCCGACAGATTCTCCTGGTAAACAACTGTGCACTTGCCGCATACAAGGGAGAAATCAACAGTAGCCTGTTCTTCACTCCAGTAGAGTTTATTGAGATCAGTGTGGTAAACTGCATGCTGACCCTTGTGGGTATTTTCAATTCTGGAAGTATACACAACCATAGGATGTACACAACACAAGGATGCACACAACACATGGATGTACACAACACAAGGATGTACACAACACAAGGATGCACACAACACATGGATGTACACAACACATGGATGTACACAACACAAGGATGTACACAACCAAAGGATGTACACAACACAAGGATGTACACAACACAAGGATGTACACAACACAAGGATGTACACAACACAAGGATGTACACAACACAAGGATGCACACAACCAAAGGATGTACACAACACAAGGAGGTACACAACACATGGATGTACACAACAAAAGGATGTACACAACACAAGGATGTACACAACACAAGGATGTACACAACACATGGATGTACACAACACATGGATGTACACAACACAAGGATGTACACAACACATGGATGTACACAACACATGGATGTACACAACACAAAGATGTACACAACACAAGGATGTACACAACACAATTCATGCATTCTTTTTTCATTACTTATAGTCAAGTTATAGACATCACAGGTTCTGTTCATAAAATTAATTAAAATAGAAAGTTTATTTTAACGTCAAAATTAAATTCTTAACCTGAGCAACACACAATGAAGCTCTGACCATAATATATATTACAAAATTATGACTGACCTATAAAATCAAAAGTATAACTGACCTATAAAATTTGTTGATTTTTATCTTGATTTCGTGGTTATCCGGCTGTTTCCCTGATATCTGCTTGATTAAAATCTGAACAATACGACCGACTCGAAAAGGTTCCGGACATTTTTCATTGGAACCTTTCACATACTCTGACTTCCTGTATGCCTCGGGATAAATGTCTTCATCAATCTAGAAATAAAATAGTCACATGAAGCACAATAAGACAACAGCCAAGGTCAGCAAACTTTAACTTAAACTGTACAACAGTCCTGGGAAACGTGGCCAGGGACGGCCCAGGGTGTGTGTTTTGATCAATCCAGCCATTACAATCAGATTAAATTTTTCTTCTTCTAAATATCATTTATAATAGGGCATCCTTACAAATATTTAACAACAAAAAAAACCAAATGAAAAACCATAACAGTTCCAATCTGCTCATTTGGAAGCTTAATGTTACCAGTAAAATAAATTCAGTTGGAATGTATATATAGCTTTATTAAAATTGTGCTGCTTTGATTGGTTCATGATTGACATTTTTTGGTGCAAGAGGTTTATCCAATTATCAAAAAAAATAATAAAACCTCACTTATTTTTATCAAACTGGATAATTTAAAATCAGACAAACATCTTTAGTAAAATCAGACAAACATCTTTAGTAAAATCAGACAAACATCTTTAGTAAAATCAGACAAACATCTTTAGTAAAATCAGACAAACATCTTTAGTAAAATCAGACAAACATCTTTAGTAAAAATCAGACAAACATCTTTAGTAAAATCAGACAAACATCTTTAGTAAAATCAGACAAACATCTTTAGTAAAAATCAGACAAACATCTTTAGTAAAATCAGACAAACATCTTTAGTAAAAATCAGACAAACATCTTTAGTAAAATCAGACAAACATCTTTAGTAAAATCAGACAAACATCTTTAGTAAAAATCAGACAAACATCTTTAGTAAAATCAGACAAACATCTTTAGTAAAATCAGACAAACATCTTTAGTAAAAATCAGACAAACATCTTTAGTAAAATCAGACAAACATCTTTAGTAAAAATCAGACAAACATCTTTAGTAAAATCAGACAAACATCTTTAGTAAAATCAGACAAACATCTTTAGTAAAAATCAGACAAACATCTTTAGTAAAATCAGACAAACATCTTTAGTAAAAATCAGACAAACATCTTTAGTAAAAATCAGACAAACATCTTTAGTAAAAATCAGACAAACATCTTTAGTAAAATCAGACAAACATCTTTAGTAAAAATCAGACAAACATCTTTAGTAAAATCAGACAAACATCTTTAGTAAAATCAGACAAACATCTTTAGTAAAATCAGACAAACATCTTTAGTAAAATCAGACAAACATCTTTAGTAAAAATCAGACAAACATCTTTAGTAAAATCAGACAAACATCTTTAGTAAAAATCAGACAAACATCTTTAGTAAAAATCAGACAAACATCTTTAGTAAAAATCAGACAAACATCTTTAGTAAAATCAGACAAACATCTTTAGTAAAATCAGACAAACATCTTTAGTAAAATCAGACAAACATCTTTAGTAAAATCAGACAAACATCTTTAGTAAAATCAGACAAACATCTTTAGTAAAATCAGACAAACATCTTTAGTAAAAATCAGACAAACATCTTTAGTAAAATCAGACAAACATCTTTAGTAAAATCAGACAAACATCTTTAGTAAAATCAGACAAACATCTTTAGTAAAATCAGACAAACATCTTTAGTAAAAATCAGACAAACATCTTTAGTAAAATCAGACAAACATCTTTAGTAAAAATCAGACAAACATCTTTAGTAAAAATCAGACAAACATCTTTAGTAAAAATCAGACAAACATCTTTAGTAAAATCAGACAAACATCTTTAGTAAAATCAGACAAACATCTTTAGTAAAATCAGACAAACATCTTTAGTAAAAATCAGACAAACATCTTTAGTAAAAATCAGACAAACATCTTTAGTAAAAATCAGACAAACATCTTTAGTAAAATCAGACAAACATCTTTAGTAAAAATCAGACAAACATCTTTAGTAAAATCAGACAAACATCTTTAGTAAAATCAGACAAACATCTTTAGTAAAAATCAGACAAACATCTTTAGTAAAATCAGACAAACATCTTTAGTAAAAATCAGACAAACATCTTTAGTAAAATCAGACAAACATCTTTAGTAAAAATCAGACAAACATCTTTAGTAAAATCAGACAAACATCTTTAGTAAAAATCAGACAAACATCTTTAGTAAAAATCAGACAAACATCTTTAGTAAAAATCAGACAAACATCTTTAGTAAAATCAGACAAACATCTTTAGTAAAATCAGACAAACATCTTTAGTAAAATCAGACAAACATCTTTAGTAAAATCAGACAAACATCTTTAGTAAAAATCAGACAAACATCTTTAGTAAAATCAGACAAACATCTTTAGTAAAATCAGACAAACATCTTTAGTAAAATCAGACAAACATCTTTAGTAAAATCAGACAAACATCTTTAGTAAAAATCAGACAAACATCTTTAGTAAAATCAGACAAACATCTTTAGTAAAAATCAGACAAACATCTTTAGTAAAAATCAGACAAACATCTTTAGTAAAAATCAGACAAACATCTTTAGTAAAATCAGACAAACATCTTTAGTAAAATCAGACAAACATCTTTAGTAAAATCAGACAAACATCTTTAGTAAAAATCAGACAAACATCTTTAGTAAAAATCAGACAAACATCTTTAGTAAAAATCAGACAAACATCTTTAGTAAAATCAGACAAACATCTTTAGTAAAAATCAGACAAACATCTTTAGTAAAATCAGACAAACATCTTTAGTAAAATCAGACAAACATCTTTAGTAAAAATCAGACAAACATCTTTAGTAAAATCAGACAAACATCTTTAGTAAAAATCAGACAAACATCTTTAGTAAAATCAGACAAACATCTTTAGTAAAAATCAGACAAACATCTTTAGTAAAATCAGACAAACATCTTTAGTAAAAATCAGACAAACATCTTTAGTAAAATCAGACAAACATCTTTAGTAAAATCAGACAAACATCTTTAGTAAAATCAGACAAACATCTTTAGTAAAATCAGACAAACATCTTTAGTAAAATCAGACAAACATCTTTAGTCTAGCGGAAAAAGCTGGTTGTTTTGTTTTTTTTAATTTTGTTCCATTCCTTAAACTAGGTACCACAAACTGGCGTAAAAACGCGTTTTTGCGTCACGGAAGCCTGTATTTAGTAACTTTTCACTTAATGTTTTCTATATTAAAAATTGGTCATAAACTAATAAAAATAGTACCATTTAAAAGTACATTTTAAGCCCTCTAATTATATGTCATTTTCATTGTTGTTGAAATAACAAAGAGCATTACATTTATCGCATGAAAACCATCACCAAAGTGAATTTTTATCGACAGTCAAGCGATCATTTTTACCCCCGTGCTATTCAATCGCCGTGCAGTTTTTGGTCGTTCGTTGTATTTCGTCACAAATAAGTGTATCGTATGCAGAAATGAATGCCCTTTAGTTTCATACCAAATATTAATGTAACGCAACAGTTTAAATATTTTAAAATTTGAAAAATTGAAGAAAATGATCATTTACTATTTGATTTTGGCAAAATATGAAATTTAAACCAGCATCATTGGAAAGCTCGTCCTATTTTCTTTTAAAATAAGAAAACAACACTTCATTTCTAAGCATCAACAAAAACGGCCGAGTTAAACAAAGATCCCTATAATTTTCTTTCACCCCGCTTGTTTCCGATACGCGAAAATGGCTGAAAACTACGTTGACAACGCACCAGAAGTTTTTTCTAAATCGACGGTAGCCGATCTTAAATGTTTAGTAGGTAAGTAAAATCAGTAAAAATATGTAGTTAAATGGTTTGAAACTGTGTCAGCTATGTTTTAATTCTTTATTTCTTTAGAAAATTTGTATTTATGTAGATATAAATATGTTCGTTTGTCGCTGATTATTATCGTTTTTGAGTTTTGTCAGATGACTTAAACCCCCCTCTGTTTGTAGTGAAGTCTAATTTTTTCTGATTGCTCAGTTTAAAATGTTATTGTTTTTTCTGAAAGAGGATACGTTGAAGATTAATAACTACTAATTTTTATAACTAGCAAATGATATTATCATATTCAATTTTAATAAATTAAAAAAGGTCACGTGATCATAATATTTGTCGTCAATGTAAACAAACAATGGCTAATGTTGAGAGATATCACCGTGACTTCGTTAGAGATAAATTTAGGGTTCAGGTTAGGTTTAGGGATATATTTAGGGTTCAGGTTAAGTTTAGGGATACATTTAGGAATTTTTTTCATTATTTTTAAACATTTTATTCTTAATTTTACGGTTCACGGCAATCAAGTTGGCAGCCTTGGTAAAAAAAACGCGGTGATATCTCTCAACATTTACCCAAACAATGAATGTTAAAAGTAGAACAACTCGTAAAGTTAAGAGATGGTCAAAGTAATGCATGATTAATAGCTTAAAGCAATTTCTGCTATCATAGGTGGATTTATGTTAGATTGAACATTTATAATTTGTTCAATTTTGTTTTAGATGGTGAACAATTCGCTGCTCTAGACTTAGACACTCTAGAGAAGAATTTTCTGGTTAAAGGGAAATGAAGAAGGTAATCATCACCAACAAATTACTTCTTCAACTCTAAGTTTTAAAGGAGGAAAATAACAAGTAATAGGAGCAGGTAACTGTAACTATATACCTAAGATAAGTTTTTCAATGGAATATTTAGTAATAAACATATTTTGTATTCTACTTGTACAACTAAGTTTAAATGCATATGAATTTATTTAAGCCTAAGCCTGAACATATCTTTTCAGCTAGATACCTGGTTCTCTCAGATCAAAGTATGTACCAGTACCAGTCGCAAATTTCATCATTTGGAATAAATAAAGAAAATGTGTACAGTCCAACAAAGGAGTATAATGCTAGTTCAGTGCAGGAAGTAACAGATGAATTTATTATTGACTTTTATCTATATTCTATTAAGTAAACAACAGATAGTATAACTGTTTATTCTATTCATAGTTTCATAGATGGCTTTCTTTATTATGTGGATCTGTTGACAAATGTCACTTAAAAAAGAAGATAGCCAATTTGGTGAAAAGTTACTAAAAATTAAAAATGAGGCATCTAAATGTTAAACGAAGACAACCTGAACTCTAAATCTGAATGTAAACGTTGCATTTTTTATAAACGTTAAAATTTTGCTTCCACTTGCTCTGTTCCAGTAGTGTTTGTATTGTGTATAAAAAAGTAATTGGCTCATTGAAGTCATTGACTGTTGATATATGTGGAGCTATAATTTTTCTGTAGATGGTATAATATGCTTATCCATTGGTGTAACTATTGATTTTATGCATTTTTTTATTAAATTGCTGATTTCTCGCTTCACATGAACCGTGCACGTTTCTAACAGTGTATGTATTTGAACTGTACATGTTATGGGTAAACATGCTGTTTAAGTACGGTACATAGACCTTTAGTTTCCCTACATTTTGATATAATTATCATGTGCTTTCAATACACCTATTACATTTTTTTAAAAAAAGATTCTGTATGTGAATGTTTTCACTGTTCCAGCCATGTTTGTAATGTATGTAAATAAATAATGGGCTCATTGACTGTTGAAATATGTAGAGCTATAATTTTTCTGTATTTTGGTATAATTGGCTTATCTCTTGGTTTAACGATTGATTTTTTGCAATTTTTTAAAAATGACTAATTTTTTGCGTCTTATGAAACCTTGCCTTTTTCTAACTATTGTTTTATTTTAAGTGTAAATGTTATGTTTACACTTGCTGTTTAAGTACATAATCCTTTAGTTCCCCTACATTTTGATATAATTATCATAAATGCTTTCTTATCAGTTAATTTTTTGTGATTTTTTAAAAATGACCAAATTACGCGTTTTTTTACCTCCCTTTTTATTTTTTTCAAAATGTGATGAAATGCCCTTTTCATAACAATAAAATTTAATGAATTAATAATTTTTTACCTTTGAAAAAAATTGAGTCTTTTCTCTATATATGTGGGTATGTGTTGAGTGTAAGTAGGTGAGTTTAAGTGATTTAGTTTTACAGATATAGCCTTACAAAAATGGCACTTTTGATGGTGGCAAAAAAATTTCAAAAAAATAAATTTTAAAAATTCATAACTTTTTTACTAATTGAGTTATATGAACAAGTTTGGTATCCACGTTCTTAGAATCATGAGTTCTTGACATGACAGTATAAAATAAAGCTATAAGCCTGTTTTGAAAAATCAGTTTGTGGTACCTACTTAAACATACAAACCTAAGCACATTTTTAATTGTTACAGAACAGAAAATATTACTACTGAAAATAGAACAGAAAATATTACTACTGAAAATATAACAGAAAATATTACTACTGAAGATAGAACAGAAAATATTACTACTGAAGATAGAACAGAAAATATTACTACTGAAAATAGAACAGAAAATATTACTACTGAAAATAGAACAGAAAATATTACTACTGAAGATAGAACAGAAAATATTACTACTGAAAATAGAACAGAAAATACTACTGAAAATAGAACAGAAAATATTACTACTGAAAATAGAACAGAAAATATTACTACTGAAAATAGAACAGAAAATATTACTACTGAAAATTTTCTTTAAAAAATTCCAACTTATACTTGAATACAACTACAGCCGTATGAATTGTCCCCAAAAACCGTAAACAACTGCTCATCTTGGGAACATAGGATGGGATGAAATAAAAGCTTGTACAAAAACTGGTGATTTAATTGACTTACATTTTTCCCTTTTGATAATTTTGGTGCAACCTTGGGATGTTTTATTTGGAAGCTGAAGGCCTCGGGATCCACATAGCAGCAGTCCCCAATCTGGTAGGTCACGCCATCTTTTCTCACACTGTTGTAACATGTAAAGCCAGACTGCAGATGCTCAGTCTAAGGAATAGAAGATCGGTATTTTCTCTTTAACCTCACAACTAATTTTAATACAGCAGGGGTTCTTATTCTGTTTTTCAGTGCCGCACTTCCCTCTTGATTTCAAAACTTTTATCACTGCATGTGCACGTTTACGACTAAAATTTCTAGACTTGTACACGGGTATATGCAGTACCTCCAGCAAACACAACCATTAAATTTCCAAACATTTATTGACCTTCAAGACCTTTACCCCCCCAAGTAAACACATTAAATTGACCTTTAACCTCCAGTAAAAACATTAAATTGGCATTTAACCTCCAGTAAACACATTAAATTGACCTTTTAATTCCAGTAAACACATTAAATTGACCTTTAACCTCCAGTAAACACATTAAATTGACCTTTCAACTCCAGCAAACATTAAATTGACCTTTCAACTCCAGCAAACATTAAATTGACCTTTAACCTCCAGTAATCACAGATTACATTTACCTTTAACCTCCAGTAAACACAAACATTAAATTGCTTTCTTCCCAAGAAAGAAGAATGTCAGCTGACTAGACACATTGCAGTGTAGATATATTTATCATCTGTTCCACTAAACTTACCTCAATGGACTCCCCTAAAGCTGTCTTGGTTTCATCCCTCAGAGCATCAAGTCTGTGACAGCAAACACAGCTATTGGGATCCTCTGACTTAAACTCCAAGCTTGGGGGATCTTCGAATCGCCCAAGTGGAGGATTGTAAAATTTCTGGTAGTAAAATGTTTTTCCGTCATCATCATTGACCACATTATCTTCATCTGGGTTATCGATACCTCCTTTCATGCTCCAGTCAAAGGGGATTATTTTGTGAATTACCTGTGGATTCAGGAGCAGTTTGTAATTTTTTTTTAAACTTACAAAAAAATCTATTTTTAAATACGAGGCTCTAACACAAATCATACACTTTTTTTTTTTTTACAATAACAAAATTAACTTACTGTAACTTTGTTGTGCAGTGCAACCAAATCACTGTCGTCACATTCGTCAACCATGAATAATTCCAGCGGATCTGAAGCCTCCCCAAGAACTGTCTCGCAGCCTCTGTAGTACCAATGGACATGTGCTTGCATGCCCCCGCTGTCCTCAAACAAATACATTATTTGTGCTATGTAGTAGGGCTGAGTTGGATCAGCAGGCGAGATGGACACATAATCACCAGGTGAAACCTTATGCATGAAAGACAATTATTTAATGTGTTACTGAAACATAGTAAATATTATATTATAATGAATAACGCACTTGAATAGTTCTTGGGGGAGCAACTTAGTAATTCCAGTTGGCTTGAGGCATTTCTTAATTTCAAATAAGTCGCAACAAAAATCAACCAGAAATTTTTGTTGTACAGCAAACATTGACTTAGGTCAGTGGTCGGCAAACCCATTTGTCAAAAGAGCCAAAAAATCAGCAGCAGATCGATAAAAATATTTTTTGAGAACCACAATTCTTTTAAAGAACCTGGCAAGGACCATGTTTTTCGGAGTCAAAACCAATTTGTGGTCAACTGGCCGAGCTGGTCAATTGTTACATGACTCAAACATACTAATACTTATAATTATTACAGGCTTGTTTCATGACTCACCTCAAAGTCATTAACCCTTGCCCTGGAATAAAACTTTTTAGGACCCTTCTCATTAATGGATTTTCCAATCCAAGCTACTTTTGTCTTGGCATTTTTGCCTGCTTTGTGCCTTGTAACAGCTGCCAATGACTTTTCTTCTTTCTCTATTTCAGCTTCTTCCTCAAGGTCATCATCTTCTGCAGTTTTAATTGCCAAATTCGGACATCTGGGAAAAAAAATTAATTTACTTGCATATAAGTTTTTAGTTGTTTTGTATAAGGGTAGGAATGTTCTTTTAGATAATGGGTGCCAATGATGGCATGGATAAGAAGCAACTATGATATGGATAGGGAGCAACCCTGACATGGATAAGATGCCATGCTGGAAGGGATGGGGAGCAAAAATGGTAACATGGATAAGAATAAACTATGATGATATGGATAAGAAGAAGTTATGGCATGGATGAGAAGCTGCAATGATGTGGATAAGGAGAAATTATGATGGAATGGATAAGAACCAACATTGATGACATGGATAAGAAGAAATAACAATGATATGGATAAGGAGTAACAGTGATGACTAGGCACATAATTTTGATAAGTGTGGGTTGGGGTGTGACAAATATGATGGTTGGGGTGTGACAAATGTGATGGTTGGGTGTGACAAATGTGATGGTTGGGTGTGACAAAAGTGGTGGTGGGGTGTGGCAAAATTTATGAGTTTTTTTGTTAGAAACTAAGTTGTTTTTTTTAAAGGTATCATAAAAACTTAATTTTTGATATGCTGGTATCATGACACCAACTCATGTCCAACTTAGTTGATATGCTGGTATCATGGCACCAACGTATAACCATTTAAGTATCCTGTGACTCATCAATTTATTTTACATTTATTTCAAATTTTTTTCTGCAGGAAAGAAAGAAAGATAGGTTAATTAACAAAGATAGATGAGTTAACCAACAAAAATAGATGGATTAACCAACTAAGATAGATGGATTAACCCATACAGATAGATGGGCTAACCAACTAAGATAGATGGATTAACCCATACAGATAGATGGATTAACCCATACAGATAGATGGGTTAACCCATACAGATAGATGGGTTAACCTATACAGATAGATGGATTAACCCATACAGATAGATGGATTAACCCATAAAGATAGATGGATTAACCAACTGAAAAGGGTGAACATTGGAGCAAAGTTGAGCAAAGATTTAATCAAGTTCTGTGTGCTGACCTTCTTTCCTTGCACGCCTGTTTGGCCTTTCCTGAACCGCCAAACTTTGTCATGTCCTTACAAGCGGAGCACTGGCCACAGTCAGGCTGCTGACAGACCTGGAAGTCATTTACAGAACAAGGGGTTGGAGTTAATAACAGATCTGTTTACTCTTACGATTTTGGCGTACAATGTACGATTTTGAGGTGCATACATTATATGAATTATAGGTACTGTATGTTTATTTTTTTACTATTAAGAATATGCATTGAACGATTTTGTGATGATATTGTACGATTTTAAAAGTTTGAGGGTAAACAGGTCTGTAATAAGGCTGCTGACAGACCTGGGAGTCATTGAGAGCACTGTTCCCCAAACAATTAAGTTTGGTGGACAAGTTTCTCATTACACCTGTGACAGGTGGACAAGTTTCCCCACTACACCAGTGACAGGTGGACAAGTTTCCCACTACACCAGTGACAGGTGGATAAGTTTCCCACTACACCAGTGACAGGTGGACAAGTTTCCCACTACACCAGTGACAGGTGGACAAGTTTCCCACTACACCAGTGACAGGTGGACAAGTTTCTCACTACACCAGTGACAGGTGGACAAGTTTCCCACTACACCAGTGACAGGTGGACAAGTTTCCCACTACACCAGTGACAGGTGGACAAGTTTCCCACTACACCAGTGACAGGTGGACAAGTTTCCCTTTACACCAGTGACCAGTGCCAGATTCATTAATTATTATTATTCTTATTTGACACTAAAAATGTCCTGACATATTTTCTAGTCTGATATCATCCAGTTCTACAGGACATTGTTAGCTGATGTCCTTTAATGTTTTTTGTTTTGGTTTTGCCCTAATTGGGAATAACAAAACAAATGTTGGGGGAGAAAAACCATTTTGTCCAACTGTGACTATTTATTGATGAGAAATGTGGGCATGCTTTCTATTGACCATCAAATAAAATTCTGGCTGGATTGTCGACGGTCCCCCACACACAAAGGAGAATCTCCATTTTGTTCACATCCTTTTTTTTAATAATGCTCATTAGGGAAAAGCCTGTTTCCCAAAGGTAAGTTGAAGGAAATTTCAGCAAGCCCAGGATATTCAGCTTTGAAATGAATTTTTTTTTTTAAAACATGCTAGATATTTTATGCTGGTGAAAACAATCTTCAAAAACAGTCTGCTGCTACAACAGACAACTTATATTGCTGAATGACATATAAATCAACCCCTGATGCGTTCAGATCCGTGCCTTGTCAGCCAAAGTGAAGCAAAAAATCCTCTTTTTTTTTGTATGGATGTATTGAGCTCATTAAAGCTGGCAAAGTTATATGCCAAGTAAGCCAACTTGGCTATCAAGTAAGCCAACTTGGCTATCAAGTAAGCCAACTTGGCTATCAAGTAAGCCACCTTGGCTATCAAGTAAGCCACCTTGGCTATCAAGTAAGCCAACTTGGCTATCAAGTAAGCCAACTTGGCTATCAAGTAAGCCAAATTGGCTATCAAGTAAGCCAACTTGGCTATCAAGTAAGCCAACTTGGCTATCAAGTAAGCCAACTTGGCTATCAAGTAAGCCAACTTGGCTATCAAATCTACATTTCCAAAAAGTCCTTATCAATCTTTTTTTTTTTTGTATATGCAATGTTTTAAAAATTATAATTCTGCAATTCAGTATGCTCTATCAAAAACACTTGATAAAACTTTCCCTCTCGACAAATAACGAATTTCTGCATGCAGCACAAGTTGTTATGTTCAGCCTCAATGTCATCTCATAATTCAGGAAATAGTCTTGAATTTAAAAGCGTTTGCATTCACGTCATTCAGAATTTAAAAAAAATTTCATGTCTTTTTCAGGGCGCAAGGGTGTCCACGTGAAAATAAGAGATATGAACTTGCACAATTGTTTGCACATCAAATGAGCCAAATAGTAGGCACAGTGGTGCTTTCCCCTATGGTCACGTCGATTCAGTCGTCTTGTCCAACTATTATGTGTTACCTGGCAACCTCCTTTTTTCCAAATCAACAGTTTAGGCTTGATCTTGTAACGCCAAATATTTAAAATTAAATTGGTTAGAGTTGTCTTTAATTGATAGGTTTCACATTTTTTTAAATTTTAATCAGCTTCCTAGAAACCTCTTGATGGGTACTTTTAATCAAGCCCATTGCCTCAGCTTCCTGGAAACCTCTTGATGGGTACTTTTAATCTAGCCCATAGCCTCAGCTTCCTAGAAACCTCTTGATGGGTAATTTTAATCTAGCACATAGCCTCAGCCTCCTAAAAACCTCTTGATGAGTACTTTTAAGCTTAAGACAATTGGGGGTTTTGAAATTTGTTTTGAAATGTGACACAAACATATACGTTTTCCCAAGTTTTTCGACTAATGTGCAGTTCTGCAAAGTAAGGCTCGCGGACCGGCACCGGTCCATATACCACCATTTGAAGAACACTGATTAAGAGAACAAAGAGTTCAGATTAAGAGAACAAAGAGTTCAGATTAATCAGGCTGCTGAAAGACCTGGAAGTCAATAACTACTTCAGCCATTTTTTTCTCATTTAGAGTAAAAGCTAACAAAACAAATGTTTTTAAAAATAGAGATTCTTACTTCACATATTCCACAGCGCTGCCTTTTTGTCTTTGATACTTCTTCATCTATCTGACCTTGAAAGATGGAGTCAAATATCCCTCGAACAAGTGGCGTAACAGTGGCTTTTGTGTCCTTGGGCTTCTCTTTCTTTACTTTGACCCGTCCCACTTCTTTCCTAAGCTGTCTCCTGTGCCATAGAATCAGAAAATGCATCAGAATTGTTTAATTTTGACTTTTGAAGCCACGCTTTCGGCTCTATCTTATATTTTAACTATTTTTTTTTACAAAGGAAATATTCTTAATTATAGACCATTTCAGTTTTTTTTAAGGTTAAAATTCTGAACAAACAAATAGCAATATAATAAATTTCAACTTGTTCCCCTAGGGTCACTCTATAACATGTTGAACCTTTTCTGTAGGGTCACTCTATAACATGTTGAACCTTTTCCTTAGGGTCACTCTATAACATGTTGAACCTTTTCCGTAGGGTGACTCTATAACATGTTGAACCTTTTCCGTAGGGTCACTCAATAGGAAACTTCAAACTTTGCACCTAGGGTCACTATAATAAATTCCATACCTTTTACCTAGGGTCACCCCGGCCAACTTGATGAGTGATCGCATGCACGGAGTGACTATCAACAGGAACTCATCCTCGGCAGCCGCTTCGTCAAAGCTCTGAACCTGGTCAACAACAAACTGGGCATGTCGGAGCAGAGAATCCTCAGAGAAACTGGTCAAGCCGGCTGGTGGCACAGTGGTCTGGTGATAGTGTATCAAATCTTTTTATTTCAGACTATTTTATTTTACATCAGGCCAGCACAAATCATTTTCAAAGCAATTTTTCATTTCCAATAATCTGGAATGAGTCTCAAAAGATAATAATTGCATTTAAGTTGTGTCAATGAAATAGTGGGACAAGGTATGTTAAGCTTGAGTTAATAGACAGGACAATAAGATTTGAACGTTTCGGCTTATGGCCTTTGTCAGCAAACAAGACAAATAGAAGTAAGACAAATAACAGAGCACAGTAAAAAAAACTTTAGATATCTCTTTTGTTGTTGCCGGAAAAATGAGCCTCAAGAATTGATAATAAATTTACTTGGAATAAAATTAACTTTTAAGTGACTTTTTATTTACTTTATATTACAGATTTCTGATAAAAATCATTGCACTATTTGATAAAGAATGAGGGAAACCTAAGTTCTATTATCCATACATTTAATTAATTTGTGTATATTAACATTCTCTACACATGTCAGTGTTATTGCTGGGCAGAGTAATGCTAGATGGTGACTTATTTATTATTCAGAGAATATTCAAATACTGAGATTTTTATTTAAAAAATGCTGTATAGGTTACCACCATTATCACGATATCTCTGCTGATATGAAACAAGAGTTTTTGTTAAGAGGCCAAATTTTCAAATGTTAAGGAAAAAAAACTTCATTTTGCTTAAGACATTTCATTTTGTGCCTGTTTGTAACAGTGAAACATATTCAATTTACGCCAAGAAAACATTACCTGTATTTTGTTAGATACCTGTATTTTATAAGATAAAAATACACCAGAATATAAGTTAACTATTTTGTTAGCTAAAGCCATGACAGGATATAAGTTACCTGTATTTTGTTAGCTAAAGCCAGGACAGGATATAAGTTACCTGTATTTTGTTAGCTAAAGCCACGACAGTTACCTGTATTTTGTTGAGCAAATCTTCATAAGTGGCATCTGGGTTGTTTGTGAGAAACTCAATAACGATCTTTGACATATGAACTTTGACTTTCATCTGGTCGATAAATGAAGAGTAGGCCTCGCTGGGTTGCATGAGAATATACTCAGCGTAGGCAGTGGAGAATCCAATGAGAGCATTCTCCCCGCCGTCAAAGCCAGATACGAACCACTCATTGATGGGACCCATGTTCCTACAGGGTACCCCACCTATGAAAAATACAAATATATTTCAATTACTAATGACCTTTCAACATATAACTTTAAATACATATGACTTTAAATACATATGACTTTAAAAACATATGACTATAAAAACATATGACTTTAAATGCATATGACTAAATACATATGACTTTAAATACATATGACTTTAAAATACATATGACTTTAAAATACATATGACTTTAAAATACATATGGCTTTAAATACATATGACTTTAATACATATGACTTTAAATACATATGACTTTAAATACATATGACTTTAAATACATATGACTTCAAAATACAATTTCAGCTACATCAACAGACCTGGTTACCCTGGTTCTCTCAAAATAGTAAAATACAGTCTCAGAATTGTACAGTAACGTTTCAAAAAAGTACACTTGATATTCAAAACAGGCAAATACATTTACTTTTACATTGAACCATAGTATGTTATACCCATGCTGCTTGCGTACAGTCATTGCCATTATCAATATATCCCACTCTTTTTTTTCAAAATTAAATTCCAAAACAAAAACAGAACAATCATAACTATCAAAGCATGGCAGTTTTGTTGACAAATATGAAGACAAGAATAAAATAAGTACCAAACTATTCTGAAATACAAGACACTTGAAAAAAATCAACCAATCAAGGTGTAAAAATATTTAGTAACTTTTTCCTTGAAATTTTACGTCAAACCATTATCTAAACTCGAAAGTTATTAATTTTTTTCATTCACCTTGGTTGACTTTCAAAATACCGAGGAAAGTTTTGAAATTCTTATCTCCCCGTTGGATTATAAGCACTTTCTATTAAAAATGTACGAATTTTTTTTTTTTTATATCTCTTTTAACAATTCATCTCCTAATAAACCATTATGGCTGATCCTCTCCAGCCAAAATGTGAAATATGGGAGCAATACAAAAACATACATTTAGCTAACACAAATTCATGTAAAGGGTCAATGTCTTCTTGTGATGAAAAGAATAGTTTGAGTTAACATATTTTAATATAACGACCATAAATACTCTACAAGCAGGATCACATATGAAACATAAATGGAAAAGTTGCTGAAATGGGCATCTCTGTAGCAAATGTCTTAATGAAAATGACATGGGTCAATAAGAAAATGACATGGGTCAATAAGAAAACGACATGGGTCAATAAGAAAATGACATGGGTCAATAAGAAAATGACATTGGTCAATAAGAAAATGATGCGTGGAGTTCATTATTATTTGGCATTTCTGAGGTGCAATTGTAAAAAGACTATAAATTGTACTTTGTATGCTAAAATTGTAAGAGTAACCAGGTCTGCATCAATGCAAAAAAACAACAACAAAAAAACAGAAATTTTTTTCATTCTCATAAAGAATTCAAACCTTCTGGACTGGAATCCTCCTCAAAAATTGGTTTCAGGACACCACTAAAGAACAAGTATTTGTTGCGCTCTATCAAACCCGTGTCGAATGCACACAGATGAGTGTTCTTGTCATACACACTAAAAAAGTAAACAGATGTAATTAAACAGTAAATATTTGATGTATGTTTTCTTTTAAAAAAATGTAATTATTTAACAAATAAAGAACAAAAGACAATTTTTGCATATTTCAAAGGATAATCTTTTTTTCTTTTTTTAAAAATACTTTCTGGCTAAATCAAAGAGGCAATTTTGTAAGTTAACAGTATTAATAGGCTTTCTGTATTTGGTACATTCACCAACAAGAAAAAGAGTATATTGGGTTAGTGAATATCATTTCTGCTTTCATATCATTTGTTGTTGTCATGGTTTGACTGAGTAAACATAGATCGGATGACGTCACCATGAATTGAGCGTTAAGAAATTATTCAGAGTAAAAGTATAACTTTTATTTTAAAAACTATATTAATAATAATAATAATAAAGTGTATTTGAAAATCATGCTTCATCCCCAAAGGCTCGAAGCGCAGTACAAAGTCAACCACATTAAAAGAGAAATGAAAACAATATATATTTTACCACATTTAAATACAAAACTACATATGAGCATACCCATTCAAAATATTACATCACCTTGCAACCATAAACAACACAATTCGCGCTTACGAAGAACAATGCGAGCTGCATTATTCTGTGCTTTTTTAATTTTATCCAGGAGCGTAGCTGGAAGACCCACCATGAGAGCATTGGGTTTATTTTAATTAACCCTCCTTAACTTCCTGGAGTCAAGTTTAGAAACAAAAAACATGATTTTGGAACCAACCCAAAGTGGTAAAAGTAGGCAGTAACCATGGGCAAACTACTCTGTTTTACAAAAAATTTGAACGTAGCTCATGCTAGACCATTTCAAAGGCCCACTTTTGACACAAAAGGGTCAGACAATATCAGAGCTAACAGATTACATGACCAGTAAAACAGATGGGCTATGACTACTGATACCAAATATAAAAAAATTTAAAAATTAAAAATGATAAAAACAATTAGAGAAGCCCTGCAACTGAATCGTGTTGTTAAGCTAATTAATGTAGTACAAATATAAAACTTTTCATCACTGTCACCGTGTTGTTAAGCTAATTAATGTAGTACAAATATAAAACTTTTCATCACTGTCAATCATGTTAAATCATGTAAAATTATATTTCACAGTGAGCTTTTAAAAAAAATCTTTATGAAAATTAAAATACTGAAATGCAGAAACCAATCATCTATAGTTTAATTTATTAATTTTAAAAAATGAATTTAAAAAAGGATATTTGAAATTTGAGCCTAGGTTATTTTTTCCAATAATCGACTAAAGGCCCTGAGACCTAGAAACAAAATTAAGAGTCACTGCCATACAAATGTTTGCAAACCTGAAGTTAGTAATTTTATGCTGGGGTCTGTCTTCCTTCATATTGTCAAAATCTTCTTCTCCAGTGAAGAGTGATAACTTGGGGTCTGTCAGGGCAATGAATTCTTCAACCTGTCAAGTTGTTTAGATAAATTATCAAAATATAATAACAATATTTCTTAGTGTCATGTCTTAACAGCTTGTTTCGTAAGTAGAGGAAGATAGGATTGTGATAAAACCTCATTGTCCAACAATCGTACAGCAACATTATCAAATTTATTTTAAGTAAATTAGAGTATGCAATTAAGTGGTGAAAGTTATAAAATGTCCCTTATTTCTGGCTGCAGTTATGATACTTACTGCCTCATCAGGATCGCCAGGAAAAAGTTTTAGCTCAGGGTCATCCATATATTTTAAACATTCATTACACCGAAGAGGAAGGGGCTTTGAACTTTGGCCCAATACAGGAATGGTGCTGTTGACATAATATGGGTAAAACTTTGCTATTTCAATCAAAATAAGTTGTGTTAACAAGCAGAATTCCAAAATAACTTTCTAATAGTGTGGCCGCATTTTCAACAACTTTTAGCGACACATGTTTCATATCATAAATTTAACTTGTATTTAAATCTTTAATGTTAATGAAATCCTTCTTTTACACCTGTCTAGATTATACCAATATCATCCAATACACTACATTTATAGATTATACCAATGTCATTAAATAGATTACTGGTCTAGATTATGCCAATGATGTTCAATACATCACTGATCTAAATTTTACCAATGTCATCCAATAAACTGCTGATCTAGATTATTAGAAAACAAAGAATTCTACCATAAAATAAATTCATTTAATATATATTGTTAATTTCACGATGTAATTTTAAAGATTTAACAAAAGCTTCTTTTTTTATGTGGCTGATTTACCCTTCTGGTCTTTTTAAGTAATCTGATTGAAGCTTGATTCTTTTGGGACTGCTCTGCTTTTCTGCTTCATCAGCATTCTCATCCTCTTCATCAGCATTAGTATTGTTCTTAGCATCTTCTATATTGGTTGCATCGACTTGCATGTCACTGGATTCCGATTTCTGCCTGTGCATGAAAAAATTTGAATAAATGTAATAAAACTTTGCATATTGTTTCTTCACATCACATTGAAACCTAGGATTAGAAATTCGTACACAAGTATATGTGAGCTTGCTAAGTTAGTAACAAATTTAGAAATTGATTTTGTAACAAAAATAGAGAGGAGAAACACAATATGCCACTAAATATGTCCTGTATACTGTATATAAATTACACACTGAGGATTTTTTTAAAGTTTTAACAACTTACTTTAATGAAAAGAGTGACATAATTGTGGGTTGTTTCTCATCTACTTTGTTGCCAAGTCTCCTAGATGATCTTATAGGAGCTGAAAATTGTAAGCAACATTTTTTGTAACCAAATAACACTTCCACACTTAAATTAATTTTAAATGGTTAAAAAAACAAGTCAAATTCAAAACCAACTTTAGGGCCACTTTTAAGCTGAAAAATTTAACATAGAAATTTTCTTAGATATCTTGCAAAAATATAGGTAAATAAAAATGAAAATTTTCCATTCATTTACAAAGCTCAACAGTTAAACAATCTCAGTATGGCTCCCCTGATGGTTAAGGCTCTTGTAAAATAATTGTCAATGACTATTTACTTATTGAGATGAGAATTCACTACAATTTAATCCACCTTGCAAATATTTTTTTTTTTAAACATTCACAGAACCATTTAATCTTAACTCACTTTTCTCTTCTTGGGCAAAGCCAGGTGAATTTCCAGCTTTTGATGGTCTGCCACGCCTAGATGTTCCTTTCAAGACTTTTTCCCCTCGTGACTTCTTGGATGGGGGAGAGTCATGTTCATCTTGATCTTCTTTATGGCTGTTATTTCCTTTAATCTCATCAATCTCAACAGATTTTACTTCAGACTCATTAATTCTCTCATTATCAGAAATTGCGTCACCATCCTCCTACAAACACATTTTGTAAGAAAGATTAACTCTATGCAGTGTTTTGTGATAAAGTTACACTCTATGTAATTGTTTACTGGCAAGTTTTGTATTGTAAGTTTGTTATTCTGATAAGAATTATTTCCTATTATTTCAATGGTCCCAATGAGCACTCTGTAAACAAAAAGGAAAAGACAGCAACAACAAATAGGTACTATTTTATCTATTAAAGAAAGTGTTTGATCTAAATGTAATCCACTCACCATACATTCTGTATCAGTCTTGGTGCTGTTTTCTATGTTATCTTTGTGTTTGCTTCCATTTGCGACTGCATTACTGCCAGAATCTGCAGCAAACTTAGACAAAGTCTTGGTAACTGACTGAATCGTTTTTGAGTGACCATTTGTCTTGGTTTCAAGACTAACCTGTCCCTCATTTGTTTTGAATGAAGAGGTTTCATGGCTGTCACCATTGGTAATGTTACATTTTGTAATTGCGCTTTTTAGAAAACCTTCAATGACCGCTTCAAGTTTCTTGTAGTAAATTTTCTATTGGTGAAACAAATTATCAATACTTTATTTTTTAAATGTACTTTACTAACAAATTATTACTGTTCATCTATTTACTATACAATAAAAGGATTACATTAATTATTATAATTTATTTTAAGCTAATTAATGAAATTTATCAATCATATGAGTTTTGGCAAGTGAAGGGAAAAAAATCATAAGATTCCATCAAAACAACTGTAATGAACAGCAGTTGAATATGCTCTAAAAGTTTTCATATGAAAATAGATCCTCAAATTTTTTTTAGTCTATTATTAAGATTGTCCATATTTACCTCAGCTATTTCAGCACTTTTAAATTTTTGCTCTAAATCTTCCATTTCATGTTTTAGACTTTCGGGAAGAAAATTGTTAAGAATGATGCATTTCTTCTTCCAATAACCCTGTAAGAAAATAAATGCACATAACAAATGGGATGAAAATGGCTAGCATCTACAATTTTTAAGTCATAATTCACTACTTGCAGAATTAAAAGAGGGTTATGAAAAGATCACTTTAAAATATTTTTTTAAACATCACCTCACCCTATTGACAAATTCACTTTAAATCACTAATTAAACATCAATTCATTTTAGGTTTTGTTGAAATAATATCATAGATAGGCCTAATTACTGGATAGATAGTTGATTAAAATCTAGGTGTTGAATGCAATGGTTTTTAAATGTTACCTTTAAAGTAATGTCTCCGTCTTTGAATTCAGACTCAATTATACTCAGTCTGAAAAAGGTTGATGGTAAGTTTAAGTAGAAAGTTTTAAAATAGTGGTCTATGTATTTGATATTCATAAAATATTTCAATATTATAATATTATATTTTTAAACATCAAATTTTTTAGTTTCTTAAAACAATGTATACAATTTTTTTATAAATTAAATGTATGTAGAGGGCTAGAACAAAAAAAAAAATTAAGTCTAAGTATAATAGATTTAGGGTTTACAACAACCAGCTAAAGTTACTCATAGCTCCCAGGATTTATTTCCCGCTTATGGTAAATTTTGGGTTAACTGTATGGTTTTTCCAAGAATTGTCTCACATAAGCATAGTGACTTCACTTGTGGAGCAATAGCTTAGAAAATATTCAATTACCACTATATACACCAAAATAATTGATAACTTGTGTTTCAGAATGAATTTAAAAGGCATTTAAACCAGAATATTTTCATTTGAGATTTAAAAACCCGGTTGAGTCCATATTATAAATTATCATTAAAGTGAAAGCTTTAATTGGTAAATGTGGAGAGATGGGACCGCTCACCCTAACCTGAACCCTAAGTCTATCCCGCAAATGACGTCATGGCCCTATCTTTACACATTAGCCCTTTAATTAATTAATAAGTCATGTGCAATCGTTGACAGTTCAAAATATTTTTTTATACTCAAGTACCTACCAGTGTATCACCATTACTTTCAAACCAAAATAAGAAAAAAAATAATCTTCCGAATTCTTTTGAATACGGAGCTGTAGACCTATCTCCAAACTGTGGAACACATCGCTGGCCTTACCACCAACCAAAAATCAATCCCCTAGTATTTTTGGGGCACACAAATAAAAGTTTAAGTGTCCAAATCAAAAAATAATTAAAACTCCCACAGTTAATATTTTAACCCCCCACTATTTTACATTCTTTATGATCAGATTTGTTTTTGATACTTTCTGGGATGTTCAACCACAGGCCTATGCAGTGCAGGGACTATATTGAACAGTAAAACTGTCTTATAAAAAAAATTGGCTGATGTGTAGTTGTATGGCAATGGCGTCATTTGCGTGGATTCACTCCCCTTATTTTTAAAAAAAAAATTTAAATAGAGTTACATTTTCATTAATATGACGGTGGCAAATTTTTATTGGTTGATTAATTATAATTTTTAAAATTTCATTGGTTGGCCTATTAAATATGTTAATAAGCTCCGCCATTTTTAAAGATATTCTTAAAGGGTGACCACGCTGTGTTTCGTTCATTAATTTTTGGATATTCTTTTCGTTGGAACCTGAAATAAAGTGTTTAAACGTGTATTCCATGAAAATGTAAGTTGGGTTTTCATTACTTCTTTATTTTATAATTAATTTTGGCCACTTTTCTTTGTTTTTTTTTTAATTTTCCTACTTTTCAGGGTCAAAACCCAGCGCCACGTTAGGCTAAGGAGAGTGTCAAAACGCTGGTTCCGATAGGGTCAAAACCCTGGATAGGGAGAGGGTCAAAACCCTGTTAGGGAGAGGGACAAAACCCTGTTAGGGAGAGGGTCAAAACCCTGGTTAGGGAGAGGGTCAAAACCCTGTTAGGGAGGGGGTAAAAACTCTGTTAGGGAGAGGGTCAAAACCCTGGTTAGGGAGAGGGTCAAAACCGGGTTAGGGAGGAATTTAGGGTTCAGGTTAGGGTGAGGGATAGATTTAGATCATTTTTTCATTTTTAAAACTTTTTATTCGTCATTATATCAAAAACATGAGTTATTTTATTTTTCCTCTGCCGCCACCTTGGTTGTCCCGACCCGTGAACACGTAAAAGTTCGTGGGTCGGGGCAACCAAGATGGCGGCCATGGTAAAAAAAGAGTGGTCCTACAGCTACACATTTACCAAAAAATTAAAATTTCATTTGCACCCCCCCAACAACTTTTTTACTATAACTATTGGACATCAGCGATAAAATGGCATTATAAATAGCATCATAATAGCGGGTAGAATAGACAATCCACGCAATGACATTCATGTGTTTATGTTAAGTTTCTGTGTTGGATTCACTCCCCTTTCATATCACGATGGAATTAAATAAAAATTTCATTGGTTGGTTAATTATAATATTTAAATTTTCTTGCATTTTGGAAAAGGGTTATAATATTGTATTTCATTTATTTTCTGACAACTTTTGTAGTTTATTTTGGTGAAACCTGAAATAAAGTGTACGAAATTGTCATCTATGAAATTGTAAGTTGGGTTTTCATTTATAAATTATTTTGTACTGTTTTTCTTCATTTGTACATTTTTCTTGACCACAGTCTGTGGTGGGGTCTCCCCTCTCCAGAAATTATTTTCTTTATTTTTGTACCCTATTGAAATTGAGGGAGGGGTCTGTCTCCCCAGAAATTATGTTAAAATGCCCAGTTAAATTGCGACTTTATAGAAATGAATAGCATTTAGGTACTTTGTTTTCACCCAATCAAAAATAAACCATGCTAAAGTCTTTTTCCAGTGTAGGCCTACATCTTTGGGTTATCAGCGAAGATGAGTTTCTCTTTTTTTTATTTCTTTCGAATCTTTTAAGTTGAATTTTAATAAAAACGGAATGGAAAAATTAATTTTAATTATTTTATCATAGCTGTACTGTATGATTCATCACATTATATTTTTAATGCGAAGAATGTTCCGTGAAGAATGGGACATTTATCATTTTCATCATTCAGATTCCCCAAATTAACGCCCCTGTGCTTAAGTCTATGACAACTCTTTGCAAATGCATGCCGTTAACTACACTCAGCAACTGTCGTTAACTAACTTAACCATTTTTCATTAATAGAAAATTCGGCTAATTAAGATAGATCGTAACTCATTTCATTGGGTTAGGGATAGATTTAGGGTTCAGGTTAGGTTTAGATTTAAATTTAGGGTTTAGGTTAGGTTTAGGCTTAGGGATACATTCAGGAAATTTTTTCATTATTTTTTAACGTTTTATTCTTAATTTTACGGGTCACAGCAATCAAGTTGGCGGCCATGGTAAAAAAACGCGGTACGATCTATTCGAATTTACTGAAAATTCAATAAACAGAAAATACAAATTTAGCTTAGCTAGCTCCATCCAGACCAGGGTAAATTTATAGAGATGTGTCCGCGTCTTTTACCATGGCCGCCATCTTGGTAACTCATGTTTTTGATATAATAAAGAATAAAAAGTTTTTAAAAATGAAAAAATGATCTAAATCTATCCCTCACCCTAACCTGAACCGTAAATTCCTCCCTAACCCGGTTTTGACCCTCTCCCTAACAGGGTTTTGACATCGCAAATGACGTCACGGATACACAACAAATTAGCCCAGACGGCAGACCAGATATTTTATGTCATTTACAGAAATGTAAGTACTGGTAAGGCAACATTTGTGGTCTATTCTGATACCTCTTTTGTCATCGAGTTGTTCTCAGTATAAGTTAGGGTTATTTATGATGCTAAAATTAGAGATAACATGAATCATCTGATTAAAATCGGATCTATTTTGGCTTTTATTTACTACCCACTGCAGCTCACTGCAGGCCTACGCCTACGCCCAATACTTTACACCAAAAAAAAAAACGATTTGCAAATTAGAAAATAAATACTTTTTTGTGCAGTCAGCATCAATAACATGAGTTTTAGAATCTACATTAGATACTGGTCCTGACATCATTTGAGATTATCAGAAAGCGTATCCTGAATTTGCAGAGCAAGTAAGCTAATGCAAATCCAAGTGTTGTCTTTTCTACACAATTTTCCCGCGAAGTTGGCGGAAGTTGGTCAACCTAACCTTTGACCTACGGCGAGTTTGGCTATAAAGACTTCGGATTTTTCTTTTTGTTCAGATTTCTATTAACACCATAAATTTGTGCTGGGAATTTGTTATGACAACAATATTTTAGTTTCTCTAGAGTCTAGACTGACAAATAAATTATATACCGGGTAGGCAATAGGCATAGAGATGTAGCATGTATGGCGGCATGCACATATTATATAACAAAAAAATATTATATTTTTTACCTACTTTACCTACCTCTACTAGCCTCTACACCTTTTACTTTTAACGTTACAAATTATGTAAAATTTCCATGGACCACTACCTACTTCTCCTCTTTTCTTTCCATCTTCCCTATTTAACCTCTCTCCCACTTACTTTCTGTCACAAGTCATTTGCTGCCCTCTTGGATACTACTTCTCAGCTAAGTGCTATTTTTAAATTTTTTAGATTTTAAAATGTTATGTTTGTTTGCTGATGAAGGCTTCCTGCCGACACTTTCGTTGTTTTGTTGTGTTCCCTTTTTCAGATTTAACCTTACTTTGTTTTACTAATTTCCTACTCTTTTTTTACTTATTATTTTTTTTATATAACGCTGTGCTGTACAGCTTTATAAAACTTTAATGTTTTTTAACCCAAGAAGGGATCCAGACCCCCTGACCACCCCAGCCAGCTACGCCCGTGTGGTATGTACTGTAAATTGAAAGGCTGTTTTAAAGTATTGGCTATTCCAAGCATATGGTTCTTCAGTCCATTATTGATCAACATGCATTATGGGCAAAATAACTGGAGGAAAAAACCAAGAGCGTTAAGGTTGAGAGTATTGAATTGATGGTTTTCATTCTGACCAAGTAAGTCGCAGGTATAATTTAGGCTGTTAAATCAAAGATTCTGCTATTAGCGACAATTTTTTTTTTCAATGGTTTCCATTCCCAAGCTGACCACTTTGTATGATGGGACTACTCAGGGTCGGCCTTAGTCCACTGCAACCTATGCGGCCGCAGTGGGCCCCGCACTTTCATAGGACCCGCCCCAAATTTATTTTCTAATACAAAATCTTAATTTTCACTTATTATCCTTATCCCTACCCAGACTGGGCCGCGCATTCCGTTTCGCATAGGGCCCCGCAATTGTTAGGGCCGGCCCTGGGACTACTAAATTAAAAGTGAACTTTTAATTGAAATACTAAAGCTGGGAAGGCACTTCTAGTACGCTCTTACTCTTATTTTATTCTAAAAGCCAAAGATTGGTCAATATTTGAAGAAAAATATTTGATAGACTTTGTTCAAGTCGTGTGAAGACAATAATGGAACAAGATTATGTTTTGGTTTGAAATGAGATCTTTTAAATGCAGCAGTTCCCAACTTGTGATACACGAGCTCCTAGGGCCAACTGCTTGGGAGCACATGTGGAAAAGTAGCTACAAACCCTAGCTACGCCACTGCCCGATCAGTGGGTATTTTTTGTCCACCAGACCGTCAACTTTACACAGGCACTATTGTAGAGGCACTGTAGTCACAACACTGTAGTAGAGGCACTGTAGTAGTAAAGGCACTTTAGTAGTGGCACTGTAGTAGAGGCACTGACCAGCCATATTAAAACACTAAAGAGTAACATGAGAATGTATTGCAGTAAGTAAGAACACAGTTTTCCCCAACACTTTTCCATATCACAACTTAGGACCCCAACACTTTTCCACATCACAACTTAGGACCCCAACACTTTTCCACATCACAACTTAGGACCCCAACACTTTTCCACATCACAACTTAGGACCCCAACACTTTTCCACATCACAACTTAGGACCCCCTAAAATATCCAATATTCAATGCAGCCACTAAGTTTGCCGGGCCCATGAGGCTCTACTTTTAACAATATTGACCACTTACCTTTGTGTTTCTATGCCTCGTGGCTACCAGCAGCCACAGGACCCCTATACTACATTACTACCCAAGTGCATACCAGATACATCATCATTTTCCTTTCAAACAACAGTCATAATCTTGCAATACAAGTTAATACAACTCAAACCAACAAAAAGAATCAAATCAAATATATCGAGTTCAAATGTTTTATAATAAAATACAAATAATACACCACAAATACAAATTTTACATCACCAACACTAGAAAAAAAGAAGTTGTAAATAAAGATAAATTTGGGTAAATAATACTCGCTCTTTCAATTTCCAGTACAAAAATATCTTTATGGCCTTTAACAATCCTTCCAGGGATTTCTTATTTCACTGATCTTCTTTAGACATACTATTAGATTAGTATCTCATATTTTAAAACTATGAATAAAGTTATTATTTTGTAGCATTTGTCTGCTTGAATTTTTTCTCCCGTCTCAATCTCAGTTTGGTAAATCTGAATGTTATTCAGGTACAAATAATTCAGTACAGGTATCAAATTCCATATTTCATGTAAATAAGCTAAAATTCTATATGTAAAGACTTTCAAATTCTAAGCTTGTATTAGGTGGTCAGTAATCTTTTCACAACTAAAATTATAATAAATTTCCCTTTACTAAGGTTTCTGACATTAATTAGAAGGTAGCTTCAACTCAAGTGAGAAGTATGATTACTCTTTCTATCAACAAATACCCAACACAGGTTGCGCATTATCTGACATTGCATGTTACCCACCATAGCCTAGCTTCCCAAAATTACCCCTTATACACACACATCTAGGAACCTAGTAAATAGTGTTGGTAATTAACATTAACAAAGTCCAAAGGGAGATAACCCCTCTCGATCCTCACTGTTCCTGGTTTGAACCCTTAAAATTCTGGTACGCCAAGAAGGATATGTATGATGCCAGGACATGTATGATACCAAGATACAGGACAGAGAGGAAGATTAATGAGATCTTCTAACTAAATAGGGATGACAAGCTGTATCTTAACAGCAGTGCTGTCCAACTTTTTTGGGGCGGCAGCACCAGACATAAGTCAGTAAACAGCATTTTCATAAAATTCAACAATTTTTTCCTTAGATTTTGACCTGAGGAAGGTTTTGACTCTTGTCCACCATCAGCAAACCAATAAACCCATGAGGCCACCATTGGTAGAGCACCATTTGTTGTAACCAAAATAAATTCTTCAAATCAATGTGTTTTTTTTAATAGAAAAACTCCTGCAATGCCATGCATACATCCTCACCAAATGCAGTATTTATAATTGGAAGCAGTTGTCCTTCTTTTTGATTTTACAAATAAACCTGCTGTCAAGAATCTTTCTTAATGTCTCAATGAATTCCTCCCTTGCTCAACTGCACTAACTACAAACACAGCTTATATCCTGTATTCTACTTCTCGAAAGGATCATCTGCCGACATCTGTAGCCATGACAGTTTCACCCTAAGGGTATGTTCACATTGTGGATTTGTAGAAGAGGCAGGCACAACTATGGCATCTAAGTAGAACTTTTGTTTATATTTATTAATTTTAAATGTATGTGGTAGCCAAATGGTCAGAAATCTGCGGCCCCCTTTGGCTCTTCTAAATAAGATTTTTTACCCAAAACCACACATACGAGGGAAAATTAAAACATAAATTTTGAATAATAATCTTTAACTAATTCAATTTTTTTAAAAAGACATTGTTTCTTTAAAATCTTCTCTTGTCACGCAGCTCCAATAAAATAAAACTTACTCCCTTTTCTACCAGTTGCTATGCCACTACTCTGTCAGCTGATGAAAAAGCACAAACAAAAATATGACAGGATTATTACTGTATATCTGCCGGGAGACAATATACTGTAACTATCAACAAACTTGGCCCTGTTCTTTGTTGCAGCAAGTAGCACATGGTCAAAGAAAGTTGAGAATCCAAGTAACTAATCCACAGCTTGAATGTACCTTAACATGTTTTAGTTTTACACAAATCGTACAAAATTCTCTGCCTATTTGGTGCCCTTGTTGGACAGCACTGCTTTACAGACTCACAAAAAGAACACCTGATTACAGAATAAATAAGAAAAGAAAAGAAAGAAAAAGTATAAAATTACATGCATACCATTCATGAAAAGTTAAATGATTACACAGCTGTAATAAGTATAGTTTTTTTTTTTGGCCAATAGTGTACATATATGCTGCTACTGCTATACAAAATGAGAAAGGAAAAAAATTTATTTATAAAAAAATAAAGACTCTATTTTGTTCTTAATCAATGTGACAACAAATAAACACAGCACTGTTACTTTTAGTGTCAACTTATGATGTCTTTACATTTCACAGTATTAGAGTTAAACTTGTGAGTTACTGTACAAATTATTATCATGGATTGAGAAGTGCTTGTTATATTTGTTATAATTATATTAAATTATCCCTTGTAACAGTGTAAACAAAATATATGACAAAAGTTAGTTGGAAAAAAAAAAGTGATCTATTCCAACTTGCAATCTCATATTTAAGCCTGTTACAACATAAAGGGAGTTTTAGTTGGTTCCTCAAGATGCTAACACTAAATGGTTCACTAAAATTTTAACGATTTTACACAAACATATGTTATTCCAATGTTTGCTTTAAGTCTGTTGATGAATTGAAGATGGTTAATGAAAATCCCTTCCACATAACATCAATGAAATAAAAATACAAACTAAGCCAAGATTCAATTAAAGTTAAAGATATAATATAATAGCACCATTGTATTTGAGGACATAAATATCTTCATATTTAAGGACATAAATGTCTTCATTGTATCTGAGGACATAGATGTCTTCATTGTATCTGAGGACATAGATGTCTTCATTGTATCTGAGGACATAAATGTCTTCATTTTCAATAAAAATATTGCATGGAATTTTATATAAAAAGTGGATGATACAAATATGGAACATTGACTGTGTAGTAGTAACTTTATATGTACACCTGTCCAAGCTTTTAGTTCTGTTTTGGATTTCAATCCATTGTGTAAATTTGATGAAGGGTTCAAAACAAGCATGATGCAGAGGCACAGCAATTGTAATAACTTAGTGGTTCTCAAAACTTTTCCCTGATCATTTTTATCACCCACATTCATTGGCAAATAATTTCTTTCATCTTGGTTTGGGGTACCTCAAATAACCACATAAAAAGGACACTCCCTAGCCATATAAAAAGAATTTCCACTAGCCATATAAAAAGAATGCCCACTAGCAATATAAAAAGAATGCCCACTAGCCATATCAAAAGAATGTCCACTAGCCATATCAAAAGAATGTCCACTAGCCATATCAAAAGAATGTCCACTAGCCATATAAAAAGAATGCCCACTAGCAATATAAAAAGAATGCCCACTAGCCATATCAAAAGAATGTCCACTAGCCATATCAAAAGAATGTCCACTAGCCATATCAAAAGAATGTCCACTAGCCATATAAAAAGAATGCCCACTAGCTATATAAAAAGAATGCCCACTAGCCATATCAAAAGAATGTCCACTAGCCATATCAAAAGAATGTCCACTAGCCATATCAAAAGAATGTCCACTAGCCATATCAAAAGAATGCCCACTAGCCATATCAAAAGAATGTCCACTAGCCATATCAAAAGAATGTCCACTAGCCATATAAAAAGAATGCCCACTAGCAATATAAAAAGAATGCCCACTAGCCATATCAAAAGAATGTCCACTAGCCATATCAAAAGAATGTCCACTAGCCACATCAAAAGAATGTCCACTAGCCACATCAAAAGAATGTCCACTAGCCATAAAAAAATGATGCCCTCTAGCCATATAAAGAGGACCCAGTGACACCTTACTATTACTGCCAGCCCTAGTACAGGACAGGTATCAGACTCTTGGTTTGGAATCACTGCTTTAGGAGTGTTGCTCCCTGTACAATCTAATCTGTATCTCTGTGCTGTCTAATCTGTATCTCTGTACTGTCTAATCTGTATCTCTGTACTGTCTAATCTGTATCTCTGTACTGTCTAATCTGTATCTCTGTACTGTCTAATCTGTATCTCTGTACTGTCTAATCTGTATCTCTGTACTGTCTAATCTGTATCTCTGTACTGCCTAATCTGTATCTCTGTACAGTCTAATCTGTAACCCAGCACATCTGATGCTAATTTCACTTCACATCTATTAATAGATGGCCCAACACTTCATGAAGTACATTGTCAAATTAGTTGATACAATTCAAAGCAAGAGAGTAATTAAATTGCTAAAAAAGCTTGCAGGAAGATAATCTCTTACGGATATATTCTTTGTTAAATCAATTGTGGCAGATTTTCGATTTTACGCCTACACAAAGCTCTGCCTTTCTTATTGAACAATATTTAACAATGTGCATTTAAAATATGGCCAGCCATTGTACTTTCTTGACTATATAAAGTTTGTAAAACTATAATTACATGTGAACACTTTTTATCTTTAACTCCCATTGTAAAAAATTGAACACAGAGAGCTAAAAAAGTAACATCCCATCAATAGATTAAAAACATATTTTAGAAAAATATACAAATCATTAAAGCGACTAGATTTGCAAATGCCATTCGGTAGGATTGTAATAGTTTTTACAATGGATATTTGGATCGGTTAAGTCAAGGGTAGCGATAACTAAAATAGTGGATCGGAAAACAGGAAGACACCTTGTTTTAAAATCTGGCCACAAAATTGTATAAAATGAAGTCACCAATAATTATAAATTGGTGCCTTGTACAAATCAAAATTCATGCAAAAATATAAGTATGGCAATCACAGGTTATAAAAGGTGATTTTAATCTGATACAGTTGAAGAGGGGAACAACTGTGGTAGAAATTCAAACATTTACTAAAAATGCAAATATAATGAAGAATGCCAGAATAAATGCACATATGAACAGAGCTAGTAAACATATACTGAACAAAGCTATAAAACATATACTGAACAAAGCTATAAAACATATACTGAACAAAGCTATAAAACATATACTGAACAAAGCTATAAAACATATACTGAACAAAGCTATAAAACATATACTGAACAAAGCTATAAAACATATACTGAACAAAGCTATAAAACATATGCTGAACAAAGCTAGAAAACATACACTGAACAAAGCTAATAAACATACGGAACAAAGCTTGGAGTAGCTTTTGTAGTATTAATATACAAATACTACCAATTCAGGCCTATTGGCATTAACTCTGCAGTTCCAGCTTTAACTAAATCATCTGCCGCACTTCTCAACATTAATATGCCAGAGGTTGCTTGATAACGTCATTTACAGTCAAAAGGTTTAGTTTCTTGGTGTCATGACACTGACTACACAACAGCAACTGTCAATACCCGGTCCCTAGCAACAGTCAATACCCGGTCCTTAGCAAGTCAATACCAGGACCTTAGCAACAGTCAATACCCGGTCCCTAAATTCTCAACACCAGCTTATTAATGCTGTCATGACACTGACTACACAACAGCAACAGTCAATACCTGGTCCGTAATTTCTCAACACCAGCTTATTAATTTCTAGGAATTATCCTGGTTGTGGATCGCAACAACTTGGTTATTGTTATCAAGAGGTCATGGCACTAAAAAAGATTGAGAACCGCTGATTTACTGTTCCAGCATTAACTGTATATACTGTTCTCATCTTTAATTTACACAAAAGACCAAAAAACTAAAATTCATACACAAAAAATGAATAACATAATTAATATATGAAAAATTGTATAAAAATAGCAACTTTGTGGCAGATTGATGAGAACTGATTGTTTGCCAATCTCAACACATACCTAAGCTAAACTTCTTTTTAATGATTTCCCTTTGCAATGGACGTTTTGGTCGGCATATCTCAATTCTGCATAACATGGAATTCTTCGTGGATGTTGAAATCCATGAGATCCATTTTCCCTGGGATGTTACATATATTGTTGTGAATATAAAATAATTTCCTCCTTGTATTTCATGACATATTTGATGCATCTCATGCCTCAGATGGGAAACTATTTTCCAAAATGACAAATCCACACACAAAAAAAAAGTTGCTCTGCCACGGGACTAGTTAGTTCAAGTTTAATTATACAATAATTAGAGTGCACCCAGAGAGAGATTACCAGCTTACTGAGAATATTAACTCCATAAAATAGTTGACGGAAAACAATCACAAATCATGGGGACAGTTTTGTTCAATAATAAATTAAAAAATTTTAAGAGTATTTTTACTTGCTGTTTTGGCACATTGCAACATTTGTTTAATTGAAATAATAACATGATTAACTTGTAGAACTTACAGTGTAATGAAAATGAATCTACTGTCATTAATAAACAAACATAAAATCAACTAAAAGTTAACACTATATAATGAATCAACTGTAAAAGTTGACAAAGCATTTTGTTATTCTCAGAGGTGATCCTAATAATAATGGTGATAATTTCTTTTCCATAAATCATAGCATATTTCAGCCTATGAAAGCAAGTCCCCCACCCCACTATCACAAGGGGATAGTTTTCTCTTCTGATTATGATGCAACTTCTTTGAATTTCCAAGACATTGTTATTGATGCTTTAAGGATAAAGAATTTTACAGCTACAGCCAAATTTCTTGGGACTCATCAGACATTTTCTGAGTGAGACTGAACTGTCAACAGTAGGATTTAACTGGTAAATATCCAGATTGTAATTGAATTCTTTAAGCTTCTTCCATGTTCCCCCAACATGTCATGCATACTTTCAGACAAATATTAACCACATTAAAGTTCATCATCATCTCATATATTCTTTCAGACATTAGAGTTCATCTTTAAAACTGGGTCTCTCTAAGTGTAGACCGCCGTCTATCTTGTTGAGATTCGCTTCAGGCCTGTCCATCTTTGACACACCCCTTCCATCCACCGCCTTGTGACTCTGGGGTGTGGCACCTTTATCAATGATCACAGAGTCCTCTGTGTCAGATATGTAGTTAGGTTCTCCTGTGTAGTGGGTGGGGTAGAGAAGAAACGGTTCAGCAGAGAGACCTATCAGATCCCGTGGGAAAAACTGAAGCCGCCATTCATCCCTAGGAAAAACAGAACAAGAAATGATTAATCTACAGATGTTTAAAAGGAACAATCTGTCTTAACAGACAGGATACTATACATTGTAACTGTCTCAAAAGATAGGATAATATACAATGTAATTGTCTCAACAGATAGGGTATATACCGTACAATGTAATTGTCTCAACAGATAGGATAATATTAAAAGTGTGAACACATTTGTCATAATTAACCCGGCTGGGTGACAAAATGAGAACGGCACAAGGCAAACCAAGGAGCATAATTTTTAAAAAAAACAGGCCAAAAAACTTAGTTCCTTAGGTCTGGGGAAATAGAGATTGGCTTACAACAGCTGAAAATCAATTATCAGCTACAGACATGTCTTTGCCATAAACACATCTTTTCTTCAGCAATGGTATATTAACTCACAATGAGTTTTCAGAAACAGTAATGTTAAATTAAAGGCCATACTGGTTAGCACGGCAGTGTGAAGGGCTAACTTGTCCCTGGGCATCATCTTCAGAGGTAACCTGTCCCCAGGCAATCTTCTTCACAGATAACCTGTCCCTGGGCATCATCTTCAGAGGTAACCTGTCCTCGGGCCTCATCTTCAGAGGTAACCTGTCCCCGGGCATTAGCTTCAGAGGTAACCTGTCCCTGGGCATCATCTTCAGAGGTAACCTGTCCCAGGGTATCGTCTTCAGAGGGCTCCCACAAACATCATTTTTCATGCAATATATGTGCATTAAATATATTTTTTGGGAAGAAACACGACTACATTCAGGCTTTTAGAATTCAGATGACAATACAAAGCTTTGAAAAACCAAACAATTGGTATTTACTCTGGATGTCTGTCATCAGTATTTACTCTGGATGTCTGTCATCAGTATTTACTCTGGATGTCTGTCATTAGTATTTACTCTGGATGTCTGTCACTGGTATTTACTCTGGATGTCTGTCACTCACTGGTATTCACTCTGGATGTCTGTCACTGGTATTTACTCTGGATGTCTGTCAATGGTATTCACTCTGGATGTCTGTCACTGGTATTCACTCTGGATGTCTGTCACTGGTATTTACTCTGGATGTCTGTCATCAGTATTTTCTCTGGATGTATGTCATCAGTACCTACTATGGATTTCTGTAATTGGTACTTACTCTGGATGTCTGTCAAACATAATGGGCAGGTATTCATCCACAGGTATCATCTTGGATAAGGGCTTCTGTTCCAGCAGTTTTTTAGCCCCATGATTGGAGAGAGCGTAGCTGACAGTCCAGTAGGAATAATGGGGCCAGGCTAATCTGTCGCTTCTATCAACCATGCTTTCCAGGTCTCGACGCAAACGTTTCCGACCTAAATATCTGAAATTGAATAATAACAATTACTTATGGCAACATTTAATTTAAATCCGGGCTCTCGCTATAGTTACTGTGGAACACTGCATTTCTCTAAACTCCAATCTTGTCTATAGTGGGGGTTATGTGAATGCCAGGGTTTCACAATATGTTTTATGTTACCCACCCTTGTTGCCACTAATGTGTCCCGATGTGCCCTTGATTACATGACAGGGTTGAGAACTTTACAACTGATAAATAAGACATTGTATTTGACTTTCAGTTCAATGCGGTTTACACACTATTTCTCTACATTACTTAAAAATATATTTTCCCCCTCAAAGCAAAACACGTGTACATGAATGTCAAATGTCAGGAACACAATCTTATCATATTGAAATTCATTTGCGGTCTCATCCCCAAAAAAAAGTAAAATTTTAAAATATTTTTTTCACACATTTTGAAAAGAGAACGAAACAAACTTGCCAATGAATATACACATTTCAGGAGCATTGCAATCGCTATGTTATAGCGGGATCCCAATGTTTTTCACTTAAAATATAACACTTCCGCACAGAGTTAGATAAAAATGAATTGAAAATTTTTTTATTTTTTTTTTCAGAAATGTTTAATTGTTATTACTTACACCAGCTATATTATTATTATTAAGGTGGTTTTATATAGCGCAGTACCCCAGCCTAGGGCTAGGCTCACTGCGCTTCACATAAAAATTAGCAATTTCAGAAAATCATGCATTTAAAAAAAAACAATTGGTGAAAAGTTTGACCTCACCCACCCAAGAACTATCTACCTCTGTCCAGCCATGGACAGCACCCAGCAGAATCGAGCGTTGTTTATCAGTTAGAGGGGATTGTATAAGGGCTTCTGTTGCAGGAGTTTTTTAGATTATTATCCATCTCATTGTTATTTCTCACACTAGATACACTATCCATCTCATTGTTATTACTTACACCAGATCCCAAACGTCAAATGTCTGTTCAAGCTCATACATCAGATTAAATAGTTTTTTACGAAAATAGGGCTCAAATCTGACATCATCTTCAAAGATAAGAATTTTTTTGTAGTTTTTGGCAATAACCTAAAAGAAATAAAATTTATAATTACAAAATACATCATTTATAAATTATTCTGCTAACACTAAAAATAAACATTGAGCACTTGATACAAATCTAATGTTTACAAATTAAGACAAGTCTAATGTTTTCAAATGAAGACAAGTCTAATGTTTACAAATGAAGACAAGTCTAATATTTTGAAATGAAGACAAGTTAAATGTTTAACATGCAGCATGTGATGTCAACATGTTGACTGTTTATATAATGAGAGACGAAAGCAAAAATTCAATATGCACAGCAAAAACGTTCCACCAGAGACCCAGCCTTGTATAGTTCAGTATGCCAGAGTCTAAGTATAAATCAGTATTTTCATAATATTAAGTTATATGACTGCATTTTAATAATTTTTTTCAAGATTGTTATGCTTCTATTTATTATCTTGTATCTTTAAAAGCTTAGATCTAACAATGAAAAAGATTTAATACTCAACAAATATATTTTTAAATCGAGGGTATTTTTTTCTGCTAAATTTTTTTACCAAATAAGTTTAACCTTTTGAACCCGCGATCCCGCTTTATCGGTCAGCGCCTTAAAAATCCACAACCCGACAGACAGATATATCGGTCTCCCATACCTTACCATAGATTGACAGTCCGTATGTAAAATGCGTTGTAAATACTGAGTTCATGGTTTATCACGTGACTTGGGAAAGGTCACAGTAATGGCCGCGCCCATGGTTGCATTGTTTTTGTTATGTTTTAGTAATGTTTTTCGATGTATAGAAGTGGCGAAAATGCAATAATTACTTTTCTCAAGGACACAAAGTAGAGTAGTTTGATCATGTAAATAATTTAGAGAATATTTATTTTGCTTTGAAAAAGGAGTGAAATAAGTAAATAGACAATGATAGTGATGATCGAATGACTACAACTTCTAGTGCTATCGATGTGTGCTTAGGGAATAAACTAAACAAGGTCTACCCCCTAGTTCTCGCCTTGGATTTTATGAAAGATCAGGGCCGTATAAATGACCTTTTACTATGACATTTTACAACAATTCTAAGACAATTTTATTTCTCTGATACATTTTATAATACTAATGGACTACTAACAGACACAATTAGATTGAAATAAATAAAATTTATTTAATTTTATAATTATTTGATTTTGTTTGCTTGTGTGTCAGTGTGTGGACATTTTTTTCCCCAGGAGCCCAGGGGATTGGGTATTTTAGGCCCAGGAGCCAAGGGTTCAAAAGGTTAAAGTTTCCTTTGATTGAAATTTGCATTAAATAAAAGTTTTATAAATCATCTATTTAAGTTACTCGACTCGGGTGCTAATGAAAACTTCAAAACATGCCCCCCCCCCCCAACCAAAGCATGCGCCCAACAATGGACTCACAGCATGCCCCCCAACAAAATACCCACAGCAGGCCCCAATAAAAGCCTCATAGCATGCCCCCCAAAAAAGGCACATAGCATGCCCCCTAAAAACAGCATTCCTCCCAATAAAAGCCCCATAGCATTCATCCCAATAAAAGCCTCATAGCATTCATCCCAATAAAAGCCTCATAGCATTCATCCCAATAAAAGGCACATAGCATGCCCCCCAAAAAAGGCACATAGCATGCCCCCTAAAAAAGGCACATAGCATGCCCCCCAAAAAAGGCACATAGCATGCCCCCTAAAAAAGGCACATAGCATTCATCCCAATAAAAGGCACATAGCATGCCCCCTAAAAAAGGCAAATAGCATGCCCCCTAAAAAAGGCACATAGCATGCCCCCCAAAAAAGGCACATAGCATGCCCCCTAAAAAAGGCACATAGCATGCCCCCCAAAAAAGGCACATAGCATGCCCCCCAAAAAGGCACATAGCATGCCCCCCAAAAAAGGCACATAGCATGCCCCCTAAACAAGGCACATAGCATGCCCCCTAAAAAAGGCACATAGCATGCCCCCTAAAAAAGGCACATAGCATGCCCCCTAAAAAAGGCACATAGCATGCCCCCTAAAAAAAGCCTCACAGCATTCCTCCCAATAAAAGCCTTACATCACTGAGGGGTTAATCTACTGGCAAGATAAGAATGTGACATACCTCTTCCCAAATTTTATAATGACTCAGGAAGCAACCTATCTCTCCCATTGTCATTGCTCTGAAGGAAATAGAGATTTAAACAAAAATTATTATAAATAAAATTTAAGAAGAAAGTGACTAAAGACAATATAAATAATCCTTATTAAAATTTTACAATAAAGACACAAGATAATATTTTCCTACTGATCTGGATGGCAATTTTGTTTTGTAATTGTACTGGTTCATTTTCAGCATACTTGATAAAAGGACAGACAGTGACAACATGATAATTTACTTGACAGTTATAAACTAGGTCAGTATAATGTAAGACAATTTTAAACTAGTCAATCTAGTGTAAGATAATTTTATAAGTTTTTTAAAACATAAAAAAAGCAGACTCTCTTAGGCCCTACTGTGTTATAAATCTCATAAACAGTACTGTCTAACTGATGGAAAGGTAAAATGGTAAATCCTAAAAAAATGAGACTTGACTTCATCTGTGTCACTACATACATTAATGAATTTTAAGAGCTTCAAACGCAATTTAAGGTTTGGAAACACTCACTAGTTGTAAAGATTAGTTGACTCATTGACTTTCAATAACTTTAAAATAAGCCAATATATTTTGAACAGCTACCCAAATCTCCAATGAACTTAAATTTTTACTAAATTCACTGGTATAATTCTTCTTCCTATAATAATAATCCAACAGGAGAAATATAATAAAATATAGTAATATAAAAACGCTAGAACAAACCTTCCATGGTAGGGGTCAGCAAAGCCTGGCAACATTTTTATTCCATATTTTTCTAGAAATGTATCATTCAAATCTCTGAAGGAAAAATAATTTTGTACAAATAATTTATAGATAAAACTCTAAAATATTTTTATTTAAAGAGTTTAGCTGCAATGCTATTAGATGTAATGAATTATAACAGAGAGAATAAACTATGAAAATGCAGGGCTATCTAGGGTAAAACATATACATAAACGTTTAGGGTTTTCTAGGATAAAGCATATACATATAATGAAGATGATCTTTTCATGATTCTATTTTAAATGTTGATGAAGAAGCTGCCTCAGTGCATATAAAACTTATTGATTTACTCAAGAGTGTAGTGTAAAAAGAAAATCAGAGGACATCAGTGGAAGAGGGTGAAATTCATTGAGACTATTTAAATTCTCATTAATCTCTGGAGGAGGTACAAAATTCTCATTCCCATTAATTATACAATATAATATGCCTAACCTATAAAAGAGTTAATGGTATGGAAATATATGTGAAGATAATACAAAGGCACAAACCCTTTAAAAATGAATTTGCAATGTTGAAATGTGAGCAGTAAATATTGTTTAAACCAAGCCATCCAAATAACTTGGCATCTGGCACACAGAATGGACCCACTTGCTATAGATTGAAAATGGATGCTTAACGTTAGGCCATAAAATGTATTTTTCCTTTTGCCTTATAATGTATTTGGTAATTAAAAAATAATTACCAATTCCTAGAGTTTTGTTTGCAGACAACATCATAATATGAATTCTCCATATCTCTGCTAATTCTCTATGTACAAATTATACAGTTTTCATATTTTCTACCAAACTGACTTACTTGCCATCAACAGCATCAACAATTTTGGCATCAATACCAAGATAGTCAAATGCCTTCATCATTCGGAAGCGCCTGGCAGGCCGTCTCTTTAAGTTTATCATATATATCTGTTAGGACAAATACAACAGAAAATACAAATGAGATGTCATAATATACATCTGTTATGGCAGGACCTATACAGAAGCATGGCCAAATGAGATGTGGAGAAGTTTAAATGACACCTCCATATATATAAATTTTGGATATATACAACAGCATGATCAAATGAGACGTCAAGAAATTGAAATAACCCAAGATTCTGATACTTTTTTTCAGGTATGCTATGCAGAGGCGTAGCGTAGGGGGGGCAGGAGGGTACAGATGTACCCAGGCGCCAGCTAGTTAGGGGCGCCAAAATGTGCTTTGATATTATTTTATTGATGAAAATAATTGGTTTGAAAGTTGAAAAAAGGGCGCTTTAAAATGAATCTTGTCCCCGGGCGCGAATCTTGTCCCCGGGCGCCGAACACTCTAGCTACGCCTCTGATGCTATGAAATAAAACAATTACGCCTCTGATGCTATGAAATAAAACAATCTTAAACTTTATTTGTATGAATCACCCAAAGCACTTTGATATTTGTTGATGAAATGTCCCATAAATATTCAACAGTTAAACAAATAATTTTTTTTTTAAAATATGAGTTACTTTATTTCTTGAACATAATTATTATTTTATAATAAATTTACTTTTACAATTTGGAGACAATAATTTGATGAATTTTTTTTTCACAAGATCTTCTGAATGTTTTACTTTCAATTATTAGGTACACAAAATAGAACCTAGTTGCAATGATAATTGTTTTTTAACCTACAGTTTACAATACGAAGAAGCTTTTCGTCAAGAATATAAATTACCTCATCAAATCCTAACTTGTCTTTTGGCCTCTCAGGAATAGAAACATGTGGGGAGCTGTACAAGGGGGGAACTTCTTCAACTGGAATTCCATCAAAGATTGAGAAAATTTTTTTTTTTTAAAACGTAGCATAGTTATCAAAAGTTTAGTTCTGTCTTGAACAGAAAAAGTATTTGCATGCTTCAAAGTCGATCAAAGCTGTCCTTTTTTAAAAGCAATACCAGTTAATTATTTAGGCATGGAGGCAAAGGCTTTACTAAGCTACAGAATAAAAAGATCTGAAATATTTAGATTCTTGCTTCCAAGGAAGATAGTCAACTTGTTTTGCAATTTTTTATTTTAGTTGAAGCATTCTAAAAAGAGTTATCGTTTGGCAGGATTCTAAAGATTTTGTTCCATGTACCCCTCTGCTATTTAGATGAAGGCTACAGACCATCTCTTAAAATAACATTGTTAAAAAGCTTAAAATTAATGTAAAAGGAAAGCCAACTCAAAGGCCTGCTGATAAATTTTCACAGATGCCCAGGGGTACAAAGGACAAAGCCTAAGAAACCCTGTTTAAAACATTATATGTTATACTGCAACTTATTAACTGAATCTTCATACTCCCAATTTGTTAAAACTTTTAATTTTTATTATTTTGAAAAGTGTAAACATTTGAAAACAAATATTTGAAATATTCAGTATGCAGTTATTTAGGCTAACCATAAAATTTTGTTTTCCCACGGACCCCAACATTATCATGATACCAACTGAACTTTACCAAAGTAATGAGATATACTAACCCATTGCTTCCAGTTTGACATATTCAAACTGATCACTTTCTTCTTCTAGGGTATATCTTTTGTCAAGGGGAATCATCAGCTTCCCAAAGTACTCAGTGTTGATTACATGCATAGTCTCCCCTAGACGTTTTTATAGACACATTTCACACAATTAAAGTACGATTTTTAAAAAAAACTATTAATAATTAATTAATCCACAGCAATAAATTATATTTTCGTAAACTTTTAAAAAAATTCTACATTTTAGTATTTTATTAACAATTTATTTTTTAAATTTTACAAGACACCCTATTTAAATGCAAATTTAACTGAACAAATGCATCAAGAATTCACTCTACAACTACCTATCAACATATATCGTGTGCATTAGTACACTCTAAAGTATTTAAATGTAGAAAAAATTAATTAAGAGATTTGGTACTTATTTAACCATATTCACAACTTTACATAGCTGCAATATCTTTTCCTGTTCAGTTTTACACTGTACTTTCATACTTTCACACACTTCCTTCTTTTCTTTGTTTTTGTTAAGAACTTGTACCCACTTTTTTATTTCTGGTACATATTAATAGTTAGATTATATATATATATATATATTTACACATATATATACATATATCAAAATTGAGAATTTAAATTACAGTCATCCCATTTTTGTAGTACTGATGAAGGCATTAGTCAAAACTTAATAGATGTGTATTTTGTCTTTTAATGAAAGTTTTACTATACTTCTACTTAAGCCTAATCACAAACCAATCCCTCATAATTATTTATATATATATATATAGGCCTATATTATGTTTATTTGCTGCATATGTAGGTATATAACTAAACAAAGGTAAATAAATTCATGCACTCAGGACAGACCTAGAGCCTTCACAGAATGTGCAAAAATTATGATGTCATCTGTTGGTCCCGTGTAACCCTCCGGTGGTTGGCTGAAGGACACATTGGGTGAGTGGATTTGATGGAGATCTATTAAAACAGCTGTGTGCACCATGGGCACGGCAAACACACCTTTTATTTGGCGCTCAACAATAGGGATGTATTGGTCGGTTCTTACATAGTAGCCCTAAAAGCAATCATACATACAAGACTTACTATTTTAAAATTCATTTAATTTTAAGAGAAAAAAAGACTTGGGGAAAATAATGTCCGATTAGTTTAGATGATAACTTCTAATTCATTTATTTTATAATAATCTTTTAAATTAAATAAAATGATGTCTGTGCAGATGCATGTTTCTCTTGATGAGTTATGGTCAAAAGATGAGTCTATATAAATAATATTCATGTGAGTCCATAATATACCAACTCTAACGCTTTCTAAAGACTTGAAAATTATGATTCTTTATCATAATTATTGTCATTATTCTAAAAAGAACATGCAATTTCAAGCAGTTCAAATAATGCATAAATTATATATATAAGAATTTAACCTGGCCAGTCATTTAAAGAGTTTAGTTTTTATGAAATATTTTGTTGAACTTGTCACTGAAGAACTGATAATTCAGATAAAACTAGGTGGAAACGAACTTGCAAAGACAAATACATAAACTCATATCCAGAATCTGGCAGGAAGAAGAAATGCCAAAAGAATGGGGTAATGTGCTCATAATACCAATTTTCAAAAAAGAATCTAAGCTGAATTGCTAAAATTTTAGAGGAATCTCCCTGCTTAATGTAACACAAAATCTTCACTAAATTAAACTAACAGAAAGAAAACTGGAAAGGTATCATGAACGGTTACCGGAAATTTGATCGAAAGAAATTTCGTCGACGGAAAATTGATTGACGGAAATTTGATCGAACGTAAATTTGGTCGAATCTTTTTTTCAGTTCAGATGTTAAAATTTTCGTCAAATTTTTTCTTGAACGCACTATACTATATAGTAAAACAAAATAATGCATTGAAAAAGAAATTTGGCGCACAATTTTAACGTATAAACTAAAAAAAAAGATTCGACCAAAGTTCCTAATAATCTTACCAGGCTCATACATATGAAAAGGGCTAACTCCAAAAGTAGAATCAAAGTACAGGATAAGTATACAAGGGAGGTACCAATAAATCAGGGCTTTAGACAAGGAGATTCACTATCATGCATCCTGTTTAAAGTCACATTTGAAAAAGTTATGAGAAACATACATATGAGAACCTGTGGAACTGTCACAAACTACTGCCAGAAAAGCATTACAGAGCCACAACAATCAGGAACTTTATATAGCCATTCTTTGCAGTACCTGGCTTATGGGTACGACAAAGCTCTACTGGGCAGAAAACAGCAATGATATAATGAATGCATTCAAGGAACTTGAATATGAATCAGTTAAAGCTGGTCTTGAGGTAAATGAAGTGAAGATAAAATATTTGGTAATTTCACGAAACACACATACTGGTGACAACATTAAATAAGAAACCACACATTTGAGAGGGTGGCTACTTCTAAATATCTAGGAGCTACTATAATTGAGCACAATGAAATAATGACAGAGGTCATAGAAAGGATAACAGCAAGGATAACAGCAGGCAAACTTTCTTATTTCAGCCAACAAAAGCTACTAGGAAGCAAAAACCTCTCAAGAAAAACATAGAAAGCAATATACACCACTTTCATAAGATCAGTTGAAATTTACACAAATGAGACTTGGTCCCTTATAAAAAAGCAGAGAACCTGCTCACCACATGAGAGAGGAAAATCCTTCAGAAAATATATAGACTGGTGATAGACAATGATGGCTAGAGAATTCGTACAAAGCATGAGAAATATAAATTGTTCTAAGACCCACCCCTAGTCGCAACAATTTTAAAAGGCAGATTGTGCTGGATAGGACATCTTGAGAGGATGTGGATTGATCCGAATGGAAGGATGTGGAGGAGCAGGCTAGGGCCCTACATGGGCTGTTGCGCCACTGATGACATTGTCAGAATGGAAGGATATAGTGGAGCAGAATAGGGCCCTGCATGGGATGTAGTACAACTGATAATGATGCCAGAATGGAAGGATATAGTGGAGCAGAATAGGGCCCTGCATGGGATGTAGCACAACTGATAATGATGCCAGAATGGAACTTTTTTTTTTAGTGATCATGTGAAGACTAAAATGATTTTAAAGTACATAGTTGATGTTTGGCTTTGCACAGGCAATGAAATACTATTGTATTATACACTAATAGCTAAGCCACGACAGTTAAAAAGACCTGATTTAATTGACATTTATAAAGAGTAACATCAAACAAGCTTGAATCAAAGCCTACCTTCTCAGTCATGCCCGCCCAAAAATTAGAGTAGAATCCCTCCACCGATGAATTTAACATGGGGCCGATTATAAATCTATATAGCGACAAGAAAAAAAAAAGTAACCAAATTTCACCAAAAATGTCATCAAAGATAAATGCAGTGGATTCCATTGACTTGCTCACTAATTAAACTGGGGCAGCTCTTAGGGCACCAATAACCAAGCACATAAATTAAACAAACAAATAAATTCTTAGCTTATTTGGGATACCATGCAGGTTAATTGTTAAGAGATTGTGCCACTAGCTTGTCAGGCATAAAAGATTCTACACTGTTTAGTCTAGTTTTTTCAAAAACATCTTTGGGACAGATGCTAAATATGAAAAAGAATCAATTAACAGTTTGGCATTTCAACTTCAAAATATTGACATGCATCGACTAAAAGATACTATCTTAAAGATGAAGTAAGGTTAAACCTGAAAAAAGGAACGCAACAAAACTACAGAATAAAACTAAAAATAGCACTTAGCTGAGAAGTAGTTTTGTTGCGTTCCTTTTTCAGGTTTAACCTTACTTTGTTTTATTCACTTCCTATTGTGCTAAACTAACCTGATTGCGGTCTCTCCCTTTATTACCCTATCTTAACGATGAGAGTGCTCCATTGCATTAAATAAAACACTATTTAAAAAACTGAAGACTGTTATATATTTTTAATATAATTTTAGTCCGTTAAAATCTTAGATTTCATATTAATGATACCAACATTCTTTTACCTCCTGCAATCTTTTGGATAGTACACATTTTGGTTTAGCACAACCTAACTTCCATCAATAATATAGCATTTCCCTCTAACATGACAAACTCCAGACACTAAAGTTTTTTTCCATTTCTTTGTTGTTCCTTTTTTTGTCTTGTCTACTGAAGAAGGCTATTAGCCAAAATGTGCTTTTATTGTCCTGTCTTTTCATTTCAAGCTTCAACGTACCTTGTTCCACTATTTCTTTCCAAAATATGCAATTATATTTCTAATAAATAAGCAATGTCTTTGAGTTCTCTATCAAGAGAAGCAATTGCTTATTCAAAAGCTCCACAACATTGTCCAGTAGTGTGTAAAATTTAATAATTTACTTGTCTATTAATGAAAAAAAACTTCTGTATGAAGCAGCTAATGCATAAAATCCTCTTTATCCTCAACACTAAGCGTGAAGAGAAGTCAATCATTGAGAGCGTGGGGTTAAAATTCAATGTTTGCAATAAATGACACGATTGGTTAAGACATTCTGCACACCATGGTTATAACCTGCCATCGGTGGTGATCACTCGGGTGCAATAGCATGTGACTGAGCTAAATTTCCTTGTTGAAGAACTGCACAAAAACACAACATTGACAACCCCTTCCATATGACGTCATCCCATCCCCCTCCCCTGTTTCTGGTCGACAAGTCTGAAGTGCCTTGCCGATTTGGAGGTGTTGGCCACCAGTACCCTTCAAAATTAACCCGGGGAACACGACCACCATTGCGTGTCCCGCGTGGGCAGACAAAAGCATGCATGGTACCTGCCGGAATAAAAACAGCTCCTACAGGGCTGCCAGCTGCAACATTTCACAGTTGGAGATAAAGGCAGAGACAGGGTAGGGATAATGATTACAAGTTGCCGTTAATGGATAGGAGGCAAGAGGTTACGGTGGAAGTCTCTTGCCGATGATTCTAACAATGTAGCCCAGAGAAAGCTGCTCCAAGTGGGGGCAGTCCAGGCCAGGGGAGGTTCCGGCATGCCACCGCACGGTCTGGCGGTGAGGAAACCCGGCATCTGACCCGTGTGGTGGTGTGCTGGGAGGGGCATTAAGAGCTCATGCTCGACGGCCCACTGACGTCATTTCTCAATTGAACATATTTAACATGTGTTTCTAGCCATCCTATCAATAGACAACACTAGATCCAAACTTCCTTGAAACAAAGATTTATTATCTGGAAAGTCAGTTCATTCCATTGTAATCGAAACTCTGTCAACTTTGGTAAGCTATACAACTATCTTCCACATTCTTAGACTTTATGTCCATGAACTCAGAACCACACTAATTGCTGATAGGATGAGTTCTTCATCAATTGTTTGTTACTTTCTTGATTTAGCAGTCAACAATGCAATGTTATACTACATGATGCATGAAAGCCATCTGCAATTTGATGAGAAGCATCAAAAAATGTCTTTAAAGAGTTTTAAAGACTACAGCTTTTGCAAATATTGTTTGAAACTACGAGGCATAAATGAATTGTTGTTAATGGCTGTTAGTACTTCTGTTTGAAAATTAGATCCAAGTTATTTTCTCTCAACTTGTTTTTTACACCTTTATTATCATCAACTCTTATTTGATGCAGACAATCAAAACAGTGTTATCAACTTTTTAAAAAGAAATATTTTATACTAATTAAAAAGCATATTCTTGATAAAGTTCCTTTGGTAGCCCAAGCACCCCCTAAACTCTCCCAAGCCTTTCAGTGCCCCCTTTGATATTCCACCACCCACTTTGAGATCCCTTGAAATAAATAATACTTTATTTACAAAAATTTTGCAAGAAATATAAACTGTAAACCAAACATGCAGATTGCTATTGTAAAAAATAAAAAGTCTACCGCAAAAAATCCCTAGAAAAGGTAGCAATATAGTGATTATATATTTAATACCAAAGCAAGGGTTTGAAGAAGAAATACTCACTTCTTCTGTCCCATAAGAATTTGTAGTGTTTTTTCATTCTCGAGGGTGACATCAGCATCAACCATCTACAGATATAAAGAGATAAAGCACATTCTGTTCTCAATAAATGTGTATATCAACAATGAAAAGAACGGATTTACTTATGGCACACTTTCTGGGGATCACATAGTTTTCACTATCAAAAAAGACAAGACACACTCAGCCTATACAACAAACCAAGTGTAACTTAACCTGTAATTTTATGGTTCATTTATGAGCCCTTGAAATAAAATATTTTTCAAATAATTGATTTAAGAGCGCCATAGTAATAATAGTTTTTCATTTTTTAGACATTTCAGTACAAAAACTAGTGCATTGTGACCAGATATAGCCCATAATGATCGCAGGTTAGCATAACAAATACTTGGACAACAGATAAAAATTACTACTATTGTAGTTACAGAAAATCTCATCTGTGTCACCTCAACCAAAAATAAAAGTATCTTCAGAGAAGTAAATTAAATATTGCTGATATTAGGTATTCTAAATGAAAATTTCATAATGAAATTACATAAAATTGAACTATTCCCCTAAATAGAGCTTGCCTTCATCAGAACAGAACCACAGATTTTAATGCTCTATCTCCAATATTTAGAAAGTTATGAATTTTTTAAAAATCAGGAACAGCGTCAATTTTTAGACGCCAGGAAAGTGTAGTTTTGGCACCCGCTATCTTCTAAAATAACTATGTTGGAACTTTCAAATCTCTTGCACACACAACCAGTTATACATAAAACAAACTCAATTTTTTTCAGGGTTGTCACTAAATTGTAAATAAAAATTTTATTCATTTAAAAACGAGCCGAAGCTCAATTTGTCAAAATATTAAAAGGGAGACAAAAAGTCAATTTTACTTAACTTTCAAAAGATCATAAAAAATTAACTAATTAAGCTATTCTTAATATCCAGGAGTCAAGTAAAAGTTAATTTAAAGCACATCAATGTGAAATCATTAGGCAAAGCTGAAAACAACCAACTATTTTACAGAAATTATTTCAGCAAGGCATGTTCACTAAAACTAAGAAATTCATAGATTTTTAAAATTTCGTAATAAATTAACCAAGTAAGATATCCTAACAAATTTTACACAGCATTGTAGAACATGCTAATCTTTTTAATAAAAAAGCAACATACTAAGGTTTAGGAAACAAAATTCTGCTCAATAATAATTATAAAAATGGTCACTTTTGCTCCAAAAATTAAAAATTTCCAACTTCTTAAGAACATTTATACAAGTAAAAAAATCTGCAGGAATCATCAACTATGCATTAGTAATAATGAAAATCAATTTACATGAACAAAAGGATTATCTCAGTAAGTCATGTTCATAATAACGAAGGAATTTCATTTTTTTTTTTTAATCATAAAATATTAAGAAGCGAGGTATCTACGTAAAATTTATAGCATGTCTTTTAGATATAGCCATAAATGGTTTTAAGAATCTGTCAGTTAATTATGATTCTTTTGCTGACAGTACATCTGATGATACTAATAAAAGTCTGTTAATAAAAATAACTAGTACTAAGTCTGTTAGGGCAGCAACTATGAAGTCATTTGACAAAAATTTGAAGAATTTCTTACATCTTAACTTGGTGAGAAAACAATTATAAATTGTGTATATTGCAATGTCCATTTGCTGTTGGGACACACGCTGTTAAGGTTGAGAAGAAGACAAACTTTTAAAATCTTATGCTGCTTTAGCTGAAAGCGCTACTACTAATAGAATTATAAAAACAAGTTGTGATTGTTTTGGTACCAGGGGGTAATAAAAAAAATGGGTTTATGGTAGAATGGATTACATTTTGTGAGAAGTAAAAAATTCCTAGCTTGAAAGGCAATAGACTTTAACTGATTTTTTTTTAAGCTGGTTCATCAAATATTTTCCACTTTATTAAGATAATGACATTTTTCACATGTGGCATTCTAAGTGCATCCAATATAAAATTACAGAGTGTCATTTTAGATTTAACAATTTAAAGGATAATGTTTTAATGACATTGTTTTGTTGTATTGCTCTTATTTTTTTGAAGCTTACTGGCCTACATTGGGATATTGTCACTAATTTTAATCTAAAATACTTTGAATTTTATAAATATGTATGGTTGAAGCCTGTTTCAAAATATATTTTACTCATCATACCACGAGTCAGATGTATATGAATGTGACTAATTTTTTTTCGTTTAAATGTGTTGACTAAACTTTGTCAAGAAGCTTTAAATGTATCAAGAAGACAAATTGGTGAAAAATATGTACGAACAATACCCACAGAAGCAAAACTTTTAGAAATGAAATTAAGCCTTAATCCATGTTGAGGAAGTCCTCCAGGATGCAGGGTGCCAATGCCTTATCCATACAGGACTGTGTCGATCGTGTACCGAGAGCGAGTGTTAGTGTTGGACTCATTGATCTCCATGGTGTCAGGAAAAATGTCTGCAATCCATTTGCCGAAAACCTGATAAGAGCATTTTTTTTATTAGTCGGGAATTAGAATGGCTAGAAAACATTCATATTATTATTATAATATTCATTTCAATCAACTTGGCATGCATATGTGATTTTGTAAGCTACCCCTAAACAAAATACTGCTACAAAAATACTAACCGTTGATCATGGATGATTGCCTTCTCGGAATTAAGATAAGTGCACTAGAATCCTGTTGTTTCTGATGATCTGTTTATGCTTAGGCTATGCTTCTCCCCTTTCCTTTATGTTGAAAGCAGTCTCTAAGTTGTATGTATCATCCACTGAAATATAATATAATGAAAATATAGGCCTGTGTTTATGTCAAAAGATAGTAGAGCTAAGTAAGAATATTTATTTTGGACTAATGAGAATTTATTAATAACTGGTATTTCAAATATACTACCACAGAGCCTTATCATATTTATTTTTAACCAACTTGCCAACTTACATAGGATGAAGCATGTGGTGTGATTGTTATCAATTGCTAATTCTGAAATTACTTGCCTGTGACCATGGATGATTTCCTTCTTCTCTGATGTATGATAACTGCACTAGGATCCTGTTGTTTCTGATTATCTGTTTAGGCAATGCTTTGGGCCTCCCCTTTCCTTTATGATTAAAGCGGTCTCTAATTCTAATGATGTTGTATGTGTCTCATCCACTGAAATATTGTAATAAAAATATATGTCAAAAGATAGAGTAGAGCTAAGTAAGAATATTTATTTTGTACTCTACCATTTATGAAAGGGGGAAATGCAATTTTGTTCAATCTCTTTTATCTTTCCCCTGAACTGTATTATGACTCTTATACTATAACTTCATGTTTTAAAAACAGATGAGTAAAACTGATTATGAAAAATTCTTTTGTAACAAAGAATAAACAAAAATTAATAATAACAGACTTGGCTGTTCATCTTAGTGAAAATAATACTGTTCTCCCAAAAAACATTCACAGTGGACGAATGGCCGCCATTCAATGGCTATTCGCGAATCGATATGATACTAACATTTTAATGAATTACTGGTCTTTCTGAACACATGCTCAAATATAAAATAAAATCTAATTAAACATTTAAACATCTGATTTAAATAATTATGTAATCCTTTAAAGTATTCCTAATCGTAAATTAAATACAGGCAACTTAAAAATAAGGGTAGCAGATCATATTTAGAAGTTACGGAACATTGGAACAATTACCGATAAGCCTAAAAGTGCCGACACTAAATCATGAATACAAAAAAATTAAAAGCTTCTTTTAAGATAAATAAGAATAAAATGTATGAATTAATGTTTTAACTTACCTATGGCAGTTTTTAAATCCATGGGAAGCACTAAATTTAGCAAAACGGCTTATCCAAAACAATCAGCTAGTTCAACTTGTGAATTTCTTAATCGCACGCCTTCTATGGCGGATCACGGCAAAATTTTTTTTATACGTATTTGATGACGCATTTCCGAAGCTGGTCGCTTTTTCTTCGTAAACGGGGCATTCCCAAAATCGTAACAGTTTTATTATAAAATGGATTGGCTTTCTAAAAATGTATTATTAGAAGCTGTAAAATTATGGTAACAGCTAGAAAATCCATTTTTAATTCGAAAATCAACGTTTTTAAACATAAATTTTTATTATTTAAGGGGAGGTGTGGGTGAAAAATCTAAAATTTTTGTTTAGCTTCGTATGGGAATTTTTTTATCTACACCATATTGGGTATTGTAAATGAGGTAGAAAACAGGTTTTAAAAAAAAAAATTTTCCATTGGTTGCCTTTGTAACCCATAAAAACCTCCGCAATTTCAATTTTGTTAGTGTTTTTCAAAACACTAAGGCTTTTACAAATATTAAGTTATTGCTATCAGATTTTAAACATAGATTATTTAACCTATAATAAATCTTTGTATAACAGGACTTTTTGATGTAATAACTAGTTATAAATCAACAGGGTCACAAATTGTGCCCCCATTTTTTTTCAAAAAATTGGGGTGTGGGTGAATTCTTTTTGAAATATTTCCTTTTCTAAGATAGTTATCTTAATTCTAGGTTATTCAAATGTTTAACATTGGTCTATAAACATACTGTGAAAATTTGGTGAGGTTTGGATAATAAATAAAAAAGTTATAGGAATATTGGTGACCAAAAATATTGAAAACGAGAAAACTGAAATAACGAAGAAAAACGACAAAAACAATGAAAATATCAATGAAAAATAGAATATTTATATTCAGATTGGACTGAAAACTTTTTATTAGCCTATTGTGGACATTTATTATCCTTTTCCAGGTTGTTTTGTCTTTTTTTCCTGACCACTCAACTTTTCCCTGCGATTGATGTATTATTATCTATTATTCTGTTTTTGTCGAAAAAATAATAATTTGCTCATTTTGAAGAATTTCAGCTTTATAAAAGTCTTCAAAACCATAAAATTAAGTTATGTCAAAATGCAATTTCCAAATAGTTATTTGGCATTGTCAATGTATCCTGAAAATGAACCTCTTGGTCTTGTAGAAAAATTGTAAGTTCTGTAAGTACAAACGACGGAATGAATATTGACATTCGAAAAATTTTCTGATTTCTACACAACTTTTGAATCACTTGAGTTGCAACAGGTATTTTCTCAACAGCTTATTAACAGTTTTTTTTATGTGAGCCAGAAAACTCATGAGTGATCACTCCATTGAAAAAAACTTATTAGTTACTGTGTCAAATTTTAACACTAATCATGTTGCAAATCACATTGCATAGAGATACAATGTTGAAACAAGGTTATTATTGATGTGTTCCTTTCAACTGCAGTCTTATTCTTTTTGTCCTTGAATAACATATAATGAGCCTTGTGAATTAATCTGTGTTAGTCTTCTCTTGCATCCTCTGCCTGAGTTTACTATTATTTCGATGTATCGAAAGTATGTTGCGACGAGGAATCTGTAACAAATGGAACACATACTTAGGGCATACTTATTTCTTTTTTCATGTAGAAATTGTCATTTGGGCTAAATGGGCCAAGGCACAACAGATCAGTGTAGTTTATCAACAGCAAATATAATGCATGTTGTATTTCATTGAGATCCGCTAACTCATTGCGCGTCTCCTCAATCATTCCTGAAAACAATAAACTTGTAGTTAGATATTTTTTTATTAAAAGCTTCTCAACAATAAAATATAAGGCTAAGGACATTAATGAATGATAGGTCGTACTTGTTGACAAGTATTTCAAGCAAATTTTGTTAGAATTTTAGGGCTTCAGAATAAAATAAAACAAAATGTCATGTGTGTGACGCGATAAGAAAAATAAGAAATGTAAAATATTACTATTATATTATATCAATAGTCAATAGCTATACTATAAATATAGTACAATGTAGTTCAAATATCACATTTACTAAATTAATAAATTGTTTATTAGTCTACTGTAACTATCACTAAGCTAACAGTAACAGTGTTTACTAAAAATAATAAAAGTATAAGCCTTTGTTTGTTCAAACATTGTAAAATAGTGAGTATACGCTTAGCCTTAGGACTAATTGAAAGCGTATATTAAAATTGAATCTAAGTGACAAAACGACTTACCATTATTATTGAATTTATTGGGATGGCATTTTCTATCTTCTTCCTGCTAGTGAAGTAGCGTAGAGGTGCTTGAAGTGACTACGATCCGAGTAGGACTAGTACTAGGACTCTTTAGTTTAGTAGCTTAGTGTACTCAGTCTTAGTCTTCTCCGAAATAGAAGTATAATTAATTGTGTTTTTCATGGCAATTAATCACAGCCAAATCATTTTGTTTGGTTATTTACTTATTTAGTGTTTTTTTTACCTCCTCAAATGTTTTTATTTGCGACAAATGACCATCGACATTGCTAGGCCTCACGAAATTAGCAACGATTTGTTTATACCGGAAGTATTTATTACAAACTGAGTTCCTACACAGGGACCAATCAAAATGGTTATTTTAATCAAAGGTCAGGGCTAGATCACGTGATACACGAAGAATGTCAGGAAAATACCCAATTTTGCGAGATTTTATCGCCGATTGAATGCTTCGGTTGCTTTCGTAATTTTCTTTGTGACGAAACGTTGAGTTTATCTAAAACCGGAAATCACCAACTTTCCAACCATACCAAATACGTTGGGATTGGGCGGTTCGAAATAATCATAACAAAGCGGTAAAAACACTAAACAATCGGACAATTTTGACATTTTTATGATTGATAGGGTCAGGAAAATTGTAATTTATTATATTTTACAACTTACTTTTGTAAAAACAAATATAAAATTTCAATAAAGAAATGGTTAATAAAACCAAATAAACAATAATAATTTTTTTTTCAAAATTTGACATTTTCGTCCATTTCTCACCCGCACCTCCCCTTAAATTGCAAAACTATATCAAAATAAACATCAACATCAGTACTTTCTAAATCCGTTGCTTCCAGTCCAAATAATAAGACAAAGCAAACGCGATGACGTTTAGCGCGACACAAGTAAAAAAAAAAAAAATTATCCGCGCAGCGAAATTTTCAGCGGCTCATTTAGAATACCTACTGATATACAAGAATTATTTACTAGATTTTCAAATGTCCTAATTCAAAATATTTACTTTTTAAGTGCAATCAAATAGCGTTTACACTACATATTGGTAGATCTAAGATCCGTAGATAAGATAAAGCCACTAATAGCACATGTAAAAGATACAATTAAACATATTTAAACAAAGATATATAAGTAATAGCCTACAAATAAACTTACAAATATATAATCTGCCCAAATACTTCTGGCATAGTTCAAAGCCTTTTCTCTCAGCTTGATAACATGAGCAAATCTTTGTCCAGTCCACTCACATGGAGATTCTTCATCAGGGTATCCTTCAAGAAAAAAATACTCATCAAACAATGTCTGCTGTCTATTATGTATTTTCAGTGTGTTTTCCTACAACTTTAAAATTTACCCAACCTTTTCAGCAATTTTTAGGAGGCTAGAAAGATTTTAAATGTCAATAAAAAAAGAACATACACCACTATCATAAGATCAGTTGTAAGTTACGCAAGTGAGACTTGGGAGAAATAATTTGAAGACATGGAGATTTTGTGAATATATATAAGTTAACAAGGAAGTTAACATATGAATTGAAACAAAGAAGTAATGAAGTAAACCATGATTAAATCTTGTCTGTGATTTTTTTTAAAATGTCTAATATCTAACCACACCAATTAATGTGATCACATTTAAATTTTGTTTTGTCAAATCAATACATTTGTCTAGAATAAGAGGATGTATTCAACCTTATTTGCTTCAATCCATTACTACCAATTACAATTAGTCTCATCTTTAACAAAGCTTCAATTTGTTTCTTTATTACAGATCTTTTTAACAGTCAAACACCCACTGCCTACTCAAGAAAAAAAGTGTGCTTCATGCATATCTAAAAAGTATGACTTGAAGTAATTTCTCTAGAACAGTGGTTCCCAATCTGAGCTCCACATACACTTCTCGGGGATTCAATCCGCTCAAGGAAACTCCTAAAAACCACTAACTTGTAAGATAGGCCTAGGGGCCTTGCTTATATAAATTGATTCTAAAAAGGGGAAGGGGCTCTGCAAGTCAAAAAGGTATGAAACCACTGCTCTAGAGTGCTCTAAAATTTTAATAAATTACTGTACCTTCTCTGGTATCATCTACCTTGTATTCTACCTGATGGTACAAGTGGGTAACAGCAGAGAGCCACTCCTTGAGAATTGCAGATGAATTGTCAATATTATGATCACTTTCAATCCTGCAAAAACAAACATTCTAAAGGATTACCATCAAATATTCAGAATAGGGTAATAAGAGGAGAGACTGCAATCAGGTTAGCAAAATAGGAAATGAGTAAATCAAAGAAAGGTTACACCTAAAAAAGGAATGCAACAAAACAATGAACATGTCAGCAGGAAGCTATTAGATTGTGAGGGTGATGAGAGAGACAGGACGCCAACTCTCTGACAGGTGTTCTGAACACCTCCGTTATATTACGCAAGATAAACAGTGTCCCGCCTCTAAACACTTCAATAGAAGCGACCACCAGGGCAAGGCGGACTTTACAATAAGTTCAATCGCGATTAGCACAAACACACCCAGCCGGGTGAAATCGGAACACAAGCTTATCCTGACCTATGGCATCTTGACACCACATGGCATGAACATCATGTCTCTATTCACAACTTGAGCCTAGCTTCGCCCCTCAACGTCACGACCTATCGCAGTAGACTAACGTCTCCTCTTTTCTTTCCTTCTTCCCTATTTAATCTCTCACCCACTTATTTTCTGTCACAATTCTTTTGCTGTCCTCTGGGATACTACTTCTCAGTTAAGTGCTATTTTTTATTATTTTTTTACATTCTGTTTTTTCTGTTGTTTGCTGAAAAAGGCTTCCTGCTGACACGTTCGTTGTCTTGTTGCGTTCCTTTTTTCAGGTTTAATCTTACTTGAATTATACTATCACATGGTAGCCTTAAAGTCTTCATCGTTAGACTAGAAAATCTACAAAGCATTTGCAAAAAGATGCTCACCCTTAATATTATTATTAATAGTAATATAGCCAGCCGTGCCTACTCATAATTTGTAATTTCAAGTCAATACAATATTCTGAGGTACAAGATAATAAAATGATGACCAGTCTTTCCTTTTAGTTTTAGCATACTATCCCTCTAGTTTAAGACGATAAATTAAAGACAAGTGAATTGTGAAACTGCTAGGAGCTTTTTATTTTTTAGGGCAAAACTCTTCACAATGTGAAGATAATGATATCTATGCATTATCAATAATTGTCCATTTCAATAACAGTCACCGTTTTTTGTTTTTTTACTACTGACAGTGACAGTCAATTTGAGTTATCACAGTCACAGTATGAGTTCTGTGTTAAGTAAGAAAGAGTTAAGAGGTGATAAATGTCAAATGTACACTGAATTTATCAAATAATAATTTAACAATTATTTAAATTAAATTATGGTAAAAAGCTTTTATTTACCATAAAGCAATTCGGGATTTTGGGTACTCAAGTTTTTCTATTAAACCCAAAAACCATGGCAAACTATGTGCTTTATTTCTGATTAAAGTTGCTATTACTACTGTTGGCGAAAGATTCAAGCTGTCATCTGCTTTTACATACGAAGATTTCCTACTTAAATTGTTTTCTAAATTTTGTAACAGGAAAAATAATGACAAACATAAGATTAAATCTTTTAATTTGAATGGACACGTCAAGATGCACGTCGCCATCTTGAGGTCCTTTAAATACCGAGATAAGACAGTGTTAGGATGACATTGCGAGACAAGCTACTTAGACATATTTTACGTAAATAAGAACTTTTAGGGACGAGCTCCTCTCCGATAAATTAACAAAATTAATTTTATATCGAATATTAGGTTTGCACCGATTAATCTGTAGATTATAAGTATTAAGTCATGATTTGACGCTTATCTGTCCTTTACGACCAAACAAATCGTTGCTTACTTAAAATGTAATGTATTCAACGGATCAAGATTATTATTGTATCTAGGAAAAGGGGGTGGTTGAAAGTGTGTCTAAAATGTGTTTATTATTGTGACTAACCCATCTTATTAACTAGACAATAGAAATGCATGTACAGCAAAATAGCCGCAGAAAAGTTAGGCATAGACGGTAAAAGAGTGGGCAACACTGCTGATAGATGAGTGGGGAAACATAGCTGTATAAGAGTGGGGCAGCACAGCTGGTAGAAGAGAGGGGCATCAATTTCAATAAATATATATTATTTTTTAGTACAATTAATATATAGTTAACTTTTTAAAATTAATTTGATAATATTTTGAAACTTGTGTTAGCATAATATAGCATGTTTATTGACCTAATTGTTGCTTTAACCACTTGTCTCGCCACCTCCCTTCTTATGATATCGACAGCACCTATTAAATGTGTAGCGGAAAAGGTTATTTACATTCTAATTTGTTCAAAAGAATGATATGGGATGATGCAATTTCTAGTAGGCTGCGGCTATTCGGACCCGGTATCAGAAGTGAGAGGTATGGTTTATTAAAAAAAAAAATTAAAATATTATTATTGGGTTTGTTAGACAAAATGTGATATCAAATGAAAGAAAATTGAATGTACTATACGTTTGTAAACTTACTTCTTCAGTTTATCTAATCGAAGTGGCTATTGGTACCCAGGTACCAGAATTGAGAGGTTGGGATTAAAAAACGATTAAAAATATTATTGTTGGATTTGTAAGCCCAAATGAGGTATCAAATGAAAGATAATTAAATGTAATATACGTTTCGACGTTTGTAAACTTAATTCTTCATTTAAACTAAAATAAACTACTACAAATGACATCCAAATAGCATTAGTCAAAATGGACCCAGACACGCACCCGGGTACCATTAGACTCAATGATATTTGGATGTCATTTTTGGAGCACCATTGTTAAACCCCACCCCCAGTCCTATGTGACAACATCCCCTTGTTTAGTCACAGATTGTTATTAGAGTCGACTTTTTTTATATCAACAAGAATCTAATTTAATTTTATTTTTAATTAATATTATCTTAAAATGAGGTTGTCCTCTGAGTTTAATAAGTTATTGATAAAAGGATTTTGAATTAATTGATATGATTTAACTGTGAAACTTGTAATAAAGTGTGTAAACATGTTTGCGATGAAACTAAGTTTTGTTTTCATTATTTTGAATATTTTAATAGTTCACTTAAAATTTACAATTTTGTCTGTACAGTGTGTAACAACTGCTGGGCTTGTTTTAAGCCAAAAAAATGTGATCACGTCACACCACTACTTCATTCACTTCATTGGCTCCCTGTACAAGCACGGATTGATTACAAACTATCTGTTCTCTGTCACAACTTTTTCTCGAATTACTGCCCTTCCTATCTAACCGAACTTCTCTCTGTCTATTCACCCTTTCAACCGCTTCGCTCCTCCGCAGACGCGCGTATTCTTTCTGTCCCCAAGACTCGCAAAAAACCATACGGTGAAAGATCTTTCTCTTTCTGTGCCCCCAAACAATGGAATTCTCTTCCACTACACATCCGCAATATACCAACCATCACAGCCTTCAAAACTGCACCCAAAGCACATCTCTTTAAACTCTACTATCCTGACTATTCCCATCTCTGACCGATAGACGATACTGCTGGGTTTCATGGCTTGACATTTAACAAGTTGTGAAATGGTTGTGCGAATACACATTTGTTTTGTTTTATTTAATTAATGTATGTTAACTTTTAAGTTCATGATTATGTTTGTTAAATTGTATGTACAGCGTGGTGAGCCCAGCCCTAGGTTGGGGTACTACGCTATAAAAAAACTTCTTTTAATAATAATTTTAGTACGCGAACACATGGTTTTAGGGTTCACGTTAAGTCAAAGATTTTAGGTTTGAATATTTACAATCAGGGGCGGGGGGGGGGGGGAATAACTAAATTTAGGGGTGAATTAATTTATGTTTGAGTAAGGGTAACTGACTTAGCATTCAGGTTAGGTAGAGTGTTATATTTTAGATTTATTTTAGAGTAACAATAATAACATGGCTGCTTGAACAGATTTGCAAAATCTGTAACATCTATTTTGCATCACAATTCATGTTGAAATAGAATATTCAACAGCACCGACAATGCACTCTTGAGCATAAGAAATTACCACCTGCTCCTCAACAAAAAGGATTCGACTAATGCAAGTAGCTGCCAGGAGACAGAGAGAGCTTATGGCAATTATTGCTCACACCTACAATGCTTCTAGTGTAAGTGCTGAATGGTTAGATGAGGATGATGTTGACTTGTCTGGTATATCACTACAATCACTATAACTATAGCTATTGTAAGGATTATACCCATTCAAACTAACTATATCGTCTATTCTACTACTACACGCCCATTCTCCCCCCTCCCACTCACTATAGTCACTGTCACAATATTCTTTATCTAATTTCTCTTTATTACTTTGTGACTTTCTGCTGCTTCTATTCTCCTTCTTTCGAACGCTATAATTTCCTTTTCATGTTTTTCTCTCATTGCTGCTATTCGCTCATTTAATTCTTTATCTAAATTTTCTTTATGGTTGTGTTTGTTAGGTTGTATGTACAACGTGGTGAGCCCAGCCCTAAGCGCTATATATAAAACTAATACTACTAATAATATAATAATCAATGTAACAGTATAGGGTTGAATATAATCTTGTGCCAAATGATTACCCTAGGGCACGCCACAACTGGGGTGAATTCAGTTAATGTATTGCAATGGCACCATTTTGCCTCCCCAGAGCCTTACCAATTTATTTTCCCTGTTTAAAAAGTTTAATAGAAACATAGAATTCAACTACACTCCAAACTGCAACTTTTGCTTTTGAAATTATTTTCTTTTAAATATGGGGAGAAGGTTCCTCGGACTCCACCACCGCTCAAGATTCATCTTACTTACTTACTTATACCTTTTACCCAGGCTGGGACATAAGGCGTCTAAAAGACTTTTCCATTCATATCGGCCCTGTGCTATCCTTTCTAGTTGCTTCTAGGTTTATCCTATACTTTGTGTGTCTGCCTCCAGCTAACGTCTCCAAGTATTTTTAGGGCTTCATCTTTTTCTTTTTCCATGTGGATTTCATGTTATGGATTGTCTGGTGATGTAATCTGTAATAATCTGTAAAACAGCGTTATCGCGATTTGTTTGATGAAGCGATCGGCATGCTATAAAATGTAAATACATGTTTGCTAACAACACAAGGCATATGTGGGGCGCCACTTTTCCGGATTATCCCAGAATTCGGGATTCATGAGGCTAAATATTTTCAGCTCCGGATTCGCGAATTTTTATTTTCTCTCGCTCCGGATTCGCCAGTTCAGTTTATTCAAATACGGATTCTGGGTTTTAAAAAAAAATCAACGTGTAAGAACACGTGAAAGCCTATTCAGCGCGATTCTGCGACTGGCAACTGGCAACGCCCCCCCACCCCCCCTAAAATCTGAAATGCCCCCCTACCCCGGGAAAAATGTCTCAATGAAACACTGTTCACGATATTAACCAGTACAGGAATAAGACTTCTAGACAGTCCAAAACAATCCTGGATGGGATGGGGTCAACCATAGAAGATGTAGTTTTAGATGCCATGATGAGGCGTTTCGGATGTTCTTGGTCTTGGGGAAACTGGAAAGAATTCCTCTAGAGGATTGCTTTCAAAGACATTCTCCACTGCAGACAAATCACAACCAATATCACTAGCTTTGGTACGTTTTCCTTGTATTATGTTTGTCCGTCCTTTATTGTTAAAACATATTAAATTTGCCAAACCATATAATGGTACGTAACACTTGGATCAATAAGAAATGTTACCCCCACCAGCTTCGATCCGAATCCCGGGTTAAAATAATTATATAGCCTATTAAAAAACACGATTGTAAAAAACCCGTTATTTTTTCTTCTTGTGCAACCAATAAATTATAAATCTTCTCATGAGAGTAAAAATGCACGATTTTTTAAACATTTATTTTTAAACCCCCTTTTTAGGGGGGTGTGGGCCTTATACATTTTTTAAAAAAGTGAGTGAATAAACGAATCTCCAGAATTAATGATTTCTCTTTTATATTTCATTGGTAAATTGGTTGTACTAAATTCAAACTAGGCCTACTATCCGTATAATTTTTTTTTATTAAAAGTCTAATACAATCGTAAATCTATTTAAATATATTAATGTCTTTAACATTTTCGATCAATAAGTGACAATGTTTGGATTATTTGCGATAAATTAATGGCATTTGCTTCAGCATATACAGCTTACTTCTCTTTCTAATACCACTATTTAATATATTTAGGAGTAAATAAATGTAACATTAAATCAAATTAATATATATAGGCCAATATGCCATGTTAAATGGTTTATGTCATCTCAATTGCTATTCTATACTATACTATTCTACGTTAATCTATAGGCCTAATGGGTTTTTAATTCTATACCCTAAAACTATCTATGCATAATATATAATAATAATATATTATTATTTGCTTCAAACATTTTAACTTCTACTCTGTTTTTCTTCTTCAAAACTAAGTTGGTATTTTTAAACTTCAATATTTTGTTTAAGAATTTTACTTATAATAATTTACCAGCAAAACGATTTTGTTTTTCTTTGAATTATTCTTTGTTTCTTTTTTTAGAATAAGACGAATCAACACTATAATATAAATGATACCTATTATCATGGACTATTAAAATGTATTACTTAAAATTGGTGAGATATTTTATTAAAATTAAGTATTAAACTTTTTTGTAATTTGTTTGCATGTACAAGTACACCGCGGGGATGGGTGGGGAGTTGGTTGTGATATATTTTATATTGGAATAAATTTACTATTTTAAAAAATAATGACAGATTTAATCTATTCCATTCTATATAATTTTGCTATTCGAGGACTGATTTAAATAACATTAATCAGAAAGTAAAGAAGACGGAACGTCGTCTTTCACTGATCTTATGTCTATGTATTTTAGTATATAACAATAAAAGCTACTCCAAAAGAAATTTTCTTTAAAAATATAGTTAACTCCCTTTAGTTGGACCAAAAAGACAGAAATTGAAGAAAAAAAATGTGTTGGAAAACATTTTAGTCTTGCTCTGACTCTCAGTTCATGTTACTCTAGTGCTACATTTTATGGTATGGAACTAAACTGAGCATTATATTTCTCAAACAGTATGTTAAAATTAAACACAAAATTAGTCTTAGTGGGTTGTATTAAATTAATAATTATGTTGTTGTGTATAAATTATATTATATTATAATTATGGCTGCCGCTATTCGGACCGGGGTATCACAATCACTAGTATTAGTATCAGAAGTGAGAGGTTGGGTCTGGGTTTGTTTCTTAAAAATTCAAATAATTTTTAAAAATATTATTGTTGGGTTTGTAAGACAAAATTTGGTATGAAATGAAAGATTATTGAATGGACTATAACAGGATCTCAATCGGTTAGCTGAGTGAGTGGGAGATGAGCAGGGACATGCCCGATGGCATTTCATCCTGCCAAGTGCCAGAAACTGTCAGTCTCTAGAACAGTGGTTCTTAACCTGGGTTCGATAGAACCCCAGGGGTTCGGTGAGTCAGTCTCAGAGGTTCTGCAGAGGTCAAGACACACACCCGACTCATATGATTCGTGATATTTTTTCTATTAAGAAGGGTTCGGTGAATGCGCATATGAAACTGGTGGGGTTCAGTACCCCCAACAAGGTTAAGAACCACTATTGTTGTACTCCTCTACACTACCACTACGAACTGCATGGCCATTTTCCTCCGTAAGGTACCTGGGTATTACCATTCAAAGAGACATCTGCTGGGATGAGTATATTAACAATGTGTGAAACCAGGCAAACAAGATCCTGGGGTTCTTAAGGCGTAATCTAAAGATCAGCAACTCCAGTGTGAAAGAAAGAGCCGAAAAGCCTTTGTCCGGCCGCTTTTAGATTATGCATCTTCAGTCTGGGACCCATTTACCCAGAAGAGCATCGACAGGTTGGAGGCAGTACAGCGACAGGCAGCACACTTTGTCCTGAACCGCTACAGGAATACCTCTAGTGTTTGCAGCATACTGGAAACACCGGGCTGGTCACTATTAGAGGAACGACGACGACTATCCAGGCACTCCATGATTTACAAGATAAATAGTGGGCTGGTTCACTGCTCTGGCATTAAACAGAAACTCGTCCCTCTGCCCCATAGACAGCGACAAGGCCATGACAGGCAGTTCCGGCTCATACCAGCAAGAAGCCAGTACAGGAACTGCTCATTCTTGCCAGTTCCTGCCAAAGACAATCAGGGACTGGAACAAGCTTCCAAAAGGAACAGTTGAGGTGACAACACTTGACTCATTTGCGTCTATTGCCTCAGGGCTTCTGACCCCCAAATCATGATAACCTCACTAAGTAACTCTTGCAACCAGTGAAGTATCCTCATCAGCACAGAAACATTGAATGATCAATAAATTGATCGTGGGCCCTTAATATATAGAAGAAGAAGACTATATGTTTGTAAGCTTACTTCTTCAGTTTAACTAAAATAAAATACCACATAATACCACTAAAATAAAATAAAATGACACCCGAATAACATTTAGACTAAAGGGATTTCGGTCTGAATAGATCAGTCAGTGAATATTTGTGGTAGTTTATTTTAGTTAAACTGAAGAAGTAAGTTTACAAACATATAGTCCATTCAATTATCTTTCATTTGATACCAAATTTTGTCTTACAAACCCAACAATAATATTTTAAATATTTTTTAATAAACCCAACTTCTCACTTCTGATATCCGGGTCTGAATAGCCATTTCAATAAATTATAAGTAGTGTAGTCAGTGTCTTAGTAAAAAGTAGTCAGTACTACTAGTCTACTAGTAAGTGTAAGGCATGGCATAGGCATTGCTTAATCATTATATTTTAGTCAGAGGCATAGGTGATAGTGATAGAATATAGCAATGATAGATTTAAAGACTTAAAAATATTTTATTCTTATTTTATTTTTACTTTTAGTAAGTTTATCAGGCTATACTATTACTATTGACTATTATAATTAAGTGACTAAGGGGCCATCCATAAATGACGTCACGCGTCTAGGGGGGGGAGGGGGGTCAGATTTTTGTGACGATGTGTGACGAGGGGGAGGGGGGGACCCTCAAGCAATGTGACGTCACATGAAAAGTAGAATATTGTAGTAAATAAATGCACTTAATAACGCTAAATTACAGACATTTTTAACATACTCATTTATACAACAACCATCATTTTATTTTTAAACTGCTGTCACTGAGAGAATCAGTGCAGGTATGCAAGGTCCAAGCAGACTCAGATCAAATTACAAGACACCAAATAGGAGGAAACTCAGGGTGTAGTTGCAATGACATCTGTGAGAATTTATGGCTAAAGACAGAACTGGAGTCATAGAATTCGCATTCCAGGGGTGGAAGGATAACAAATGGTTGACTGTGACAGGGTGGGGGAGAGAGGTGGTTGTATCTTAGTAAATGCTCTAGGGCAGGGATTCTTAAGATTTTTTACAGTGCTGCAGGCCCACTCCGTTTTAAACACACACCCCAACGTATAAGTTATATTGTAATAAAATTAACAATAATTCAACAATTTAGTTATCTTAGTTTTATTTCTTTAATTAACTTTATAGACAATGGAAAAAATTACCATTAAAAGCAATGCGCCGACAAAATTCACAAGAAAAATATTTACTGCTGTACTCAAAATGCACACAAACTAATTAAAAAGAAAGCAGCAACAGTTAGCAATTGCAGCAATTACAATCAGTGGCGTAGCCAGGGTTGGTGTCACACGGTCCGGTAAGCTCATAATGTCACCCCCCCCACACACACACACACCATTTCCACGATGTAATTCTTCTTGTTAAACTTAATCCACAGTATAACAAATACAAGAACAAAAATATTAATTGAAGGCCATGAGGTAATTGTATTTAAGAACTGTGACATGTACTTAGAATGACTCATTGTTATCAAAGGATAGTTTTATTTCTCAGAATTTAGATGAATACCGGTATAGATTAATGTCACTTACAAAAGTTAACGAACACTCCATTCGGCGTTGAAACATGGTCAAAACGACGTGTTTCTGACTTAATAATGAGGTAACCTAATTGCTGACGCATCAACTTTGAACTTTTAATTAAAAACGCATTTTTATTGGTTACATGGGTGGAAAATGTACGCGTCCGTCATCTATAATCCTTTTGTGGATTTCGGTTAGACCGAGCAGTGTGTGCTCTGGAAATACGCAATTTTTCAATTTGATGTCACCCCTGAGATGGTTTCACCCCCGTGCGGTCTGCACCCCTCTAGCTACGCCACTGAATGCACTTTTCTGGTCTACCACACCCCAGGGCTGGGGAGGTACTTTTACCACTGGATAAGAACCACTGTTCTAGTGAAGTGTTTTTTTACACAGGTGCTGTAATTTGATATCCATGGGAGGTGACTCTTGTAAGGGTTTGTAAAGGACAATAGTGGACACAGGGACTTTTTATAGAAAGGGGGGGGGGTTGTGTAGAGATTTGTGACCTTATATTTTAGGGGGGGTCTAACTTTTTGTGAGGATTTGTGACCATGGGGGGAGGGGGGGGCAAAAATTGCGTGATGTCATTTATGGATGGCCCCTAAGGTCAGACATGGTGATATATATTTGCATCTGCAGCAGGCCTATAACTTAGGAGTAGTACAGTAATAACTAGTAACTATCACAATAGTCAATAATATTACATGAATGAGTCTTATCATAGTCTTATGAGTCATGGCATGTTAATTTATTTCTACCCTACTATTATTATATATATATATATATTAATTTATATATTATAGACGAAAAGAAGAATAACTGAAAGTACAGGAAAGTGAACATAAATATAGGCTCAGTGGCCATCCATCTATTATCTATGCACTTTGGGCAAGGGGGGGAATTTTGGAGATTTAGTGTACTGGTGCATATGGCAAAGGGGGGGGGTGGCTCTCGGCAGAATGTGTATGCACATTTATGTTCAAATTCTGAAATAATTATCCTGAATATCTGACAGTCCATAAATACCCTATTAGTTATTATATTTATATCTCTAATAAAATCAAATATCAGCTAAAATCTGTGAAATCTACGATTTCTAATTGTTTTCAAGGGCTATAAAAAATATCACTGCAATGTTTCATAATTATCGTAATACTTTTGCTTTGTGTTTTCACAAATAATTTGCTAGATATTGCAACAGCAATATTTATCAAAGTATTATCGATATTTCACCATAGGGCTTTCCATACATGTGATGTAGTTTGTGATGTAATTATTAAGTTTAGCTGAAAAAACAACTGCAATCCTGAAAAGGGAAAGAAAACCCTCAAAATATTTTGTGTTTCTCAATTGTTTTTTTCCCCAGGCCCCACCTGAGCACCTAAAAAGGTTTAATGTCCCCCCTCTTGCACCCTTGCCCCCACCCCAGTGGAAAAATTTAATTTGAAAAAAACGCTCCATGATGCTGTATGGAAGATTAAATTTTAATTTTGCTGACTTTCTAGGTCTGAAGATTTAACATTGTAGAATAAAACTTACAATAAGTGAAATATTTTTGTATTGCAATGTATTGCAATCAATAACAGTAGTTCATTTTTTTTAATGTCCTGGTTAAACATTGCAAATCCTCCTCACCCCATCGTCCTTTTTGAAACTTAAATATATTTCAATATATCCCAGTGACTAAATGCATATAATTCAAAATTGTCTCCTGTTGGTGTAGGCCTAGGTCCAATTTTGGGAAACACTTGTTTACAATGACTTTGTTCTCTTGTCTAATAGTCTACAAACAAATTTATTTACTTTTTAAGGGGGGGGGGAGATGTGAAGGCTAATGTGAATGTACGCAGAGGTGGGGTTTCTGGTATGGGTGAAATAGAGGGAAGGGTTGAAATTTAGACTTTTGTATGTGTGCATACTTAATTTATGGATGGCCGCTAATACACTAATAGTCATATTTATTATGGCTATTAATTTAATTTTTTTAATAATATTGTGCACAATGATGACACCACAATTGACATGAAATAAATATTGGTAATCCTTCCCATGCAGACTTGCCTTAATGATAGCAAGTTTGGTACATGTTGATAATAGAGGAAATGTATGTTACATCTAGCCCACATTTTTTATATTATTTTTATACATAAAGAATCATTTCAGTAGACTAGTCCAAATTTAACAAGCGGTCCAAGTTCATCTCACTGCTAGATGGTGGTGTGACGGCTACTATTGTTATATTTAATGAAGCATGCCTATGGATAACATTTAGTGCTTCATAATGAATCATTATATTCATGATAATTTAATCTCTATAAATTTTCTTTGGCAAGTCATGAACTCATTAAAGAGCTTTCTGTGTCATGCAAATACTAAAAAAATGAGACATTATAATATCTATGTTATAAATTAAGGTGTAATATGGAAATTATGGTAGGGATCTTTCTCTTACTGTGCCCCCAAACAATGGAATTCTCTTCTACTACACATCCGCAATATATCAACTATCACAGCCTTCAAAACTGCACTCAAAACACATCTCTTTAAACTCTACTGATTCCCCACATCTGACCGATAAACGCTACTGCTGGCCGCCGTCCATGGCTTGTCGTGTAAAATTTCTGGTGTGGATGAGGTGAATATGCATTAGATTTTGTTTTGTCTCTATACATCTGTTCTTTATTATATATATGTATTTTATGTTATTGTCACCATTATGTCTCTTTTTTAATATTTTTATGTACAGCGCTATATAAGACAACAAATAATAATAATAATAATAATAATATGTGACAAAAATTGAATTTTTCAAGTCCATGGAAGAAATATTCTTCTTCTCTTTTTTCCTGTATTTTAAAGCTAGTTGTTCAAGTGGAGGAGATAGGCTTTGTAAGTGGACAATGGGGGGAAAAAACTAACACATACTCCTATATTGTTTTTGGTTCTTTTTGTTTACAAAGTTCCAAGCCATACTAATTTCTCTTGACAATCATCAACATCATATTTGAGTTAAGTTAGAATAGGATATACTTTATTTTTTAATTTTTAAAAAATGATCTGCAAATGTATTTAGTATTAATCATTGATTGTTAGTCTGAACATTGCTCTTGGACTGATTTGTTTCCTTTCATATTGAAGCTGACTGACATCAAGTAGAGTGACACAGACCATGGCAACTGGAGGAGGAAATACACTCCAGATGGACAACATTTGCAAGTTATTAGATTCTGCTGATACAGCTCTGGAAATTCGAGCAATTATCTTAGAAAATCTCAACTCAAGTATGTTTGCTCATTACCTGCAAAATATTTAAATCTGTGTTTTTAAATGGATATAAAAAGTGGAGCATTCTAGGAATTATTATTTGTTTTAAAAAGTAAGGGTGTGTGGGGGGGTTTGAAGAAACAAAGCGAAATCTTTCTCTGTCAAATTTATAAGGACAAATTGAATTGTAGCATTTACCCCTTCTAAAATACTTGCAATAGATAGGTCGGACACTTAGTTTTGGGTTGTCATATTGGGTGCTTACGATTGTCCCACAGTTAGGTTTCACTCTTAGTTTAGAGAGTTACCCTGGCTTTTTTTATGTAAATATAACTAATGTTTATTAAATAGACAAAATATTTCCATAGCAACCTGAATACCGAAAAGCAATAATCATAAACTATGTGATCTTTAATGAACATTTTTTTAAAATGGATGGCCCTGTGCGAGCAAGGTAGAAAACTATTCTTCCGGTTTTATTAAAACCACAGTAAGTGAAATTTATGTCACGCTTATAGGTCCCAAGCCTGATTAATATGTAAAAACTTAGTAAATAAAGTGTGACCCATTTCCTAGTTCATCCATGTGGCACTATAGCCCGTGTGAGCTTTGGCCTGCCTCACCACTTCCTTCCACTCATACCTAATTGATGCCTTTCTTTTCCATGCCTGCAATTGCAGCTGCTGTAGATCTTTTTCCACATCTTCTATAAATCTAAGCCACGGTCTGCCTTTGAGCTATTTTCCTTTGGGGTTTTGGTGGTGTAACCTCTTCACTCCTCTGTCATTTGGCATTCTTTCTAACTGTACCGTCCAGTGCAGCGTGCCATTTTTTATTTCTGCTACTAGCATGGTATACTGGTATAGTCAATACAATTCCTCGTTGGTTTTTTATTCTCCATCCTGTGATTAGTCAATAAATCCAATGTCATTTCATTAAAAATTCCACAACATTCATCCTAGGCTTAATTTTTTATAAAATAATTGATATTAAAAAAAATAAATAGTATGCAATTCAATTTATAATTAAATAATCTATTAATGTTATTTATAATATAAGTAGTTTTGTTACTGAAATGAACAAATATCAGTTACAAAATCATTTTCATTTCTTTTTAATACTAAAAAAAATGTGTTTTGTTTATATGTACTGTTTGAAATCATATGTTACAAATTCTTTTATAAATTAGCAAAAGAAACATGGCTGATTCATGTGTTGGTTGATTATTACCTCCGGAATCCATCAAATAATGTTCAAGAAATTCTAGCTGAGCTTCGTGATATGCAGGCCAAGGTAAGCAGAATAAATTTTTGAATGAACTGATCACTGGATCATTCTTATTTAAGTCAATCATAAAGCTAAAAAAAGATAATGAATTACTTATTTGTTCTATAGATTTAATCTATGTGCAAGAACATCTCTTCATGTTGCATTACTCAAAGTACCAAACTACAAGAGCTCTATTTCATGCTGTGAATGTCCTTTGTTGTAAGGCAGGCAGTTCATTGTAGCTCTATTCTCAACTTTTCAATCTGCAGTTTATTGCAAAGGTTCTTAAACGTTTCTTGCCATAATACTTACTTAGGGAATAGGTCATTCCTCAAAATTTTAAGTGCTATAACATTTGAACCTTAATCAATAAATTGAATAATAATGTACCAGTACCGATACATTTTTTAGTCATGTACCAGTAGCAATACATTGAATAATTTCTTACACTGCTGTAAGTTTTTTTTCTTAATAATGTTGTTTTCAACAGGCTTTAATGGACAAGTTGTTTGATGGTATAAAGACATCAGAACATAAACAAGCAGCACTTCAGCTCCTTCTGTATCTGGTTTATAGGGAGCTGCCATGGTGTCATCTGATCCTTGACAGCCCACTGTTTGGTTTTATTCTGAAAAATTTGAAGGTATTGATTTTATTAAGAATTCAACTGTTTTTGGCTCACAGATGGGAGTGAAAGATACTTCCTCCAGCCATCCCCCACCCCTAAAAATAATTTTTGGTTTGAATGGTGTCTGCTATTGTTTTTTATCTCCTCCAGCATGCTGCAGCCAAAAACCCCTAGCAATGTGAACATGCCACAAAATATGCTGCATCTGGGCTGCAGCCAAAAACCCCTAGCAATGTGAACATGCCACAAAATATGCTGCATCTGGGCTGCAACCAAAAACCCCTAGCAATGTGAAAATGCCACAAAATATGCTGCATCTGGGCTGCAGCCAAAAACCCCTAGCAATGTGAACATGCCACAAAATATGCTGCATCTGGGCTGCAACCAAAAACCCCTAGCAATGTGAACATGCCACAAAATATGCTGCATCTGGGCTGCAGCCAAAAACCCCTAGCAATGTGAACATGCCACAAAATATGCTGCATCTGGGCTGCAACCAAAAACCCCTAGCAATGTGAACATGCCACAAAATGTGCTGCATCTGGGCTGCAACCAAAAACCCCTAGCAATGTGAACATGCCACAAAATGTGCTGCATCTGGGCTGCAACCAAAAACCCCTAGCAATGTGAACATGCCACAAAATATGCTGCATCTGGGCTGCAACCAAAAACCCCTAGCAATGTGAACATGCCACAAAATATGCTGCATCTGGGCTGCAGCCAAAAACCCCTAGCAATGTGAACATGCCACAAAATATGCTGCATCTGGGCTGCAACCAAAAACCCCTAGCAATGTGAACATGCCACAAAATATGCTGCATCTGGGCTGCAGCCAAAAACCCCTAGCAATGTGAACATGCCACAAAATATGCTGCATCTGGGCTGCAACCAAAAACCCCTAGCAATGTGAACATGCCACAAAATGTGCTGCATCTGGGCTGCAACCAAAAACCCCTAGCAATGTGAACATGCCACAAAATGTGCTGCATCTGGGCTGCAACCAAAAACCCCTAGCAATGTGAACATGCCACAAAATATGCTGCATCTGGGCTGCAACCAAAAACTTATGCCATGCCACAAAATTTAAAATATTTTTTTTTTCCTCATTTGCTTGCTTCCTCTACATATAAATAATAGGTGAAAAGTTATAAATCATATTTTGTTAACTTCCACAGACTGAAATTGACTCTCTGAACATTATGACTTCTTTAATGATTGTTGTCATATTGCTGCCATCAGTCCCTGTCAGTATGGGTCCATATTTGCCAACCATATTTGAAATCTTTGGTCGCCTCACACTCTTCTGCTGCAAAAAACCAGGTTTGAAAAAGGAGAATTATTTCTTATTCATTTCAGAGCATCCTGTGGTAATCCAAAGTTTTTTTGTGTTTTTTGTTATATTTAATGTCTTAGTTTAAGTCCCCAAAAGAAATCAAACTAAATACCAAAGACAGCAAAACACAAACCCCAAAATTTCTTACTTTAATAAACTTGCAGATTGATGTGCATAATCTCTATCAGCTATCAGTGTGGAAAAAATGAAAATGAATCTTTTTTTTCTTAACTGTTTAACTGGAATCCAAAACTTTACATGCGCCATCTTAAAGGTCACAGTTTCTAAACCTGCAGGCCTGGTTCTTATATTTTCTAAAAGTGCATTTATTTATTTTTACTGACGGGTTTGACCATTATTCAGTGACCACTGTAACAAAAATGGATACTCTTCCAATTTTAGCCATTGTGTCTGAGGCTTACGTACTTCACATCCAAGTTGGACTCAACAGTCTCTTCAACAGGCTTTATGGCATGTACCCATGCACCTTTGTGGCTTTCTTGAACAGATTTTATGGCCTGAGAGAACATAGCCATGCTTATGAGGAGTTGGTTTTGGTGAGCAGTTTGAGCTTAATTTTTGTATTAATTTACGTCAGCTTAAGTATGGACCACTGGCTCAATAAGATTATGTTTATTTTCGTGTCCTGGCTCTACAGTTACAAAGCTTTCCATATATTACATTCACAAAAAAGTAAAATTTTATATCCCCCCCCCCCCCCTCTCTTGCACTGTACGTTTTAGAGCACCTTTTCCTATGGATATGTACATGAGTATTGAACCATTGTCGCCCCCCTCACCCCAACCCAACACACACACTTTTTTCAGCCAAATGAAATAATGTCCCAATCCATAGTTGACTACAGTAAGTGCCTTGGTTAAATATTACTGCTCCTGGCAAGCTATCTGTGACAACAGAGAGCAACGATATCGTGATAATTAAAAAACATGGTGGTGACATTTATATACCCTTTTTTTAATAATAGAAATCATCTTCACAATTATTCTCCCCTATTACAAACCACACTAATTTTCTCACTCAACAATATCCTTCTCGCACCCTTTCCTCCTACCCACTCTCCTCTAACTCCCTATCCACTTACCATCTGTCATTTCCACCTATTCTTACAAACTTACCCCTTCACTTGTCCTACTTATGAGCATTATCCCTCCCAATTCCTTTCCCATTCCATATCTTTCTTAATTCTAAGCCACATCCTTTCTTGTCCTTCCACCCTACATCCTTTCTTTCCCTTCACCACATCCTTTCTTTCCCACCACCACATCCTTTCTTTCCCACCACCACATCCTTCCTACCCCTCCAACACATCCTTCCTTTTCTTCCACCACATTCTTCCTTTCCCTTCACCGCATACTTACTTGCCCTCCGCCTAATCCTTCCTTGTCCTCCTCCACCACATCCTTTTTTGTCCTCCTCCACCACATCCTTCTTTTCCCTCCAGCACATCTTTCCTTGCCCTCCTTTCCCCCTTCACCACATCCTTCATTGACCTCTTATTTTTTATACTTCTCTCCTTTGTGACTCACTAACATTTTAACACCTATGCTAGCCTTTGGGTAACATGTAACAGATATGAATGGCCACACAGTTTTTATGTATTACAATAAAGCATTTGCTTATAAGAAATCAAACTTACCAATAATTTATCAATGGTTTTGTTCTTCTTTTGACCAGTGATTCTGCTTTAATTGCCCTGTATCTGGGAAAAACCGTGTTAAAGCTTATGATTTACACATTTTTCTTTTCAGTCCTAAGCCCATCAATTATCATTCATCAATCAGTGTTGAATAATTTTGTTAAAAAGTTAACAAAATAAGCCCTTTTTTTAGGGCTAAAATGTTACTCGCTTAACATCCAGTTAACAGCAAATGAAGCATGTTTTACTGAATATATTACCACTATTTAACTACTGTCCTGGGATACTTCATGTATTACATCAGGGGCCTGCAAACTATCTGGCCTGCCAGGAGTTATTAAGCTGGCCATTAACTGTAAAGATACCTGGACACTGACCATTTTATTGACTAAAAGCATGCACATGGATCTTATTGAAATACAATTAAGTTTATGTTAATTAAAATATTTTTCTTACTTTTAATATTGTATTGTTTTGTGCCTGTTTTTTTTATGCAATATGTGCCGTGTGCATAGAAATTCTTTATTTGTTTTTTCAAACTATAGTCTGGCCCCCCAATATTGTCTGAGGAACAGTGTACAGGCCCCACTGTTTAAAAATATTGAGAACCCCTTTCATATATTCTTGTACATTTGTACACACGTTTTCTCAGTGAGTTTTTTTTTCTTTTCTGCATGATATTTTATTCCATGGCCACTTTGATTGTTATAACTCATGTCCTGTGTGTCTTTATACAATACAGCCAATGTTGGAGAGGGTTCGGCTGCATCCAAGACTTGTCATGGGGCAAAAGGAAACGGAGACCTCGATGAGCAGGTGTGTGGTCCCCGTACACCATCATGTGATCCAGTGATCCAAAACTGTTGCTTGAACTTAAAGAAAGAAATATTACTTTGGCTTTCCTACATGCTTCTTATGCAGCATTTTTTTTCTTTAAATTTTTAGCTAACACTAAATAGATAATATTAAGGAAAAGAATAAATATTGATCAAACAAAATTTTTACTGAGGCATAAATTGCTATATGGCACAAATAAGTAATTATCTTGTATTTAAAATTATACATATTTTCTAAAGCTGCAGATATTTAACCTCTCAGAGTCTCAGGTGATTTAACATCTCAGATAATTTCACATCTCAGATAATTCCACATCTCACATGATTTAACGTCTCAGATGATTTAACATCTCAGATAATTTAATTCACATCCCAGATGATTATGATGTAAAGCTGTATGAATAAATAATGTAACATGGACTTCACTTTGTGATTTCTATAAATTTTTGTTTCCCTATAGATGGAAAAACCATGAGACACAAGATATAGTTGTTTACTGTTCCAAGCTGTCATTGGACCTCATCGAGGGATCATGGGAAGGCTCACACTTGCCAGTTTTCCAATCAGTGCAGTCTGCCCACAAATTACGTCTGCTCAACCAGAGTTTTGAGCCTCAAGGTAGCCAAGTGGCAATATATTCACTGTTTAAATTCCCACAAATGATTTCCTTTTTGTTTACGTTGATACAAACAGCTGGCCTAAGAATAACAGAACTAAACACCCACCATAATGAACACAAGGTGGGCAGCCAGGCTATGGCAAAATTTTACCCAGAAATATCTCAGAACAATAGGTTATATTGGGAAGGGTCAGTCAAACAGTCTTTTTGCTGTCAAGAGCGCCCAGGTACATCATGGGATTAGATCACTATTCAAGTATTTTGCCGCCAAGGGCACCCAGGTCTATCACGTGATTAGAACACTATAAAAGTCTTGGTGGAAACCAATTATGCATTGGGAATTCGGCCCTGGAAAAATATCCAGGGTGGTACAATAATGTCAGAGAACTTAACGCTTCTTTGAACATTTTTCTGTGCTCATAAGAGTAGTAAAATTATTTTAAAAATCCAGGCAGATTTCTTACCTTACAACAAGCGTAATATAAAAAGAGATGCTTTTAAGCTTGTAAAGAAAGGAATGCAGATTAGGAAATAAATGAATATTAAAAAAACTTATTTTCTAACAACAAGAAAAAGTACTTTTGGTGAGTTCAAACATGACATAGTCTAAATTAATGTAACCCACTTTTCTGGACCACTTAACTCAAACATAGAAAAGGTGTAAAAAAAACAGACCCCACTTTTCTGGAGCTGCAACTCAAACATGACAAAAAGTATAAAATAACAGAATCCACTTTTCTGTACCTTCAATTTGAGTGGTTAATCCAGCGATCAAGGCAGTACAATACTATATTTGCTCTACTTGGGCAGGTGAGAGGCAGTACACTACACCATCAATGATCAAAGCCATTCAAGACCCTCAAGACTCAATCAACTCACTTCATGTGACCAATTTGGATCCCAGCTGTTTTGGGGAGAGTCCATCTGTGCTCATTGGCTTGTCAACACCTCCATCGTCTCAGAGGACAACACCAGCAGCCAGCTTCCTGGACCCAGTTACTAACACAGGTATGACATTTCTTTGGGCAGGTGTGTCCGGGGCTAGTTAGTGAATACTACCCAAGGAAGAATTTAACTGTCATCATTTTAGTCTTTAACCTATTTTAATGAATTATCTATACATAGCCATACATGTCAACCTGCAAAAGTGAACCCTGTACAAAAAGTCTTCAAAAACCTGCAAAACAGAAAAACCTGTTTACAAAAAGGAAAAGTTGAAATAATTATTATTTTCAAATGTTATTACCTTTGTTTCTATCCTTGCTCTTATTAAATCTATATTATTTTCACTTTTGTCCTTGGCTGGGTGGCAGACTAGCAAACTCTTCGGAAGGCTAACTGACTCACTTCTTGTCAACCTGTTGAGCTGAAACTTGGCACATAGACTCGTTGTTGATGAAAACACATTCTTTCAAATTTTCACCCCACCCCCTATAATCATTTTTCCTGTTTTTCAAGGGGAAGATAAAATAAAAATCCAGATAACTGTGCTATATGAGATTCTTTTTTAAAAAAAACATCACAGGTGCGTTTGGTGCGTTTGGTGCGTAATATTTACTGTTGTTTTTTCTTAAATTGCTTATGAAATAAATATAGGTGTAAAAACGGGTGGGTCATTAGAATACTAATATAGTTCAGGGGCTTGAAAAAAAAGTGTGGTAATGAGAGGGGATGGGGGGGGGGGGGGAGGACTAATTGGGATTCATATAAAGTGTGTTACTTGTATGCATGTTTTGTAAAATTCTCAGCCCCACCATTGCTCGTTATTACATTTTATAAAGGATTTATACAAAAATCTTTGTCCTTAAGGGCTGTTTTATGTCTGGATATGTTTGAAATCCTAAAACAACAAGAGCCGGTACATGTATGTTACACATGTAAAATTGACATGATTTTTCCAACCTTCCTTTAGGCCCTCTTGCAGGCTTGGTTTATTTCTCAAAAGAGGTAGAATCCCTCTCCTTGGCCTGGAAAGTTCTATCTGTGGAAATTTGTTCTTAAATAAGATTTTAGAAACAAAGAGAGTAAGCGAAATCTTTAATGTCTGGTGAGAAAATTATGAAAAAACAATCTATTATGCCAGGGTTCTTCAATCTACCCACTCACTTAGAAACTTCCTATGGCGTGTGTCTTATTCCAACCCCAATTTTCAAATTATGAAAAAACAATCTATTATGCCAGGGTTCTTCAATCTACCCACTCACTTAGAAACTTCCTATGGCGTGTGTCTTATTCCAACCCCAATTTTCAAATTATGAAAAAACAATCTATTATGCCAGGGTTCTTCAATCTACCCACTCACTTAGAAACTTCCTATGGCGTGTGTCTTATTCCAACCCCAATTTTCAAATTAGGCTCGGCCATTTAATTGATAGCTTGCAAGAGGGTTAAAAAAGTTAAATCTCTGATTCTTTCACTGTGTGCCATCATGGCTTGTTAAGATAATATAAAAAACAAAGATAACTGATCTGGTTATTGATGCTGGACAGGTGGTGCTGCCGACACTCCTGACATGACCCCCAGACTTCAAACACCCTCCCAATGTGAGGATGGAGAAAAGGTAGGTTGTTGTATTATGGTTGGAATTCAAAGTAATATTGAAATTATCTCACGAGGTAAAATATAAGTGTAGCTTATTTTAAATTGTTTATTATTTAAAAATATTTTTTATTTTTAAATTCATGTTTATTTTATTGTTTGTCTTTAGTGAAGAGACAAGTTTTAGTTATACTTATAAAGTTAACAAATGTGGCATTCTTATTTATTTGTTCAATGATACAACTCAAATTTTTTTTAAAAATAATATCTTAACTGTGTAAAAGTAGCCATCATGTTTTAGACATTTGGTTGTGACCCTGCAAGAAAATAACTTAACCCTTTCCATTCTTTGCATTTAATAGAAGTAGAAGTAGAGGTTTGCTTTATTTTCAAAAGCTTGCTTTATTACATTTCCAGACCCCGCAAAGTTGTAGCGGAAGTAAGGGAACTTTTCAGCATGTGCGCTCATCGTCTGACAGCAAGAAACCGTCGGTGGTTGTTCCAAAGGTTGTGTCCTCTGTGCCTCATCAAACAACGCCGGTCACACCAGGCTCTTACATGATTAACTCACCAGGAACACCCAATGATTCTTCTTCATTTAGGTCAGTCTCACCTAACCTCTGTACCCTTCTTCATGAAGGTAATTTTCTCTTAACATTTCTTAACATCTTCATTTAGATCAGTTTCACATATTCTTGCTAACCGTCTTCATTGAATTAATGGTGACACTAAACTTAAATCACTTGTGGTCTATCAATTGTGATATTTCATAATTTATTGTGTGACTAAATGACACCTGCTGGGCTAGCAAAACTTTACAACATCAGCAATGAAAAATGTATGCTAATTAGTTTCAATAAAAAAATGAAATGTTGCATAAAATTAAGACAATTATAAACTACCCTCTAAACAAAACTTGAAATTATCTTTCCTTAAACTTCTGATAATGTTTACAAAGAACTGTTTTTGAAATATATATTTTTTTATATTAAACACATTAATTTTGTCACTGAAGTCGTTGTGTTTTGAATTACAGCTCTAGGACAAGCGCTTTTTTACCTCCTCCGCAATCCAATAGTCCTGCAATGAGAATTTTGCATTTCAATCAAACGGATGATGAAAGTGACAAGAACGAAGTGAGTTTAATTGTGAGATATTATAGAAATACTTCCTCCCCACCCTAATTTTTTTTATGGTGTCTACCTACAAAAATTGTTGATTTTTATTTTGTTCATGCCTTTTCTCAACTCATTGACGAATTTTTCACAGCTCAAGGTAGACAGCCCTAATTTACCAAAGACAGGGGATGCAACGAGGTCACTGTCTAAAATTCAACAACACAAGCCTAAGGGAGAGGTTGTGACGCTTGCCTTACCAGTGGAATACTTGCCACAAGTAATCAACAGCCTGCCAACACCTGATTCAGGTACAACTTTATTTAAAGTAACTGATAAAAACAATGAGTTCATTTTCTTCAACTACCCAATGAACACAATGAGATATAGTTTAAACTTTATGCAGTCAACCATTAAGGCTAAGGGAGAGATAGTCATCACAAATTTTTTCGAAAAAAAACAAGCCATCCACTTTTGAGGCCCCCTGTCACTCTTTGGGTTTGTTCCCTGCATTCAAAGTTGATAGTTTAAATTTTTCCACATCACAACTTTAGGCTCCTTAAATTTCCGAGGGCCGATGCTCTCTACAAAATAAATGGTGTGCAGAAAAATTTATTTTAAAATTGTTGAAAAATTTATTTTAAAATTATTTAAATATTTAAAATGTTGGAGCAACTTTAATAACCAGAAAAAAAAACATAATATATTTTAATGCTTGATGCAGATACCCTAGATCTTGAAGTGGCTGAGATCACAGAAAAGGAGGACAGATTTGATGAGAAGAGCAGCCCTTCTTCATCAGTTTCGACATTGACTTCACAGACTGATGTAACAGCGGAATCTGTGAGACAGGTGCAGAATTTATGGCATGTGTCTCGTTGATGCTCTAGGACATAAGTGTTGAGTGAATTATTTTGATATACATATGTGTTTGCCATTACTGGTCATAGGAACTTAGTGACATGTGTCTCGTTGATGCTCTAGGACATAAGTGTTGAGTGAATTATTTTGATATACTTATGTGTTTGCCATTACGGGTCATAGGTACTTAGTGTTGAAAGAATTAATTTGTTGTGTTTTTTTGGTTACCAGTCCTAGAACTGTAGTGTTAAATGAATTGATTGATAAACGAATATGTTTGCTGTTAATTTTTTTCTTGACTTTCATTTATCTTTCAGTTCATGAAAAAGGTGAATAGGATTCGTTTCAACAGCCTCACTTCCAACTCCTCCTCTGACTTTGACGCCCCTCCACCCACCCTTGGGGTCCCCCACTACCGCGCCTGCCGCCCGAGATCCTGCCCACCTTTAAAACGGCAAAACCTCCAGCCGCTGCTCTCTGCAGCGGAGAAGAACGGGGTTAAGGGAAGTAAGAAGCAAGCCTCCGCCGGCGAGCACTGCATCTCCAAATGTCTTGGTCGACAGATCAGCATGATAGAGGGAGCTGAGCTGCACAATGGTGGGGACAACTTCACGCAGGCCTCGTCAGGTGATTGGATTTGTTCTGTGATTTGGTCAAGGAAATAATGATTACACTTGCCCTTAGGACAATGAACACCAATAAGTTGGCCTGGAAAGCATACATTCCAGCCTGCAAAATCAAAACGTGTACAAAAAGTCTCAAAACACCCGTACAAACAAACAAATCTGTGTACAAGTCTCAGAAAACCTGCACAAAATAATAGAAAAGTCTCTATAATTCTCATTTAGAAAAAGTCTCTATAATTCTCATTTATTATTTTAAATATTTTTGCCAACTAATAATCACCATTCTAAACACCTCCATCTTCTCCATTTTTATAGTGTCTGGGTTTGTTTAATTTAAAATCCAAAACAGCAAGTGTGTGTGTTTATTTGACAGTGTCAAAGTGATGTCATTGTTTCACTATTGTGATTAAGTCTATTTCATATTTATTAATAGAGGTAGAATTTCCTTTCATGGCCTAAAATTTTTGTCGGTGCATTTTCATCTTTTAATTGACACGTGAATGTCTCTTACTTATTTTGTAAGTTCTGATTGATGAAGCAGCTAAAATTAATGCCAAGGTTTCCTCAACTGATACAGAAAACGTAATCAGAAGACAAGTGTCGGATCATTTAATCTCTGTCTTCATTTTTATATAATAAAAAATAATACAACGGAATTATTTGTTTCTAGCCATGAATAATGCAGGCCAGGGTTAATATTGAGACACCCTTATCTCCCCTGTCCCTTGCCATGAATAATGCAGTCCAGTGGTTAATATTGAGACACCCTTATCTCCCCCGTCCCTTGCCATGAATAATGCAGTCCAGTGGTTAATATTGATACACCCTTATCTCCCCCGTCTCTTGCCCTGAATAATGCAGTCCAGTGGTTAATATTGAGACACCCTTATCTCCCCCGTCTCTTGCCCTGAATAATGCAGTCCAGTGGTTAATATTGAGACACCCTCAAATCCATACAAATCTGTTAAAACTTTTAAATTGAACTATACTAACAGATCTGGCAATACTACTCAGATTATTTCAATCACATTTAAGAAAAAAAGGTTAAAATGTAAGACATTCCACTGGTGGGTGGATATGGCTAGGGTTATTTCCTCCACTTGTCCCACTGGTAGCTATGGCTAGGGTTATTTCTTCCACTTGTCCCACTGGTAGCTATGGCTAGGGTTATTTCCTCCACTTGTCCCACTGGTTGCTCTATTGACTCTATTCTACTCATCCCTGTGTTAAGTCCTAGTGGAGTTTGGTTTATTTATCCCCTGTGACCTCTGACCTTGTCAGCAGTCCATACCTTCCAGGGAAGAGTGACAAGTGGTGTGATATACACAGTTACTGACCAGCGTCACAAACCCAGCTGTACGCCAATAATAATTATTGTCTACAGGGTCTGTAGCTGACCCTGGATTGCATGATGGCATGTGTTTATTTAGGGGGTCACTAATGCTACATCAATCCTATGTATAGGGGCAGGGGTATATTCTCCTAGTAAGAGTGACCCTGAGAGACAAGATGGGTATATATGCATGATTAGCTTTCTGTCGCATTAGCTTAGTACAGATTAGATAGGCACCTTTAGCTAGCGAATTAGTAGTAAAATTCAAGTGCTTAAATGGTGTCATATTTATTCCAGGAAGTTAGGATTATTTTATGGCTTTAATACCATTGTGAGGTTTAGGGATAGTGTAGAATTTTCTGTGCATTTATTCATGTTATGTCCTGTTAAAAAAAAGTACCTTTATACTAGAGTGCTTATTGTCTTCATTTTAGCCAATAGTGTGTCTAAAATCTACCTGTTTTGGTACCCTTTTAAATTCGCCTAGACCAGTGGTCGGCAAATTCATTAGTCAAAAGGGCCAGAATATTTTTTAAAATTTTGAGAGCCAAATTTCTTTTCAAGAACCATGTGTTTCGGAGTCAAAACCGATTTGTGGCTGACTGGCTGAGCCACGCTTAGGTCGCTAAAAAGCTACAGCCGAGCCGCAGTTTGCCGACCACTGCCCTAGGTTTCTATAAATTTATTCCTAAGAGTAATGGTCCCTAGACCATGAACCTGTTCAAATTCCTTGCACATGAAATGGTGAATCATTTATTTTGATAAAGTTTCTATTATTTCTTCTTGAACAGATAAATGTATAGGCCAATTATTTCTTGCAGGCCTTCCTGCAGACAGTCACCTCAAGGACAGCACCAAGCAGGAAGGTGGAATTGTTGTGGCTTGTGGCCCTGTCTACATCAACCCTGTCTTTCAGTACATGCTTGCGCCATCCAAGCTGGCCATCTGCAGCAGCTGCCACCAGCAACTTGTCGTCACCCCCAACCAAGCCCAGCTTTGGGAAGGTACCACTTTAACAACTTACAAAGGTAATCTTTTCTAGTCGGGACCTGTAATTTTTTTTTTTTTAAATCTAGTTTTTCTAGTGTTTTAGTGTGTCAAGTTTTACTTTTAGATTACAGTAATAAGTATAAATGGTGAAAATAGTAAAAATAGATGAAACACTGTTTTTTGGTAACTGGATTTTTTACAACAAAAAAGACAACCTACTTTTTATTTATTTTGTACAGGTAACGAAGTACCTGTCTTCAGCATGCTGTCTCCTCCTGAACTACTTGACAGACACCTGCGCCTCGGCTCAGACATCCATAACAAGGAGCTGACCAAACTGCCATTGACTTGCAAGGAGACGACAAACTGGACTCACTTTGGAGGTTTGTCTTGTCCATCATTTTATCTATAACCGCAATCCATACATGGTTTATCAAGATGGTATTTCCCAAACTTTTCCTTCCATGCAACTCCTTGACATTCTGAAACGTATATTTACAATTTAAGTCAATGCAAACACCGTATTTTCACGTATATAAGATGCATCGTACCCTGCACCCAGGGTGCCTCTTATATATGGGTATATAAATTGCTCAGTGCGGCAGATGGCTAGGCCGCGTGCATCTTACGTAATTTTAGGTTACACAAATCGTCAAAACCCATGTCTTATCTACGGGTGCCTCTTATAATTAGGAGCGTCTTATATGCCTGAAAATACGGTATATCCATGTGTGCTTCAAGAAGAGAATATTACTTTCCCAAAGGCCAATTTTAATATCAAGTAATGAGAGTATGATTCATACATTCATAAATAGGATATACTCAAAATGCTACTCCAAGTAAGCTGTCCACAACCATTTTATTGGTTGAGAGCCTATTTTTTAGAATTATACTTAGAAAACCAAATCTGGGGACCATTACTCTTAGGAATAAATTCATAGAAACCTAAGTTTGTGCACCACTGGTCTCAGGCACAGATTCTTTGAAGTCTAAGTTTGTGCACCACCACTCTTAGGCACAGATTCCTTGAAGTCTAAGTTTGTGCACCATCACTCTTAGGAAAAGATTCAGAGAAAAATTTATATTAAAAAAATCCATAAGGATAAGGGGGGATTCAACCTAATAGCTTACTGCATGCTAAAATTGTTGTCAAATTTTGTATATCGTTCTAAAGCCCATTTGTTCTTAACCCAACCCCCCTTAGTGTTGGCAGAGTAAAGCCTGAAAACAATGTAACCTGCTCATAAGTTCACCCCCAATAAATAATTGACCAGTAGAAGTAATTAAAGTACAAACTTTTAAAAATACACGTGTAAGTAAAGAGACTTAACGTCAAACAGTATGATGTGAAATGCATCTACTCCTAGGCTACTAATAATATTGTAACCATTCTCAACATTTTCAAAGGGAGATCATGGCCGCTTAAAAAGAAATGCAGAGTCTTTACACTTTTTTTTTTTTTTTTTTGCTATGAGTATCAACCAACAAGTCTGCGCAACTGCAGATCTCATTATACTGGTAATTAAATATAGGTCAGATGCTGGTACCAAACCCTGACTGTTTTAAAGATAGATTTCAACTGCTACTAAGATCTTTTAAAATGCCTTTGTTCAGTCTAGGTACTTTGATACTCTCCAATACAGCCAGTCATGGCAGTTTGCAAAATAAGGACATAACCTGTGACCCACTTTGCACACAGCTTTATGTTGACTTCTGGGAATTACTTTTTTCTTCCTTGTTTTCTATAACAGAATCAATGCACCAGAAGAAAAATCATGAAAACCTTCTCTGAACAGCTTCTTGCTTTGGTGTCATTCTTTTTGTATTTCCTGTTTAATCCTCTATGCCGTGTGGAGCACCTGCTAAGCTGGAAAGTAAAGTTATTAGTTTACCCTGTGTATTTCAGTTTTGTATCTGACTGAAATAAATCTTTTATAGTTTGACTTTATAGTCTAATTCCGGGTTGGCTTTTTGGTTAATGGAGTATCTAATTAGGTGTTATTGCCAACCATCAATTTAAAAGAAATACACATTTTTGATAGGGTAGATTCTCACATCATTTTTGAGTTTAACATCAAAGTGGTGCAGTCAGTGTGACACAGGACAAGTGTGCTGGGGGCATGAGGTTCTAAGCCCAACAACACTAAATGTTCCTCTCCGCAGTTGTGTGATAAAAGATAAAAATGTGTTAATTCATCCATCGAAATCGATCAAGGCCATTTTAATCATCAGATTCGTGCTGGGGTTTGACTCCATCCGTAGGTGCACAGATAGCCGATGAGACTGATTCTGGTATAAAAAAGTTTTTGGGCAGTTAGTGCAAGGGATTGATGGGACATCACCCAGAGTTAACCCAAGCTTTTTTTTGGCTTGTCTTTTGTGCTCTGCAGCAGCTGCTCTGTTGGCCTTGTTTCGCATGGAGCCTTTGTGCAAGGAGGGACGCCACAATGATTTATCCTTTGCCGATTCTTCCCACCTGTCCGGGTTTATGTCAAGGTTGTCTTTAAAATGTCTCTTCTGTCCACCAACAAACTGCATTCCATTCTTGAGCTCACCTTAAAATACTCTTTTTGGGCAAGCGGTCCTCTGACTGACATTCTCTCAACATGTCCGCCCAGTGAAGCTGGGATTGCATTAAAATGATAAAGATGCTGGGGAGACCTGCCTGTGCCAGTACAGAGGTGTCTGGGAACTTGTCTTGCCATTTGATGTTAAAGATTTTTCTGAGATTTTAAAGTTTTGTAAAATTTATAAAATAATGGACACAAAATATATAGCGCACACTGCGAAAGTGGCTCAACTTTTTTGCATGGCATTGGTTGACCGTCCATGTTTCACATACATAGAGATACATAGGGATCGCAGCATCTTTGTGGACTCAATAAACATGTACTCAGTGATCAATGGATACATGTCTAAAGTAAGAATTGAAGTTATATGTACCAGAAATCTAGATGCCCAAATAGTTGAAGTTGTCTGTATCAGACCATCTTAGATGCAAAATTGCTGTAGTTGTGTGTATCAGACCATCTAAATACAAAATTGCTGAATTTGTCTGTATCAGACCATCTAGATCAGCGGTTCTCAACCTGGGGGTCACACGACCCTTTCCCAGGGGTCGCCCAAGACCATCTGAAAACATATATACTCTACAGTTATGAATTAGAAAAAAAAATAATTATGTGGCTGGGGGTACCCACAACATGAGGAACTGTATTAAAGGGTCGCGGCGTTAGAAAGGTTGAGAAGCACTGATCTAGATACAAAATTGCTATAAAAATGAAATGTAAAACAACTCTGAATGTTTACTTTTCTTGTTTGCTTTCAGGTAACCCCCCTGTTGATGAGGTCAACATTTTAAGAACTCAGGGCATGCTGTTACAGAATCAGCTCATGTATGAACGACACAAATGCACCAACCATGCTAAACGGAACCGAAGACTCTTGAGAAAGATCACCAATGTTGCCATGTTGGAAGAGCAACAAAAAACTTTAGTATGAAGTTTTCTATATTCAGTCAGATCATGTCAACTACTTATCAGTTAGATCAGCGGTTCTCAACCTGTGGGTCGTTCCCCCTTTTGGGGGTCGAACGATCCTTTCAGAGGGGTCGCCTAAGATCATCGGAAAACACATATACTCTACTGTTATGAAGCAGAAACGATAATAATTTTGTAGTTAGGCATTAGGAAGGTTGAGAACCACTGAGTTAGATTATCTCACCATCTTGTAGTTAGATCATGTCATCATCTTGTAATATGATGTCACCATCTTGTCAGATCATGTCACAATCTTGTCAGTTAGATCACATCCCCATCTTGTCAGCTAGATCTTGTGACCATTTCATCAGCTAGATCATGTGACCATTTCATCAGCTAGATCATGTGACCATTTCATCAGCTAGATCATGTGACCATTTCATCAGCTAGATCATGTGACCATTTCATCAGCTAGATCATGTGACCATTTCATCAGCTAGATCATGTGACCATTTCATCAGCTAGATCATGTGACCATTTCATCAGCTAGATCATGTGACCATTTCATCCGCTAGATCATGTGACCATGTCATTTAATGTTTTCCCCCGAAATCCACCCTTTCACTTTTAAAACAATCTAAGTTGTCCATATTTCAGCTGGACCAGGTGAGATTGTATGAAGAATCCATGCAGCATCTTAATGTTAGCGTTAAGTTGCTTCAGGAGGAAAACAGGAGACTGAAACAAAGCCAGGAGTCTGACGAGTATGAGAAACTGGTTCAGTTCAGGCAAGAACTTCACTTGGATTTTTTTTATTTCAAAATTTCTTTTAACCCTTTACATTTTACATGCCGCTAAATGCCATCCCCATAATCCACATGACACCGTTTGACCTCCATATAACATAGCACCAGTAAAAAATGTATGAATATTCTCCACTTTGATGCACACCCCATTTAAATGAGTTGACTCCCTTCCTGTTTGGTTAACCTTCAGAGTAGAGGGGAAACCAAGGCAAGTTGTTTAAATATTTAACACTTAGTATTGGATGACATTGTCTGCTTACTGCAGACCTGGGCTGGCCATAGACTTAACACTTATTATTGGGTGACATTGTCTGCTTACTGCAGACCTGGGCTGGCCATAGACTTAACACTTATTATTGGGTGACATTGTCTGCTTACTGCAGACCTGGGCTGGCCATAGACAGAATGCTGGGCAGAAAATTGAATGTGTAATAACTGACGTGTTCATCCACAGGACGTCATTAAAGGAGAACAAAGATTTAAAAGCATCCAGTGTAGTGTTGAAAAATTTGTTGCTTACGCAGAAAGAAGATTATGACAAGCAGCAAAAGGTAACATTTGTATACATACATTTTTATTGTTTTTCTCCCTTAATTTATCTATATGTATAAAGTAGTATTTGTACATTGTTATTTTGTCTCACCTGTTTACCTATATGTTAGAGGTAATGTTTGTAAAGTGTTCTCTTTTTCTCACTTATTTTATCTCCACAGCAGCGGTTCTCAACCTGTGGGTCATGACCCCTTTGGGGGTCGAATGACCCTTTCCCAGGGGTCGTCTAAGACCATCGGAAAACGCATATACCCTACAGTTATGAAGTAGCAACGAAAATAATTTTGTTGTTGGGGGTTGCCACAACATGAGGAGCTGTATTAAAGGGTCGCAGCATTAGGAAGGTTGAGAACCACTGCTCTGCAGGCTTCACTCAATTGAAACAAAATAATGATATATTTAAAATCTGTTATATACAGTTAAGTGTAATATGGGGAGGACCATGATTATGTTGAAGCAATACACAATACTTATTTCAAGTTTTCCCCTACAGTACCTTATGTTTTATATTGCCCATATACAGTTGAAATGTCTGTTTACAATTGCCCTACAGTACCTTATGTTTTATATTGCCCATATACAGTTGAAATGTCTGTTTACAATTGCCCTACAGTACCTTATGTTTTATATTGCCCATATACAGTTGAAATGTCTGTTTACAATTGCCCTACAGTACCCTTTGTTTTATATTGCCCATATACCGTTGAAATGTCTATTTTTACTATCACGATGTGCCCAATGTGGGATCTGCTTTAAATATTTGTTTGTATTCATTTGATTTCCCCAGAAACTTGAAAGTGTTCAAAATAAAAAGCTAGAATATGAAAAAGAATTGGAGATTTGCAAGGAAAGACTGGCTAATACAGAGCAATTGAAGCAGAAGGTCGGTACTACAATAGATACTTTTATAACACTTCAATGCATACTCTTTAAATAATTTAATACATACATTCATAACAATTTTATACATGCATAAAGTTGGCAATATCTACAAATATATATTAGGTGGAGCTTGGCCAATTTGTACAACCATACAACCCAACTTCAGAAATATGTGATCCCCTCTCAGTTCCCTCAGCTTCTTAATATGACACAGAAGACAGTGGAGTCAGTTCAGCACTGGATGACAATAAACAAGCTCAAATTGAATGATGAAAAGACTGAGGTGATCCCCATTGCTACCGCTCAAAAATTAAAATCTTTAAAAGATACACCATCCTTTACTCTCTCAGGCGTGCAGATTGAGTTTGCTCAAACAGTGCGAAACCTGGGTATCTACTTAGACAGAACACTAACTATGGAAAATCACATTAACATGATTTGCAAGGCGATTTTTCTAGAGCTGCGCAGAATTAGTCATATCAGACCCTTCTTAACGTTGGATGCATCAAAGAGGCTGATGTCTGCATTCGTGCTATCACGCATGGACTACTGCAATGCTCTCATGGTGGGTCTTCCAGCTACGCTCCTGGATAAAATTAAAAAAGCACAGAATAATGCTGCTTGAATTGTTCTTCGTAAACGCAAATTCGACCATGCTAAAACTCTTCTGATAGAATTGCATTGGCTGCCGTTCCACGCTCGCATAGAGTACAAAATTGCAACTCTGTGCTACCGCTGCTTGCATGACCTGGCGCCGTCCTATCTCCAAGCGCTCATGACGCCTTATGTACCCACTAGACAACTCCGCTCATCCGATAGTGGCAAACTCTCGATACTGTGTGTTCGCCTTGAAACTTACGGAAAGCGCACGTTCGCATTTGCTGGCCCAACCATTTGGAACACCCTTCCTGACGCTCTCAAAAACAGCCAGATGCTGGATTCCTTCAAAACAAATTTAAAAACTCATCTATTTCGCAAACACCTGCTGGAATGATGTTGTCTACCATCTTTTCCAGCTTGTTATTATCTCCCTGCTTAGTTTTTGTACCGCGCTTCGAGCCTTTGGGGATGAAGCGTGATTTTTCAAATGAACTTTATTATTATTATTATGTTGAGCTTGACCAAAATGTACAACAATATATTAGGGGGAGCTTGACCAATATGTACAACCATATATTAGATGGAGCTTGACCAATATGTACAACCATATATTAAGGGGAGCTTGGCCAATATATACAATCATATATTAGGTTGCGTTTGACCAAAATGAACAACAGGTCATACTGTTCAATGCTGTAATTTATATAAATCGCACAGTTTTTTATATTTCTGTGTTTCCGCTACAAGAAAAATGATCAGTCCAAACACTAGCAAGAAGAAGCTGCCCCTTTTAGGCAGGTGGGGAGGCATTGCCTGTTAAGAAATTTGGGATCGCATGAATTTTAATAATCCTTTCAATTTAAATATTTTGGATATTTATATCACAAACACCTCCCCCCCCCCGCTCCCCATTTTCCACCCTTTTATTCCCCACCTTCCCACAGAATTAGAATAGTTTGTTTATTTTGATAGTTATTTATAGATTCCCATAGTAATTAAAAGTAACAAGCCTTTGACCATCAGGTGTTTCAGCTTCAAAAAGAGGTTCTGCTGATGCAAGAGTTCCATCAAAAGTGTCAAGAGAAGCTTCATCACAGCAGAACCACAGGAGCCAATAAGACAGAGGAATCCTACTTGATCAACTCGCTCAAAGTGGAGATTGCTGGTATGTATAATGGACTGTTGAATAAATTTGGACATTGCAGGTATGAATGACAGACATTTATATAAGGGACCATCCATCTATTACATACAAGGTTTGTTGGTGTAGGAGATTTGTGTAAGGGTGCGTATAGTACACTGTATGCCTTGGCATTGGAGGGGGTGGTTCCATCTGAATTGTATGTATATTTATGCACATATAATTATCTTGACATTCTGACGCTCCATAAATAGCTTTTATCACTTACACCTTAATATCTGTGAAATTCAGGATTCCCAAGTCTTTTCAAAAGGCTATTATAAAAATATCACAGCAACTTTTCGTAATATTAGCTCATCCATCCATCCCTGTGGCGCTACAGCCCATGTAGGGCTTTGGCCCGCCTCACCACTTCCTTCCACTCAGACCTAACCAATGCTTTTCTTTTCCATGCTTGGATTCCCAGTTGTTGTAGATCTTTTTTTCCACATCACCCATCCATCCAAGCCTAGGTCTGCATTTGAGCCGTTTTCCTCTGGGGTATTGTTGATGCACCCTCTTCACTCCTCTGTCATTTGGCATTCTCTCTAATATTAGCATACTGTTACTTTATGTTTTCCCAAATGAATGCGCTAGAAATCACAACATTAATTTAAAGCCTTGTGACAACTTTTGTTAACTATAAGATTCTGTATGTGTGACCTAATTGTAACCTAATTATTTCATTGGGCTGAACCAAAGATTGTCAGTAATATTCAATGCTGATTTAAAGATAGTTGTATAAAGTGGATATCGATCCAGTAGATGACTTCATTGTTATGATGTGCCATTGATCCAGTAGATGACTTCAATGTTATGATGTGCCATTGATCCAGTAGATGACTTCAATGTTATGATGTGCCATTGATCCAGTAGATGACTTCAATGTTATAATATGCCATTGATCCAGTAGATGACTTCAATGCTATGATGTGCCTTTGAATCAGTAGATTATTTTAAGCCTGTCTGTTCAAGACAATGTTATTTTTTTTATTTTTTTACTTTTACCAAATCTACAGCACTTACCAAAGAAAACAAGAAGAAAAGTAACCTATTGGAAGCATACCACACAAGAACCATTGAGTTGGACGAGTTTGTTAAAACAAAGGTTTGTACTTTAACTATTATTAGGGTAAAAATTAAGGCTCTGGTTCTTCCTTTCCACCAACCCAAAACTTGAAAAGGGGTCAACTGGTAGTTACAGTACAACTTAACAAATGTGGTGAGTTTCTTTTGCTATTAGATTTAATTTTAACAACAATAAGATTAAGCAAATAGATTATTTTTGTTGGTGTAAAATTCTTATATTTTAATTACCAGGTATTTTTTTTTATCTAAAAACCAGTCAACATATTTAAGGTACTGGTTAATACAACTATCACTTAATTTTACTTGAATTTACTTCAGTTACTACCCCTGTATTAGATGTAATCCACTTCCTTTGGTTGCTACAACTACAACTATATTAGATGTAATCTACTTACTTCGGTTGCACCCCCTGTATTAGATGTAATCTACTTATTTCAATTTATACCTCTGAGTTATGTGTAATTAATTTACTTTTGTCATACCAGGACATAGCCCTAAATGAAATGAAGAAGAACTTTGAAGTAGCCAAAAGCTGCCATAATGAAAAGCTCAAGGTGACACATTTTTGTATTCTTTTTTAATTTGATTATACAAGTATGAGAAGCTGTTGTAGAAAGCAAGTGTTAGTCTATTTGATCCAGTAATCTTGTTAGTCTATTTGATCCAGTAATCTTTAACTCGCACAGATCAATCAGCTTGTCATATGCCTGGAAGTTATCAGAATGCAAATCCCTTATTTATTTTATTCTTGCTCATAAACTTAATATGATTATGATCAAATTTTTCATGGCTAAAAATGTATCCTAGCATTTTACCTTGCCTTCCCCCAGCCTCAAGAGTGGGCCACTTCCTTTCATTTATAGGAACTAAAATATATCTAAAAGCACAATGATTTTAAACTGTATGTACTGGATCTAAAGCCTGTTCTTTAATCAACTATTTTTGGTCTGGAAAAGCCTGAAAACTTGCTAATAACTTGAACCCATAAAATGATACACATAAATTTTTAAAAAAATCCAAACTCTTTAAAATAATTATTGCATTACTTAAAGACTTAAAAAAAACTAACAAGTATACAGTATCACTTATAACACAGGTACTTGCGTCGCGCATCTAACCATACTGAACATTTCCTAAAATAGATGACTGCGCCTCGGAAAGAAATATGTGGTCGCCTTGTCATTCCATGCATTTATTCTGCTGTTAATATCAATTAACAAGTGCCAATGGCAAATATAAGTCTGGTGCTGGTACCAAACTGTATCATAAAATGAGAGCTGCTCTGACCATTCTAAAAATAGATTTCAACTGCTGCTACTATCTTATAAAATCTGCAATTCTGACATTTCATTATTCAATGTAGGTACTTTGAAACTCTCTAAGCCAGTGGTTCTCAACCTTCCTAATGCCACGACCCTTTAATACAGTTCCTCCTGCTGTGGTGACCCCCAACTATAAAATTATTTTCGTGGCTGCTAGTATATGTGTTTTCCGATGGTCTCAGGCGACCCCTATGAAAGGGTCATTAGTCCCCCCCCCCCAAAGAGGTCCCGACCCACAGGTTGAGAACCGCTGCTCTAAGCACAGGCAAACATGGCAGTGGTAAAATGAGGACAAAATTTGTTACCCAGTTATTCACACTTCTTTATGGTGTCTTCAGTTGATTACTTTGTTCTTCATTGTTAAAACTCAATCTATGTACCTAGAGAAAAATAATAAAAATGTCCTATGACTCGCTCATATGCAAACCACCCCGCTTATCTCAGAAATATTTCCACAAAATAAAGCCAGCTTTAATTTTTTTCAATTAATTCTAATCATTAGCTGTGTGCTAGTAGGGCAATGTTGGAGTAGGACAGAAAGTATGCCTTGATAAGCATCATTTTATTAATTTGATTCTGCCAATCTTTTTTTGGTTACACTTTCAAAAGTATAAATAAAATATATTTCAAAATAGGTCAATGGTTCATGTTCCAAAGTTTGAAACTAAGCTGTGTGCCAAATTTCAGTTCTGTAGCATTCTACAAGTCAAGATAAGGACTTGAATGGTTATATCCAAACCAAACCTTACCATTAGAAAATATATATAAAAATCGCCTTTACGCAGTTGATAAAATGTGTCTAAGCATGAATATAAATTCTAATGTATCTAGAATCTCTCTTTAACTTTCAGGCAGTAGAGGAGCGCTGTAAGAGCATGGCACACATCATCCAACAGCTAGAATCCAAGGTTTTGGAGCTGACCGGCTCGCTAGACAAAGCCAAGCACAAGCAGATGCTGGACGCTCGTTTGGCCACCAGTAAAGCTAATTCCAGTGGCAGTGGAGCAAAGAGTCGAAGCAGTAAAGGGCAGGAAGCTGTTCAAGAACACAGTAGTGTCCCTTTGATCCCAGAGACACAACTTCTGGAGTCGAAAATTGCCTTCAGTAAAACTTCAAGTGACATTCCGGTCTCTAGAAATGATGTTAGTAAAAGTGACGAGTTTTCACAGGCCGCCAGCATCGTGGTCGCCAGCAAGGACATCTCACTTGCCAGCTCAAATTTCAGCGATTCAAATCTGACCCTTGGTGACCTGCAGCCGTTTTTGCCGTCGCGTTTCGGTGATGATGTCTTCTGTGATTCAGGTGCTGCCAGCAAGTCTTCTTTTAGAGGGGACAGTGATGTCAGCATCAAGTCCATCTCAGACAACAGCCTGACAACTGGAGACAGCGGAATCTGATATTACTTGCAGGGAATAATCATTTAATACCACACAATCAAGATCAAGAGTTTTTAACATTTCATGTCCAGCCTGTGAACCCCTGACTGGAATGTTAACTTTTATTTTAAAAACTTGTTGCCATTGTCAGAGTCCCTGAGCCCTATGCCAGTTCTGATCCGCTAATCTGGTTATTGCCCCATGTAATTATTAGTTCTTACATTTAAATAAATTATAAAGATGTAGCCCCATGTAAATTTATCTTATATACAGTAGAATGTTGATTTTCTGAACTAACTGGGACCAAGGTATCATTAGGACAATAGAGAAGTTAGTGCCAAGAATATATCATATTCTTACATTATAGTTCCACACGTATGGTGCTTTATTGTACAGTGTATTAACCATACCTCATGCTACATCGGTGTCAGTTGAATGACGTCAAACCTCGATGACTTGCCGTCACTTTCATTTCCAATAAAAGATGAATAGCTCTTGAAAAAAAACGAGGTCATTTTGTCTGTGTAGGCGTGTAGACTGCTATATACTATAGATATTAATTACTATACTATGATCCTAATTTGGCCAATGCATATAGTATAGTGAAGGGCATATCTAAAAATTTTGTTGGATTGTGTGACAGGAGTCAGAATTGTTGACCTGTATTTTTACGCCAATGCTATGTGCTATGTGCATACTCTATCATTTTTATTTTTTTTTTAAAAGATGGGAAGTTTGGAAAATCAATGTTTTGGAGAATCAGCTTTTGGAAAATGGACGCTCTACTGTATATAATTTTAAATGATCAGAGATCTGGTTCCTATACTCATTTTATTCAACTATTGACGCCCCCCTCACCCCACAGACATCAACTTACATGAGGCACCTTCTTGCAAGCTGACATAGTTTATTTTTCTGTTAAGTCATAGTATTCCAAGGATTTACTTGAAAATGTGCTGCCTTGCAACCCTTACACCATTGGCGTCATATCCCATTGTTGGGTAGCTATGGTCATTTCCAAAGTTAGGTCACTCTGGTTTAGCCATCATGTGGCCACACACTAAGTCATTTGTGCAATATTAAATTAATGGTGTCCACACCAGTCAGCATACCCTCCACCAATCAAGAATGTTCTATGTGTCACATGATTTGTAAATGTAATGTATCCTATACGGGAGGAATATGTAGGATTTTTTTTTTATCTGCGTCATGCTTCAGGACATTCCTAAGTAAACCTCATGCCTGCCTCATTACTGGCCAGCTCTACTGAAATTTTTTTTAAAAAATTTATTTAGTGTGGATGAACTGCTCTGAGCAAAAACAGTAGGACAGTTTGAATGTTGTTTTCACAGTTTTGTATAACGGTACTTACTTCAGGACTGCAGAGTTTGAAAAACAAATGGCTTAACGCACTGACCACCAATCATATTCATATGTGATTTGCAATCCATTTAGTATACGGTACATTTGGGATGACATATTTGTTTCACTATTATAATCTATAAGTTAAGGGATTAGTTGAGTCTATAAAGTTATTCTGATTCAAGGCGGTCAGGCAAGATGACTTCTGGCCCAGGTCATCAGGCAAGATGACTTCTGGTCCAGGTCATCAGGCAAGATGACTTCTGGCCCAGGTCATCAGGCAAGATGACTTCTGGCCCAGGTCATCAGGCAAGATGACTTCTGGCCCAGGTCATCAGGCAAGATGACTTCTTGCCCTGGTCAGGCAAGATGATTTCTGGCCCAGGTCATCAGACAAGATGACTTCTGGCCCAGGTCATCAGGCAAGATGACTTCTGGCCCAGGTCAGAAAAATAGCTTCTGGCCCTGACTGATGCAAAATCAGCTAAGAAATTGAATACCGGTACTAGATAAATAATGGAGGATGTGAGTAAAATTGTAATTGCATGCAGTCAAATTTCTTATGTAAGAAAAGATATTGGACCAGTTAAAATGTGTAAAGGCATCTAAATGTGTGTCAGTTAACCTGTCAGGCATTTAGGGCACCGATTACAGGGATGGAGTATTTCGCGTGGCACCTGATGTAGGGGATGACATTTAGGTTCTTAATGCACATACTCATACAGTGAGGTGAATGAATTTGATAATGAGTAGAACATCAGTGAAAGGGGAAATTAGACGGCTAAGCAGAGACTATTACAGAGTGTTTTAAGAATATTTATGTTGGGGGACTTAGCACAGCCACGGTCTGGGGACATGTGCATCCTCATTTGGGGGTTAACGCAGCCACTGTTGGGGGACATAAAAGTGCAGCCTCATTTGGAAGACATAGCACAGCCACTTTTGGGGGACATAGAACTAATAGGACAGCCACTGTTGGGGGACATAGTGCATCCAATGTTAATTGTTATGGGACACAGTAGCTACTGTTAGGGGAAATACAAGTGCAGCCTCATTTGGGAGACAGCGCAGCCAATGTTGTGGGGGAAGTTTAGACTAGATATCTAGTCATTTATCATAGTGGTGCAATTTGTACAATGAAAATAGTCTTGAAATTATTTTGTGTTTATTTATGGTGTTTAACTATTGTTTGAGTTGCTGTCAACCTTCACAGCAAACAAATGTGCTGAATTGTTATTTAAATCTCCAATAAATAAATCTATCTATGCCCTAAAAATTTGTGAAATCCATGATTTCAATTTTCTTTTTAAGGCTAAAATAATAATCACAGCAAATTTTCATAATTATCATCAAAATGCTACTTGGTGTTTTCACATGTGAACTCACTAGATATTGCACTAACACTAGGAACAATAGGAACAATAACATAAATTCCACCTTTGTATGTTTCCTATATGTGATGCAATTATTTTTTTCAGCTACGCAGTGTCTCCTAAATTGGTTTGATTCTCCTCACCCTTGCCAAATATAGATATTCCTCAGGTGCCTTATGTCAAATCCTAACAAGTAGGACTTCTAACAAATACAATTCTAAAAACGACAATCCTAAGAAGTAGGCATACATTTGGAGATAGCAAATACATTTTTTTTTTAATTAAAAGATTGGGAAGAAATAAAACACTAATGAAGGTCACTAAGATCCATATATAGGAGCTTCTAAAAACAGTCATTACTAAAGTAAGTTGCTGGTTTGCATAAGGTCTGATATAATATATGTCATGTCCTGTCACACTGGATTGAAAGTAGAAATAAATTTATGAAAATTGTACCTTTTAGTTTTAGGAACCACTGAGCTATGCCAAACAGACATCAGAGAAAAGCCACGACACATTTTGTCTTTAACACCTTTAATATTTTCTTCTTCTTTATTTTAAGGGATGGAAGTGAAATTTGACTTTTTATAATGAAGTGTCTTATCAAGGTTTTAATGTGTGACTATTTCCCAGCTTTAATGTTCATTACAAATGACATAAAACCACAATGAAAAAAAAAGGTTGTAGATGCTAGCAGTTCAATTATTCTTGAAACAAAAATTATATTGCATACCGGTTCCCAAATGTCTGGTTTTTTTTTACTGCTACAGATACTCTCAAAGTTAGGACTGTGTGTTTTACAATTAACCACTCCCTAGCCTAAAATAGTGTGCTGTTACAGTTACTCGTAAACCTTGGACAGTGTGGTTTTTTTTTCACAGTTACTCTCAGACCTAGGACAGTGTGTGTAGTTTCGGTTACTCTCGAAGCTGTGACTGTGTGTTTTACAGGTACCCACTCTCAAGCTTACTATAGTATGTTGTTAGGGTTACTCTGAAACCTAAGAAAATGATTGGAGGCTCTATATGAATTCAGATTTATTAAACTGCATTTTAAATTCTTTTTTAAAAGTCATTTGAATTCCTACTGTCCATATTATTTGTTTTCTATTTTTTCTTGGATAATTTAATGTACTAACATTGTAAACACTTGAGTTGCCGATTGTTTTTTTTTAAAAATAATTTTAACATATTTACAGAGGTCTTGAATAAAATCATTTTCACAATTTTTAATAATTCAAAGCATTGAAATATAAATAGTTACCTTTTACCAAATTTTCAGTTATGTTGTCTTTATGCACTATTCCATTTTTTTGTTTTTTTTTTAAACTAGGAGTACTAGGAGGGGCCCCATCCTGAATGAGTCTCTGGCTGCAGCTACACTTTCTTTTTAAAATCAATTTTATTTATTAGCTAAAGGATATCTTGCTTTGCTGCTGCATAAACCAATTTGATTTACTCTCTGTACCTTAGTGACTTAAAAAAATTTCTTTAAAATTTGATGGGTTTTTATTTTAATACGGTAGTAATAGTCCTTGTTCCCCTGTAGTTGCCAGGTATTATTACTGTGAATATATTTATTTATGCCAGATTGAGATATGCACACAGACCGGTTTACCCTCAAACTCTTAAAATCATACAATATCATCACAAAATCGTTAAATACATTATCTTAATAGTAAATAATAAACATACAGTATACCTAATGTACACACCTCAAAATCGTACATTGTATGCCAAAATCATAAGAGTAAACAGGTCTGTATGCACACCTTCCCAGCTACTATGCAAGATCAGTACTTGAGAAATGTGCTTGATTATATTAAGTTTTTATGAAATGCATTCAATCCTATTGTACCAAAGACACCAACCAAGATCTAGTGAATCCAACAGGCATATCCTTTTTAACTTATGACCCTCAAGGGGCTCACAACAACCAAAACGATTCAGATATGGTACATTAATTTAATATCAGATGTTTTACATTTGGATGAGGTCAACTTTATTTTCGCTCTCTTCTATTATATGTTTGTTTTATAATGGTTTTCAGACAATGTACCTTAAAGAAACATTTAAAGAGATTCAGACTTAATTTTAACAAATGTTTGCCATGGTGCTTTTTTGGGTGTTAAATACCGGTATATTAGTTGTCAATGCTTCATTGCTGTAATACTTTTTAATAATTTAAATAGTAAAGAGGCTTTTGAACTGTTAATTTTCCTTCTACTTTCAACAGTGTTAACCCAAACCATCTCAAGGAGTTTGGTTCAGTCATTGTATTGATTTATTCATTAGGTCTTTTCTTCCCTAAACAAGCAGTGGGCAAGTAAATGAGTTTTATTTCTTCACTGATTTGCTTGCTGTGTACATGCTAAGTTCTATGGGCAAATGTTTTATGTAAATCTCATTCTTTTGAGCTACTCCTTTAGATCAATAGATCCTAGAATGTATAGTGAAATTAAAATCTTTGGTTTTATTGTCTAAAGTGCTTCACAAAGGTGACTATTTCTTTCTTTGTTTAAAAGGAATTGATCAGGTGCAGTGGTTTGGCTCATGAAGGACTAGATGCAGCATTTTTCCCTTTTTTTTTATTTTTAATGAAATTCAAATGATAAACCCTTGCCTGTGACTCCCAAAATATTTTCTAGACCTTGGCAGATTTAATGATTTTAAAAAAGGCTTCTTATTCAAAAAAAGCTTGTCTACAACTGGTCCATGTGGAATAAAAAAGATTGTAACTAGCATAACCGAGGGGAGGACAACATTAAATAACTAAACAAATTCAGCATTTGTGGCTCTTTGGAGTTCACAAAAATATAATTTAAGATGATTTTTGGGCTCTAAATGCTTTGCTCCTGCCAAATGTAATATTTTGACAATAAAGTACGAATTTTAGAACTAAAAGTAAAAGATGTTCCCATCTGAATAAGTGAGAAATTTTGCACAGTGTGTCATTCAACAGAGGATGAAACTACATCCCATACATTTAATATATTTTTGTTATCTGACTTAAATAATTAAATTGCTTTTTATTATTGTTGAAATCTTTCCTTTCCTTTAACACTCATTAACATCTTTTGTTACTAAGAATGAAATGTAAATTTTTTTTTGTAAGAGATATGTTTAGAGTTTTTTCATTTTTTTCTTTACTACTTGAATTTAGTCAAGACTGTTCTGTCATGATAGAGATGGTCAGACGGGTACTGTAATTACAAGACTGACTACTTTAAGAAAAGGAAAGACTAGGGTAAGATGAAGAGAGACTTGTGTAAGCGTGTAAAAGAAAGTATGTTTAATTACAAAGATTTTCTGTACTACTTATTTTCAGATCTTGGAAATACTTTCTTTTTTAAATTCTATTGCACCAACCGGCTAACTTAAATGTTTTTGCTTCTTTGATTTTCACAGCCGTTTTGCAATTATTCCATTTACCGGTACCTCGGGAGATTTACAATTTTAATGCTCTTATGTTTAAATTAAACTGTTTAAATATGAAATAATTTGTTGCTGTTAATCTCACAAATTATTTTCTGAGTGAAAGTCATTATTTAAATTACATTAAAAAGCAGCTGTATCTGTTCCTTTTTCTTTCCCCAAATGTTCTTCAGAATAACTGTTTATGTTTCTTTGACCACAATAACTTTTCAAGTGTTATTCACTATTGGATCCTTTTTTTATTAAGATAAATATATAATGGAAAGTCCTGACATATTTCTATTTACATTTTAAAATATAGACGTCAAAGACATGAGTAATTAGTTCTTGTAATCCTCATAGTCATAACTTCGGAAGGGTAGAGTGGCTTCAAGATTGCCTGTAAGAAAAAAAAATTAGACTCCTTGACAAAACCTTGACATGTGGTGTATGACCTGTTTATTATTGCAAGTAAAATACATGTTTTCAAGATATCAAAAAGGTGAAATGTCCAGTCAGATTTATATTTCTCAGAATTTTTACCAGCACATGTTTTGGATATGAAACATACTCATATATGTAATACTATATACCCCTGGCTTGAGATGTGAACTGTTTTGAAAATTAAAATCTATTTTATGACTTAACGCAATCCACTCAAAATTTTCCTTAAATACCGGTAATTAAAAAGTAATCATTTTTAATTTAATTTTCTGACTTATTTTAAAAAGACAATTTCGGCTATTAATAATTGTAAATGAAAGCCCATTTAGCAGGGCTGAGTAGAGTATTGTCTTGGAAATGCTGAGTAGAGTATTGTCTTGGAAATGCTGAGTATTTAATCACTCTGCACATACCTCGACCTGACAACAAAAAAAAACGGAACCAGCTCCGGGTGTTTCAAAAAAAGTTGTCTTCGCATTTTCTATAATGTGTTCCACCCAATGTAAAAGTAAGAGAAATAAAAAGTGTATGCATAGAACGAGTACATCTTTTTTTACATAATTTTTATTTGAATTAAATGAAATAAATAATAATAGAAAACTGACGATCAATTGGTGCCAAACTAAATGTAAGCTAAAAGAAACTGCAAAGCTCTGAAAATAATAATGTACTTCCTGCTAATTTGCGTTATTATTTGTCTTAGCAAGATGCTTATCTTGGTTTATGACCATTGCTCATTCTATTTACAATTAATAATATTTTATTTCACATTCTGTTAATTAGGACAGTGGTTCTCAACCTGTGGGTCAAAACCCAGCCAAGGGTTGCTTGACAATTACAGAAATTAGAGGGGGTGTGTGTGTGTGTTTAAATGTGCATTTTTTTCTTATTTAAATTTTCATCTTGAATTTAAATATTATTTAAAGTGATCTGACTAGTTTCTAGTTACTATAGTACAGCTACAGAACATTTAAAAAACCTCTTATTCATTCAGTATTATCAACAGCTAATTTAATATAAAAATTTGGCAATTTCTTTACATCATTTACAAAAATTACATTATATGATTTCCCCCCCCCCTTTTTTTTTCCCCTGAAAGTAATAGATGACAGCTTCCACACAAAACTATAACCATGTGCAAGAATTCATTAACAATTTTCTTAGGGTTAAGTTAGAGAGCCGCCTCTACAGAACCCTCCAGCCCTTATTTCTGCTCCCCTCCATTCCCGATCACATTTACAGTACCTTTATCTGCAAAAAAGGTTCTTCCCTATCCCCTGCTTCCTAACATCTGTTTAACAATTTCAAGGTATAATCCGGGTTGACAAATGTTATAAAGAGGTTGCAGCACTAACTAAAAATGTTGAGAACCGTTAGGTTAGGACTATATTATGAAGGTATTAAGTGTTTTGAAGCCCTTCAACTGTGGATTTTTCACATCTCCCCATTGGGTGGAACACATTATAGAAAATGAGAAGGTAACCCTTTTTTTTCGTAACACCGAGACCTGGATTGGAACCGCTAGGTAAAAACTCACCTTCATCCCAAGCTTTCATAATTTCAACAGTTAACTTTTTGTGTTTTTCTTGGCAAAGGCCTGTCTTTATTGACTCCAGGATTTCTCCTGAGTATGGTGATATGAACTGTTCCAACAGTTTAGTATTCTGTTTTAAATGAGCAAATACCAGTAGCATTGATCAGACACACAAATTATCCCGCTGTAAAAGTATGTAATACCATTCCAAATCTAGAAGTTGATATTTTTAATCAGATATATGAATATGTTACACTTACAAACTTTTTTTAACACGATGAAATGTTGGTCTAACTGAGATTTACCAGAATGGTGAATTTATTGAGGATGAACACAAAAATTTAGATTGATTAGATACATTACCAATAAATAAGGCACGGTTAGCGATTGAGTACGATATAAAAAAGAATAACTTGTATTTTTGTAATATGTCGAGATCGTTAATGGGAACTGGAAAATAAATACCGTACTAAGTTAGCAAACAGTTTTAATACTTTTAATCATCTTTATTTTAATTTCAAGTGACATTGAGAAAATTTCAAGTACATTTATATTTATAAACCTGAAATAAAATATAGTATTTGGTCATGTGTCCTAGTTGTAGTATAGTCCAACACAGTCACAGAAGTAAGTTGTCAGTTGATAAAATGAGTACGCTAAAACCAATAGTGAAAACAAAGCTTTTTGAAGAAATTTTTGTCTGGTCTTGAACTAAATATCATGCTACCAAATAATTTATCAATATTCTGCATGAGAAAACTTTTCCAAATGTGCACAGGTGCCTTTAAAATAGGTTCTAAACAAGGAAGTTGACCCACCAATGAAGTTTAGTTCTGCACCATTTTTTTAAAATTGTGTTAAAAGTAGAATATTATATATTGACAAAAAATGCACCAAAAAGTCAGTGATAATTTTTTTTACAATGAAATCGGAAAAGTATCATATATCATGCAGGCGCTGAATCATAATACAATAATGAATAATACATTCCTCTATACAAGTTTAAAATGCAATGAACAAAAAATATTCCATGTTCCAATTAGAAGGTAATTAATAGTAAGACCATATCAAATTGCAACTTGTAGATTTGGAATGGTATTACCTGTGCCAAAAATCTCTGATGTGTAAATAAATTTCACATGCTTAAATATAATGCCAGTTCAGTATGTACATAAACAATTATTTTTTTACAACTTACTGTTGAATCCAAAACAAGGTATTCATCTCTACAAATAGGACAAGGGCTTGCTGTTGAAATCTCTCCTGCCCTCTGCCAATATTAAAATTAAATTAAGTTCATTATGCCACTGAAATATTTTAAAAGGTAAAGATGAATCACAATCACTGTGCCACTTAAATGAGAATATTTTATTTAGAAAAGTTGGATCACAATCATTGTTCAAGGAGGAACTGGAAATAGTACCTTTTTTAAAGTGTTTTTCTTCAAATTTATTTCCCATTTTAAGCAAAACATTATAGTAAAAACTTAAGCATAACATACAATGCACTTTTCCCGAGTCTGTGGAGGGTACTGGCCTTTGAAATTTCTTCGATAGTGAAACCACACAGGCTTGTCTCCATATCCTTGTACATAGGCTATGGAAAATTTTATATAAAATATCATACTGTAAATTGTATCTTAAACAAACTTTTCCCCCCACCTATTTAATAGATCTTTGTTTTATGAACTAACAAACCAAAAAAAATTTTTTAGGCTCAACAAATCATTAAAGATAGAATTTCTCAAAATAAAGTTACAGAAATAAACTTCTAGAAATTAACAAAAAGCTGCAAAAAATCATATATTTAGGACCCTGCACTGCTTGTTCAGCTTTTTGTTTATTTTTAAAAATGTATTTCCCTTAGCACAGAAAACACATTTTTTACATTTCAATACTTTGCATACCATCACTGTTCATATATCTGATGCTTGTTCCTACATCTATGACCTTTTTAGGTTTAACTTGAACATTTTCCAAATCTTCAACTGGTGTGCTTTCATCTTGACCATGCTTTTGTGTCAGAGTAAAACTTCTGCACAAAGACAAACAGGACTAAAATAGAAAAATAGGAAAGGATTGTTTTTACATTTTTGTGACATTGAGTGACAAGAAGGCCATGGGGTGGGGGTTTATGCAATGTGACATCACATAATTGAAACAACTTGCACTGAATTAATATTTGTGGATATAATTATAATTATAGTAATGATGACATTTTCATTCCTTTCATTTGTAATGATGTATTTGATTCAATTTTTTCATTTTTTTACGAGTCCGACTCTCTACTGACCTCTACTGAGACTGATAGAACTGAGATTACTGAGTCTGGTAAATTTACGTTTGGAACACCACTTATGTCCCACGACCACCATCTTGGTTAACATGACCTCAGATGTATCATGGCAACCAAGATGGCGGCCGTGTAAAAAATAAAAGTAACACCAACACTTGTCTGCTAAATAAGGGGAAGGGAAAGATAGAGAATGTGCTGTTTAGCTACTTACCGAGAGAAAAGGAAGTAGGAACAAAACTTAAAATTTCAATAAATAATTTCAGCCAGTACATTAATTTCGTGGCAAACATATCAACTTTATTGTATCCCTCTAGTAGTAAGAAAAGTGTAAAAATAAAGAAAGACACATCAATTATTTTTTTTTTAAATTCTGGAAACACAACATACTATTTCATCTAGTAAAAAGTAAAAGTCATTGAATCATTGAAAAAATGGTTTTGATTTGATTGAGGTCCTTACTAAAAAAAATCATAGCTTATGAACAACTAGAGAAAGTTGATCTTGGTGTTTTTTGTAAACTATACTTAAAGTTAAACCATTCTTCATTCTCTAAGCCACTTAGCTCTATTATCTAGACTATAGAGTTAATAGAGCTGTAGTAGTAGTAGTTTTATTTTTTAATGTTTTACAATTTTCATCTAAGTGCCTAAAAATAAAAAGTCAATAAAAGAATTCAATAAGTGAATTGAATAATTATAATATTATACTATAAAATTTGTAACCGTTTAAATTTACGGAGTGGTTATCCGCACGGTTTTGGTCGTGAGGATAACGCAGAGCATTATCTGCACGGCTCCTCAGCGCATGCGCATTATAGCGGCTGGTCACGTGACATTGAAAAAAAGCGCGCCTGTTAACATTGTTCTTAATGATTTCAAGCACGACTGACGATCGACAATAAGCTGTGTTTTATTTTCAACTCTTACATGCAATTAATGAAAAATAAAACACACATTTCATGCATTATTTCTAGATCTATATTTGAAAGAAAAAAATGTGTTGCGTACAGAAATTTTCAGAAATTTCATGAAATGTGTCGATCGGCCGACGGTAGTTTTGGAAACATTGCTTAGACATGGTGCGGTTTTCTCACCTTATTAGGTCTAGTAGTAGACCGTATAGCCTCTAGCATAGGTCCTAAATAAAACGCATCTTAATGCTACTAGTCTTCAATATTATAGGCCTTTACCTACATTATAGATCTAGACCTAAGACAGGCTGGCTTTCACACATTTACGATTCATTCCACACTGTAATTTGCGTTCAATAAGCCAACAAAAAATGTCGCCTTATTTAAACTAAGTTAAACTTACGCTACGTTTAATAAATTATAAGTTTGTAATTCCTGAAATAAAGGCTAAATTTTAAAAATGCATAATTTTAGTTAATATAAGTATACATCACACATTTCTGGTTGTGGGGAATAACGCTAGAAATTATCTGCACAGCTAGAAATTATCCGCACAGCCACGTCCAAAACCGTGCAGATAACGCTTCCCTTGGCTAATGTCTAGTTATGGAGCCATGGCGTCATTTGCGTGTTCTGTTATGTTGCTGATGACTTTAGGGTTCAGGTTAGGTTTAGGGATAGATTTAGGGTTCAGGTTAGGGTGAGGGATAGATTTAGGGTTCAGGTTAGGGTGAGGGATACATTTAGGAAGTTTTTTCATTATTTTTAAACGTTTTATTCTTAATTTTACGGGTGGTGTCAACCAAGATGGTGGCCGTGGTAAAAAACGCGGACCCATCTCTCGAAATTTACCCTTCCCTTAAATTTAAATAACACTACCCCCTAACCTAATAATAATAATAATAACTATAATATATATTATATTAATTATAACACTTCGTGAAGGTTCATCTTTGATCTCAAACAGATTGTCAAACATCATTAACTATGTGTAAGTGTAATGACAGTAATCGTCATTAGTCAGACATTAGTAATAGTAATATTAGGTTAATGTGCTGTTGTGGTCCCTCTGTCGCTCACCCTAACCCGAACCCTAAATCTATCATAAACAAAGGGAAGTGACTCCCAATAAGGGGACCACAACAGCACATTAGCCTAATATTAATATGTATATTATTACACGATTTTTTCATAACCGACACTAAGTGGTTAGATCACCAAAGCAAATATTCCTTTTGTGCACATAAATAAAATAAAGAGGAATAAAGCGCTACTGAAAGAAAATTAAACAAGGCATTTAAAAAAAAACTAACTTTGTTCGCAAAAATCCTTGTCGCATGACTCCATTTCATTACGTTCAAGGGGGCTGCCATTTTGTTTCCTGTCTGGACAACCAAAATTATTCGGGTTTTATTTATTAATTTTAATACAACTTGTAGGGGGGAAAAACAATTTTTAAAATTTAAATTAACCCAATTATTTAAATTTCTTAAATAAGTATACAAAATTTAAAATATTTTTTCCTTTAGGCCTACGGGTGGTGTGTTTATGTGCGTTTTTGTCTAAAATTTTTGATCTGCACAACTCACGGTCAACAGTTCACACTAAGTTCAATGCGTGAACATAAATAAACAAGAAACAATGACCAACTGTACCTAACTAAGCTAGTCGTGGCGAATGACGCAAACATATGGCACGCGTGCCAAAGGAGGGACACAGAGCCCCCTATGAATGTCGGCAAGCGGGTATGAGTTTCGTTCTTGTTTTTCCTTCTAAACTTGAACATCAGAATTCAGATATTATTATTATTATGGGTAGTTTTCTATAGCGTGGTACCTAAGAGATCGGGTCATGACGTCATTTGCGTGTTTTGTTAAGTTGCTGTTTTATTATTATGTTGCGGATGACTTTAGGGTTCAGGTTAGGTTTAGGAATAGATATAGTATAGGGTTCGGGTTAGGTTTAGGGATACATTTAGGAAATTTTTTCATTATTTTTAAACGTTTTATTCTTAATTTTACGGGTCACGGCAATCAAGCTCATTCGGTTAAACTGTAAGTGTCTAGAGAGAGTGTAAGTTTAAGCGGGAATAAGACGTCTGGAGACCCCTAGGGGTACATCAAGGAAGTGCGTTGGGTGCGATAGCTCCGGTTCGCAATTTGGGGTTTATATTATAATATAGCCCCAACATTAAATAAAACGTTACCGGAAATGGCGTAGCTAGGGTTGGCGGCGCCAGGACCGGACGAAGATTTTTGCCACTACCCCACTTGATCACGAAAAAAAACCTCGGCAGTTGGCCAAAAATGCCACCCTTACATATACAGAAAAAATGCCGCCCTCTTCGTAAACCACTAATTAGTTGACATAGTTTGTTTTTTTCTTTCATCTCTTTTATCATCAAAAGACGACAGTCTCAAAATCAACTTACCGCATTTTATTATGAAAAGTTTACAACTTGTTTCCTTTACTTTTTCCTTTCTCCCAATTATTCTGTAACTTGTTATGGATGGAGATGCCCATAATTATTATGATAATATACATAATTTCATTACAATTAAAAGTAAGTTCAAGCCCCACCCCACCCACTAATATTTTTTTCATACACATAATAGGGGACCTATAAATTATAGTTGGATCCCTACTGGCGGATCCATAAAAGACGCGGGGCCCATAGACCAATGGGTTACTGGTAATCCGACACTGAATTTTTATGTATTTTTTTTTACACATTTAGTCAAGAGTAAATGGTTCTACGTTGATATATAAGAAAAATGAATTGTTACTCCAATATATAGGCCTACCGGGGCCGGTACTGACATTTACATCATGTTTGTGTTACTGTTTGTAGGTCACGAAGCTTCGGCATACGCCTACGTATAAAAATAACCATTAATGACTAATGCTAGGGGCTATCCATATTTTACGTACCCACGGGGAGAAAAAGTGTGTCTGGGTATAATTAAGGGTGGTAGTGTTGGAGAAGTTGCGTACGGATCAAACTTTATAGTGTATGGGGAGAGATTTGTTCAGGTTGAAGCCATAAGACTAAGAAACATAGCACACAGGGTATGGGTGACCTGAAGACAGACGAAACTAAAAGTAACTTAGTAAGACAAAAGATTAAATAAAACGTTTCGACTATACTATACTATAAGCACTCTTAAACTTAATCTAATTATCCAGAATACCTTAATTGAATTACTTTTATTATACACTACTATTATATTATAGTCTATATTATATAGCATAATAAGTAGGGCCTTCAATGCATACAGTACAGCAGAAATATATTCTTCTGTGCACGAGGTTATTTTCAATTATAATGCCCATTTGGAAAAAAAATCATTGCTAACGGAAGAAGGTTTTAAGAAGGGCTGCACCTATTGCAGAATCTTAATTCTTCAGTTTTACTAAAATAAACTACCACAAATGACATCCGAATAGCATTGAGTCTGATGGTACCCGGGTGCGAATGGCGGCGCTGCGTGTATAGGTCCATTTTGACTGATGCTATTCGGATGTCATTTGTAGTAGTTTATTTTAGTTTAAATGAAGAATTAAGTTTAAAGACGTATAGTCCATTCAATTATCTTTCATTTGATACCTCATTTGGTCTTACAAACCCAACAATAATATTTTAAATCGTTTTTAATCCCAACCTCTCAATTCTAGTACCCGTGTAGTGTACCAGTAGGTGCAGCCTTTTTCAATCCCAACCTCTCAATTCTGATACCCGGGTACCAATAGCCACTTCGTGTTAAGAAGACAACAACGTTTAATAGCGATTTGCGTTATAGTTATAATAAACTACTATAAAGCTTCATCAACTTACACACACAGTACAACACAGGCTGGTTTGATTGTGACTTTTAATTTTAAAAATATTTTCCCCTAATATCTGTATTGTTACATTTAATTATTGTTAGTGGGGTCGAAAGGAAAGTGTGATAGAAGAAACAAATAAAACAAATTAACGAAAAATTAAGTTAGATCTAATGACAAGTCTTGTTTAATATAAAATGTACCCAGCCTAAAATTATTTGAAAGTTAGCACACCCAATGTAATATTCTATGCAAAATGTCAAATCGAAAGGATATTTCAACAATTGTTTTAAAAATCATCTTTACTAAAAGACATATAAATGCAGCATAGTTTCATAAATTATTTTGTTCTATTATTGAAAAATAAATAATTGTGTCAATATTATTCCAAGACACTTAAAAGAAACGACCCTTCATGCGAACATATTTGTCGTTTGATATTTTCCCCCTTCGAGTCTAATTTGCAACGTCATGACCTTGGCCTCCGTGTTGGTACACGCAAGGCTCGATCAGCCCCGTCCGTGGTGACTGAACTAGGTTTTACCAGTAAAGCGTAGACAAATTTTCTAACAGAATAGGATTAGTTTGAACGTAATAGATTTTGACAGGGGAAAATATTGAACTATTGATAATCAGAAATTAAAATCATTTAAGGTATTCTATATTTAATAAGAGCATGGGCTTATATATGGGAAATAAATAATTTACAGTGGGTTAACTCGGAACAAGTCGTTCAAAATAAAAATAAGCTTACTTGTAGAATTACCTCTGCAACTGTTTAACCGTCACCTAACGAATGGCATAGTTACTTGAACTAATTGGGTTGTATTATTGCGTAAAACACGTTAAAGCCATTACACGGATTGATAGGTAAACTCGAGCTAGCCTTATAGTCAAGAAATGGAACATACTACTAGTTGGAGTTGGAATGAACAGACAAGATGGACGACGGATGGCAAACCGGGGTTGAAATACAATGTGACTGATGCCCTCGAGATTGCAGTCCTCAACTGGGCAGCAGCCCGTGTTTATATATGTACATATAAATGTATGCAATGATGCTCTAAAAATGTTTGTTGTCCACAGGTTGGTGACTTTTAGTAGCTATTTCAGAAAAGCATTTAACAACTTCGAAGAAGAAGAAACATCGTGTCGTGACCTACTTTTATCATTGGCATTTCTTCCTTTACAGTTACAGCTCATTTTAACAGTACCATTGCAGGTAGGCGGATAAGACCGCTTTTAGTGTATTTTATCTTCACATTTTATTATTAATACGTTTTCTCCCTTTGGAGAAAATTTAAATGTTTTGAAAATATGCAGTTACTGAATTCTGACCACCATTGTCCAAATCCTATGATTCGGATAGCCTTTGACCTCGTAAAGTCATGTGATGCATGTTTTGACGTTTTAAAATTATATTTAGTTTTGCCATGTCTCTTTTCATCCCAACCTAAGCCTAAGGAGAACTAAGAAATTAGATATTCAAGATAATTATTAATTAAATATTTTTGAAATACGGTATATAATTTGGCATGTTAGGAACTGTTAGATAATTTAAAAACACAATGTCAATTCAATATGAGTATGACTTGCCGCCGATTATTATAGTTTTTATTGTAAATCCGCTCGTAGGCCCGCCCATTAATTTACAATTATTAAGTATTTATAAAGTATTCTATTTTTAGGCAGGCTAATTACTATTATAGAAATAAACTTCAATCAATTTGACATAACTCAATCTCATACTACTCACTCATACATTTAGATCATAATCATAGATTTGAATAATAAAATAAGCATACAGATACTACAATTTTATTGATTATTGGCTAAAATAATACTGTATTTTTACTTTTAAATATTACAAGTCTCATATTTTTAGCCAGAAATAACAATAACTTCTATTTAATTTACCATTGACTTTTGATATTAATTATTTTCCACTTATTACAACAAAGAAAGAAAATTTCATATAATCTCTTTTTTCTTCTGCAATTCAATAACACTTACTTTTAATGACTTAATAATGATTATAAATATAGGCCGAGTGTTGTGAACAATTATTTTGTAATAGGCATTGATTTCATTTTCATTTAGCATAGGTCTGAAAGGAAAAAAAGCATTTAAATAAACCTCTATTTCATATCCGGATATCCATTATATACTCGATATGTATTTATTTCTTTTAAAAAGCTAATTCAGCAACAGTAGAATCTGCATATTTACCATTTTCAAACTCTGCAGTTTCTGAATTAGCTTTTAGCCAAAAGTAGTTATGTACAATATTAAATGTTATTATCAATAACATAAAAATAGACCTTTAAAAATTCAATGGTGTAAAAATATTTACGTTGATGACATTTTTATTTTAAGTTTAAATTACTTTAGATCTCAACACTTTAAATCCGGTACATATTTAGATTTAAGTAACAAGAGCAATTATGTTTATATTGAGAATCAGAAGTGTATGCCTCTCATTCACAGATACAAAATTTATTCTTAAATAATTTCTCAATGATTCTTCCTCAGTAATTTTTAATGTAAATCTGCAGGGGCTATAAAATCTATACCATCCTTGAATTACCTCCCTTAGAATTTTTGTCACAAAAGTAATTTTTTTTAAAGTACCTAATGTCTTTATTTATTTAAATTTCATTTCTTTTATTCCAAAGGAGCTGGCTAATTGATGTCAAAGTACAACATAATAATAGCAACAATGATTATTTCTTTTTGGCAGTTAACTTGGTCATGTAATTTTCTAAAATGATTAATATTTTTAGATCTCTTACTCTTACAGCTTTATGACAGACAGTGGGAGCGAGCTAACTTCATCAGACATCACAATCAAATGACATCATGGTTGAGAATTAAACCTAAACTTTTATGCAATAAAGGTATTAATGCAAAGGATCACTGCAACTCTAAAAAACAGGCGTTTCGAGGTAGTTTGTGATATTTTAATTATTTTTGTGAAAGCAATAAAGTATGTGAGCTTTTACAAACTGTGTTGTTCACTTTCTCAAAATAGGCATGTCAAGGTTGAATTTTTGTCATTGTGATGTGTGCCAACTGCAAAAAGCAATTTTAGAAACTATTCACTTTAATTAATGCAGTGTTTCCCAACTCTGGTGTGTTTCAAGGGAGGTAATTTGAACATTTATGGGGTGGGGGTGGTCCAGTAGGTATCTGAGATTTCAAAAGGGGGTGGGAGTAATCTTTGAAAGGACACTATTTAAAAGACAACTCCAATAAAAATATAATTCAGATATCGATTTTTAAATTTAAAACTAACTTGAAACTCCAGGCCACAAATATTTTAAATTCACTTGTCCTGAAGATGGAATGGAGACACTTTTTCAAACTTTTTGAGTGCTTTGGGGGAAGGGTACTGGCAATAAAACCTAAGGTAAGGAAACACTGTTTTAATGGGTAAATGATTCTGAAATTTAGTTCTCTGTCCTACAGCAAACGTCACCTTTCAGCATCATTTTTTTTCAATTTAAGTCGAGCATGTACACAATTGTATTTCAAACTACAAAGTGGTGTCTAAACTGGTGGGTGGTGTCCCTCTTGTGGTGCATAATCAGGGGGGGGGGGGGGGGTGGGCACTAAATTTAATCTTTTTATTAGGTACCGGGTACCAGTACTTTACAACTTAGAGCCTAATGTTCTGAATTAGTCTTTATGTAGTAAATTATTCATGTACGGGTAACAGTAAAAAAAAATCTTTTTTATAAATTTCTGATAAAAAAAGAATTTATGTAATAAAATATTGCAGTATGGTATTAACTATTTACAGAAATTTGATAAATCTAGGGTTTATAATTTCTATCGCTAACATAGTTGAAACAAAAAAACATATTTTGCAGAAAACTGCTTTGTTTTGAAAAGGTTGGCTATCAAGGAACAAGTATGCCTATAGGGACTAAAGAAATATTTTAAATTAACTGAAATCAACAACTTAGTCCGGTAACAGAAGTTGGAGGTAATTTGGTTGTTAGCATCAGTCAACGTGACATCCTGTGATCAGGTCAATTAAGTTATTACTCATTGTTTAGTTTGTTTTTTAATAACGTACCCAGTATTATTTTAGACAGACCAGTGCAACCAAAGATTTTTTTAAAGTATAATAGTTCTTGTCAAATTTCTGTATGGGAAAATTGAGAATCCTAACTGTAGCAAATATTTCAATAGCTTACATTCTTCCTTTCAATTTAGTCTTAGTTTATGATTGTGAGAAAGCTTCTATATATTTTAGCTATTGCAAATAAAGAATTATTTCAGCCATTTTAATGATAAAGCAGAGGAATTAACTTTTCCTGAATTTGTTGGGTATTTTATTAAAGACCGTTTTTTTTATTAAAGACCTATCTGGAATAATTTTTGCTAAACTAATGTTATTTTATTTATTTCATATTTTATTGTATGTGGTAATTTTTAAATGAAATTGTAAATTCTGACATGTATTTCATTTATAAGTTACATTGCTGAACTATGGTTTGTTTATATTATCATCTACTCCATAACTTTGTTTTCACAAAAGCTTCATTCTTATAGTTGAATATTCTTTACTGTATATACTTTAAATATAAATTGAACAAATTTTTCCGTTCACATTTATAAAATCAATTTGATTTTTACTAAAGCTGCTGACTCAGTTTTTCAAATGCAATTTGATAAGATCACAAGTAAATACCGGTAGGTCACTAGGGGACATTCCTAACTCTCACAAGCAGTCTGGCTAATGTTTATATAATTTAATCTACTAGTACTTACTAGCCATTATCACAAAATACTAGCTTGTTATGCATCCTTATTACTTTAATAGCAATATACCAGAATCCTGCTGAACAGTCCTGATACATAACTTGAGAAGGGTCTCCTGCTATGTGGTTTTGTAAATATGGTCTTTGTGGTGAGACAGTTACAGGAAAAATGTCAGCAACATAATGTTATCCTCTTCCCCACCTACCGGTATAAGCAATAAGAAACCTGACTAAGGCTTTTGACATTGTTAGCAGAGAAAGATCATGGCCAAATATGGATACCCCAGAAAATTCATTTCCACAGTGCATCAGTCCCATGATAGTATGCAGGCTAGTTTTTGGGAAAAAGAAGAGATGTCTAATCCATTGTATCCTGGCACCAACACTTCAGCCTTGTGTTCTCCGTCATGTTGACTGATGCTTTCAGAGAGGGAGACATTGGGATCGGCATCAGATACTGAACTGATGGTACACTATTCAACCTCGAGACGCCGCATGCTGCTATATCCAAGGTCCTGACAAACATCATCAGGGACTTTCTGTATGCCAATGACTGCCAGAAAGGATGGATCAGAAGCTGTATGGCAGTTTATCCAATCCCCCCCACAAACCAGTCAGCTCCTCAAAAAGCTTACATTGAACTCAGCATTCAAGTCAATGGTGAAAGGTTTAACGTAGTAAACAGCTTCTCTTTCCATGGTAGCACACTTCACCAAAGCTTGAGAAGATTAACCTTCAAATTGCTAAACAAAAGGAGTTATTTTTATCAGTCAGAACCCAAACTAATGCATATATGATATTCTATGCATTTAAAATATGGACAGTCTATCAACCATGCAAGAAAGCTGAACCACTTTCCACACTACTAACCTCTGAAAAAGCCTCAACATCAAATGGCTAGACAAGATCCCAGACACCAAGGTACTCGCACTGGCAAATCTCCCTATTACTGATATAATTTTGATAGGGGATGTGAGAATGTTGAGCAACAGTTTAAGCATGGCAGGTGTGCTGGTTGACCGAAGAGACATTTCAAAGACACCCTGAATGCCTCGCTGTAAGCGCTCTGCATAAACCTGGACCTATTCCTTGTAGTGCCCCCCTGTACACAGATCTCCACGCAGCACGAAGCCAACATAACTGATGCTGTAGAACACAATATGCTATCCAGAAAATCCTTATTTCACCTGAAGATGTCATGTGCATGCCTTGCTCCTAAAGCATTTCCATGATGTTACGCAGGCTTGGGTCTTGAAAAATGGAGATACTTCTAAACCATTCCCTGTGGCTCCTGGGTTTAAAAAAGGTACCAACATTTTTTAACCTTACGTTCTCCAACATTCTAACTGATGCTTTCAGAGAGGGAGACATTACAAGACACAATCGGCTCAAGCACCTATCGGATGATTAAAATTGATCCTCATTGATTAATTTGACACGCAAATTATCGGTACTTGTTCATCAATCACCAAGGCCAATAACTAAAAACAAAATTTGGATTTAAATAAAATAGAAATAGAAACAAATCTAAATGTGTGGACCTTTGCTTTAAAAAGGACCCAGAAAAACTTTGTAAAAACTAAGCTAGTGTTGTGATTAAAGGAACACATGCATTTATGTATTCATTCTAATTCTAAAGGAATTGTCTCATAGGATTTCTTTTGTGGTTTCTTACTGCTAAATAAGACATGCTTTGGTGGTACGTGTAACTTGAGATAACTTTGTACAGGTGGTACCTCCTTTCTGTCATGAATGAGAATTTAGATGCCAAAATCTTTTAGAAAATCTTACTTTTTCAGTATTACTGCAAGCTTTTTTTTTTCATTTCTTTTGACTTGTACCCAGTACTTGACATGTTCATAGCCATTTGATTACTAATATTATTATTAATTATAAAAATATGATTTATTTGTCGTATTTCTCAAAATTTCACTTTGAGATTATTTAATGTTATTTTCATCCATGATAGTATTGATAGCTGCATGCTCCTCTCTCTCCTATTTGTTCCTGTTGATCTTACTTTTAATTTATGATACACATGATACTTTTTCATATAACATGACAGATTTCCAGAATGTGGTGTAAATTATAATAATTATATATTTCAGATTGGATTACCACTTCATCCCACATCAGTGCTCAGTTATGCCCACTTTTTAAATATTTCAGATGTGATGTCCAGGTGACAAATTAACAAGAAAAAGTTCTGCCCGGCTCTGTTCTTTAATAAAATAATTGGTGTGGTAGGAAAGAAGGATTTCACAAAACCCTTCCAAAAAATCAATTTTCAGAGAGAAAAAATACCATACTTAAGGCTAAAGATTATGCATTACATGTTTTCCTTCAAACATTATCATGTTTCATTTATTATTGATGGGAGAGAAACTTAGTGGCATCTGGAAATTATCATTTGTTTCTAGGCATTCTCAGTCTGATTAGGTTTAAAATCTATTATACCTGGTATATAGAATAAGCAATAAATATTGCATCCTAATGATAATGGGGAACATATATGTCACCTCAAGCTAACATGATCTATTCTATAGTGTTAGTGTAAAAGTTTTGCAAACAGTTAAAATTATTGCCTCCCCTGACTTAAAATTTTATTTCACTTTGAGATCAAACATTCTAATGACACATCTTTTGTCTCTGATTTCATTAATTTATGTCAATTTGCAATTTCTATTAATGCATGTTTTCTTCTCTGTTACAGATGTCTAGTTCATTCCAACAAACAACTTAAAAAGTATGGGGTACCGGTAGTTAAAAATTGACTCGTTCATCTTATTGATTTTGCTGCTAAAAAAACTGAGCTCGCATGTTCTAGAACTTGTTATATCTCTGACTGCAGTAGAGCGCAACAAACCTTTAATTCCAAACTGTTATGATTTACGCTAAGAAATGGTTAAAGATGGGACTAAATGTGGGTATGAGTTGTTTTTCAAATCCTGAGGAGGTGAAGATAGAGATGGTGATGGTATATTTGATGAGAAGTTGGGATGTCACTATCAGTGTTTGCTTAAGAGGAGTGGTATTTCTACTGTGCAGGTCATGATTGATTTATGGCTCTGCACATTGGATGACAGTCTTTTGTAATACAGATGAATAGTTCATCATATCTTTTCTGCAAATATCAAAAAGATACATACCTAAATAAACCATTTAAAAACCAAGACACAAAATAATAGTTTAAGAATGTGGGGATCAACCAAAAAAACTAAAATTAATATAGTAATGATCACTGATATATAGTTTTGAATCGCACATTTTGCATTAAAAAATCAACTGAAAGGATAGCCTTAGTTACCATTATTTTTTTAAGCTGGTCATTGTTATTCATAAAGCAACATTTTAATGCCTATTACCAATTATTTTATCCAATTGTGTACATAAATAAATAAGCATTGAGGAATTAACAGATTTTGTTTTGGTGGTTTAAGGAGGTAGAGAGTTCATACATAATATAAGATGAATCAATCCAGCATCATTCTATTACAAAACTTTAACTTCTTGGCCCCACACCATCACAATTGGAAAAGGGGGGGGGGGGGGGGTTATCATTTGGCCACATACAGTGGCTAATACTGGGTAAACTATTTTATAAAAACACAACATGGGTTTTCAAAGCTAATGTGTACAATTGGGAATACAAATGCTATCACACATCTAAGTCTAAGAGAAAGCAACACAAATCTATTTTGAGATGTTTACATATTATCTACATTTCTTTCATATACAGTATTTATCACAAGCCAAGGCATTGAAGCACTGAATGGTGAATAGTTTTTTTCCCAGTAGAGGAACTGCAATGAGTGCACTTTAGCCATGGTAAGTATCGATAACTAACTAATCGGGAAAACAAAGTCTGATGCACAAGTCTTATCTTTACTCGCCTTAAGGTGGCATAAGCTTCAAAGTGGCTTGTATTACTTGTATAAAAAGTCTTACTCAACTGAGCAAATTTCCTGGAGGTTTGCCACATCTGACACTTGAGGTGCCTGAACAATCAATAACCTAAGTCTACTCCATCCCAGTTTTTTGATGATCACCCCCAATGGATTGTTAAAGTTTTACCATTTGTGGGAAGTGGCTAGTCAATATCTTTAAAACTGTATTCATGGTACCGGTACCTAAACTTGTCTAACATTATGATCAATGTACTATGTGCTCCACCAACTATCTGGAAAAGATTTTACCCAGGCAAATGGGTGGTAGTTATGGGTTGCACTTCCAGGCTAATGCTCTGTGCAAAAGTCTCTGTTAACTAATATTGGACTATTCAGATTAATGGACAGGCTCTTCAATCATGTGATACTGGTAGTGGTAGGACGTTTTTTATTTTAAATTGAGCTTAATCTAGCAATGATGATCTGCTTTCAAGGAAGTGAAGTATACTAATATTTGAAAATAATGGCTGAAATTTGAATGAACGGACAGCCAACGGTACCATTCATTAACAGGAGACGGCAACATTCATATATACCGGTAATCTAACACAGTGTGAAAGCAAGTTATATGTGCAGACATCATATTCATAAGCCTTTTTAAAGGCTAAATTTCCGGGTAGACTACACCCATCTTAACTAACTTAAAGAAAACTGAACATGTTAAAAACATTAAATAAACATATTTTCAAAACCAAATGATTTATTGCATTGCAAACGTTCTGATAACACTAAAGAAAAGAGCCCAGTGTTTGGCTACAGAAATCAATGTCAGATCTGTAAGAGGCTTCAAGGTGGAATCAAGCCACTAGCTGTGGTTATTTTCATAAAAGTTATATTTTAAAAATGTAAAAACATGTCACCCCCCCACCTTTTTTCCTTTCTCTTTTCAAATTATTTATTCTTGATCCATTCATCTTAGAATACATATAATTCTGTAGTAGTGACGATTGTTGATGTTTCTATTTCAGCCTCCTATTGATCCACATCAGTTACTGAAGGCCCTTGGCCCACTTCTCACCCCAGGTGGTGGTATAAAAGGGCCACAGGAAGCTTCCAGAATATCTAGGTAATATTTTTTATTGTCTCATTTTATTTTGTGGGCAGATTGCTTTTAAATTTTAGAGTGATCAAAGTCTTCTTTGCATTTTCACATCATCATATCTCCAGGTCTGTTTTTTTAAAAAACAGCTTTAACATAAACATTAATAGCTGCAATTATTACCTGTTGTTTTGTAGTTTTTTAAATTTTTAAATAATTTATTGCATGGAGCAGTTGTCTTAGTTTCACCTCAATTTTTGTATTTCTTACAGTTTGATGAAAGATGCTACTAAATTGGTGACAAGATGTATTTATCTCAACATACTGAGAGCTACTGAATCACCTGAAGCATTGGAAAAGTAAGTACACACAGCACTTCCCTTCAAATTATATTTTTACTTCCACCATGGTAACAATCTCTCACTAAATAATATAAATAATTAATTATCAGACATATTTTATTGTGAATAGAAAACAACCACAGTTTTTTAAATCAAATATTTTTCTTCTATAGAGCCCTACTTCAAGCCAAGGCACTACATATTTTTGTGTGTGTTTCAGAACTACTACTTCAGCATACATTATTTTAACCCACTACAAACCCCCCTAACCCCTCACAAGAGAATATATTTGAACTCACCTCTGCCCCCTCACACGGCATACATTTGAACTCACCACTGTGCCCTCTCACACGTCATACATTTGAACTCACCACTGTGCCCTCTCACACGACATACATTTGAACTCACCACTGTGCCCTCTCACACGTCATACAT